>JARQOC010000005.1:565601280-565662935 GCA_033576535.1 Allobates femoralis | reverse complement strand
CCCCCCCACACTTTCCCCCCCCCCCCCTCCCCCCCTTTCCCCCCCACCCCCCCCCCCCGGGCCTTCCGGTGGGCCCTGGTTACACTCCTTCCTCGGCAGCTAACAATATACCAGGTGGGCACTGGTTTAGCTCCTTCTTCCCTCTGGAAGCTAACAATATAATCTGAGGGGGGAGGGGACACGACACTGGGTAAAATCATCCTCCCTCTGGCAGTTTACAATATAATCCCAGATTCTTTCTACCTCTGGCAGTGAACAGTATAATCTGGTTAGACTCCTCCCTCTGGCAGCTGACAATATAATCCTGAGTGATTACTAATTGAACTGTCCCCCTCTGACATTATAATCATGGGTGGTCACTGGTGAGACTCCTTCTCCCCTGGAAGCCAACAATATAATCCGGGGTCGGGGGGGGGGGGTGGGGGGGTGGGAAGGGCATTGGTTAGACTCCTCCCTCTGGTATCTGACAATATAATCTCAGGTGGTCACTGGTGAGACTCCTTCTCCCCCTGGAAGCCAACAATATAATCCGTGGGGGGGGAAGTAAGGGCATTGGTTAGACTCCTCCCTCTGGTATCTGACAATATATCTCAGGTTGTCACTGGTGATGACTCCTTCTCCCCCTGGAAGCCAACAATATATAGTCCTTGGGGGGGGGGTAAGGGCATTGGTTAGACTCCTCCCTCTGGTATCTGACAATATAATCTCAGGTGGTCACTGGTGAGACTACTTCTCCCCCTGGAAGCCAACAATATATAGTCCGTGGGGGGGGGTAAGGGCACTGGTTAGACCCCTCCCTCTGGTATCTGACAATATAATCTCAGGTGGTCACTGGTGAGACTCCTTCTCCCCCTGGAAGCCAACAATATTATCCGGGAGGGGAAGGGCATTGGTTAGACTCCTCCCTCTGGTATCTGACAATATAATCTCAGGTGGTCACTGGTGAGACTCCTTCTCCCCCTGGAAGCCAACAATATAATCCGGGAGGGGAAGGGCATTGGTTAGACTCCTCCCTCTGGTATCTGACAATATAATCATGGGTGGGCACTGGTTAGACTCCTTCTCCCTCTGGCAGCTGATCCCTTCTACATCAGAGCCTCCCCACCTTTGCTGGCAGACAGGAAGCTATAGCGATTGGTTACCCTGTGTATCTCACTATGGTGAGAGAGACCGAGCCTGTGTGGCTGCCAGCCCTCATCCCACCAGGCAGGCGTGCACAGGGCTATATACAGTGTGACCACCAGGTGGCGCCATACTTAGTAAATGCTGTGTATTCATTCTTCACCATCCACACATCTACTGCTGGACATCACCTTTAAAAGTAAAACGTCTCCAGTCAATGTCACCTTTATTATTTTAATTACAAGGTTATTTTTTAATTCCAACCATATAAAGCTGAAAACATATTTACAAAAAAAAAATTATATTTATTTGTGGGGGCCACAGACCCCCTGAGTTCCCACCCGGTAAACATGCGGAGTTACAGAACCGTCGCCTCATATAACAAAAAAGGACGTAGGAAAAAAAAAAAAAAAACACACTTTATGGGGCGCCGATGGTGCCGGGGATCCGGTGGATCACTTGTTGCAGATGTGGCGCCACTTTTTATCCCCTTTAAATCACAAAAAAAAACCTCATTTTTTGGCGTGCCGCAAAGTGAGAAGGGCGGAGCGGTGACAAAGATAAAGGAAAAAACCGTCTACGTATTTGGCGCCGACAGGCGATAAGCGGCTGATAACAGGGAACGATGGCTGAAAACATATCCCTTTAATGAGGGAGATAATCCCATACTCAAATCTGTGTAATACTAATGATCTGGTAAAGACGGCTCCGATGAAGGACCCTAAAAGAGGCGCGCCGGCCACAGAACACTGCCCACCGTTCAGAAGGAATATACCGCCATTATACGGGTATATGGAGGCGTCTGATCAATACATATTGACTGAAAATCTGATGGTCCAGCGCACCCCTAAGGGATCGCTGGATAATCGGACGCCCCCTAAATATTTCCTTTTTTTTGGCAGATTAGATCTCTACAACCTAAAAGGATGTAAATAAAAAGATACCATAGAAGAGGCATAAAGAAAAGGCCCTATACACTGGCGGCCCGGATACATATACTGGCAGCGTACATGGCGGTGACACCTCACGAGGCTGCGAGACTGGGGGGGCCCGGGGCACTGATGACCGATCATCAATATCCAGGACAGTCCTAGATAGGGATAGTCCAGAATAGTCAGGGATAATCCAGGGTAGTCAGGGATAATACAATATAGGCAGGGATAATCCAGGATAGTCAGGGATAATCCAGGATAGTCAGGGATAATCCAGGATAGTCAGGGATAATCCAGGATAGTCCAGGATACTCAGGGATAATCCTGTCAGTCTGGGATAATACAATATAGGCAGGGATAATCCAGGATAGTCAGGGATAATCCAGGATAGTCAGGGATAATACAGGATAGTCAGGGATAATACAGGGTAGTCAGAGATAATCCAGGGCAGTCTAGGATGGCATGGGATAATCCAGGATAGTTAAGTGTAGTTCAGGTTAGTTATGGATAGTCAAGGATAATCCAGGATAGTCCAGGATACTCAGGGATAATCCTGTCAGTCTGGGATAGTCAGGGATAACTCAGGATAGTCAGGGATAACCCAGGATAGTCAGAGATAACCCAGGATAGTCAGAGATAATCCAGGATAGTCAGAGATAATCCAGGATAGTCAGAGATAATCCAGGATAGTCAGAGATAATGCAGGATAGTCAGAGATAATGCAGGATAGTCAGAGATAATGCAGGATAGTCAGAGATAATCCAGGATAGTCAGGGATAATCCAGGATAGTCAGGGATAATCCAGGATAGTCAGGGATAATCCAGGATAGTCAGGGATAATCCAGGATAGTCAGGGATAATCCAGGATAGTCAGGGATAATCCAGGACAGTCTAGGATGGCATGGGATAATCCAAGATAGTCAAGTGTAGTTCATCTTAGTCTGGGATAGTTAGGGATAATATACAGTATAGTTATGGATAGTCAGGGATATTTCAGAATAGTCCGGTATAGTTCAGGTTACTCTGGGATAGTTTGGAATAATCCAGGATAGTTAGGGATAGTCAGGGATAATCCAGGATAGACTAGGATGGTATAGGATAATCCAGGATAGTCAGGTATAGTTTAAATTAGTCTGGGTTAGTCAGGGATAATCCAGGATAGTCAGGGATAATCCAGGACAGTACAGGATTGTATGGGATAATCCAAGATAGTCAAGTGTAGTTCAGGTTACTCTTGAGATAGTTAAGGATAATATACAGTATAGTTATGGATAGTCAGGAATAATACAGGATACTTATGGATAGTCAGGGATAATCCTGGATAGTCAGGTATAGTTCAGGTTAGTCTGAGATACTTTGGAATAATATAGGATAGTTCTGGATAGTCAGGGATAATCCAGGATGGTATAGGATAGTCCAGGTAGTCTGGGATAGGTAGGGACAATCCAGGAGAGTCCGGCAGGCCTCACTGTCACCCTTCTGTGTTATCTGCATAGACATGGATGGACCCACGCACTTTGGATCCGATCTGGCCGCCATTTTCACAGTAAAACAATAAACATAATGTACAGGCGGCTCCGGCGGACGCCTCCCCGGTTTACATGTAACATGAATACACCGAAAAATCAACTTCTTCCACTGTGACGTCGGCGATGACTGTAACTGCGATCACTGCCGCTGTACGATGACCTCCGACTCCTGTGAAAAGCAGACGTCAAGCTCTTATTAGAAAGAATGACCTCAGGCCTTATAACTGCAGCACAGACATATTATTACAGTATTACGCACCTGGAGCGGCGGTTATAGCTGCGCGATCTGTAGTAGGACGGGCTTCTACTACGGCTGCGGCTCCGACTGTCATAGCTGTCATATGTGTATGATCGACTCCTGAAAACACGACACACAGGGCACGAGTCATATACATTGTACAGTATTATAAATTCCATATAAGATAGCAGTTATCTGATGTACATAGGGGTCATATAATAGTAGTTATATTCCTGTACATAGGAGCAGTATTATAGTAGTTATATTCTTGTATATAGGAGCAGTATTATAGTAGTTATATTCTTGTATATAGGAGCAGTATTATAGTAGTTATATTCTTGTATATAGGAGCAGTATTATAGTAGTTATATTCTTGTATATAGGAGCAGTATTATAGTAGTTATATTCTTGTATATAGGGGCAGTATTATAGTAGTTATAGTCTTGTATATAGGAGCAGTATTATAGTAGTTACATTCTTGTACATAGGAGCAGTATTATAGTAGTTACATTCTTGTACATAGGGGCAGTATTATAGTAGTTATATTCTTGTATATAGGAGCAGTATTATAGTAGTTATATTCTTGTATATAGGGGGCAGTATTATAGTAGTTATATTCTTGTACATAGGAGCAGTATTATAGTAGTTATATTCTTGTATATAGGGGCAGTATTATAGTAGTTATATTCTTGTACATAGGAGCAGTATTATAGTAGTTATATTCTTGTACATAGGAGCAGTATAAGGGTATGTGCACACGGGGGCGGGTTAGGGGCGGCGGCGGCTGGGCGGGACCCGACAGGAAGCTCCGGAGCCGTCCACCGGCTTCCTGTCGGGCCCGTGCTGCGGAAGACGGGCGGGTGTGCGGCGGTGCACAGCGGGTTAGTGGCGTCGGTTCTGCAGCGGCTGGAAGCAGCACATGATTCGGCTTGCAGCCGCTGCAGAACCGGCCGGTTTATAGAACATGATCATTCTTTGCTAACCCGCTGGGAACCCAGCGGGTTAGCAACGGATGAGCATGTGGAAACCGCCGGTGTGTGCACACACAGTATTATAGTAGTTATATTCTTGTATATAGGAGCAGTATTATAGTAGTTATATTCTTGTACATAGGAGCAGTATTATAGTAGTTATATTCTTGTACATAGGAGCAGTATTATAGTAATTATATTCTTGTACATAGGAGCAGTATTATCTTATATATAAAACCCGAAGGCCACATCCGGAAAAGGCCACGCCTACTTCATTGATGGCCTTCGCCCAGGGCTGGTGACGTCATCCAGTGCACTGCGCGCGGCTACAGACAACGGCACAGGAACGTTCCGATCTCGGAAGTTCCGTGTGCCCTCCAGCCACTCCCCTCCACCCTCTGCCCTCCACACATGCCGCGCCCTAGAGAGGAGAGAGGAGGGAGGGTGGGACTTCCTCTCCTGCAGCTCTGCCCGCCCCTCCTCTCCTCTCCTCCTACAGTACATCTGATTCCCGGCCCGTGGTGAGTCTGCAGCCCCGCACGCTGCCTCTGTGCCTCCAGCCTGTGTGCCTCCCTCTGACCCCTCCAGCCTCTGTGCCTCCCTCTGACCCCTCCAGCCTCTGTGCCTCCCTCTGACCCCTCCAGCCTCTGTGCCTCCCTCTGACCCCTCCAGCCTCTGTGCCTCCCTCTCACCCCTCCAGCCTCTGTGCCTCCCTCTCACCCCTCCAGCCTCTGTGCCTCCCTCTCACCCCTCCAGCCTCTGTGCCTCCCTCTCACCCCTCCAGCCTCTGTGCCTCCCTCTCACCTCTCCAGCCTCTGTGCCTCCCTCTCACCCCTCCAGCCTCTGTGCCTCCCTCTGACCCCTCCAGCCCTCCTCTGCCCTCTCCAGCCCTCCTCTGCCCTCTCCAGCCTCCAGCCCTCCTCTGCCCTCTCCAGCCTCCAGCCCTCCCTCTGCCCTCTCCAGCCTCCAGCCCTCCTCTGCCCTCTCCAGCCTCCAGCCCTCCTCTGCCCTCTCCAGCCTCCAGCCCTCCTCTGCCCTCTCCAGCCTCCAGCCCTCCTCTGCCCTCTCCAGCCTCCAGCCCTCCTCTGCCCTCTCCAGCCTCCAGCCCTCCTCTGCCCTCTCCAGCCTCCAGCCCTCCTCTGCCCTCTCCAGCCTCCAGCCCTCCTCTGCCCTCTCCAGCCTCCAGCCCTCCTCTGCCCTCTCCAGCCTCCAGCCCTCCTCTGCCCTCTCCAGCCTCCAGCCCTCCTCTGCCCTCTCCAGCCTCCAGCCCTCCTCTGCCCTCTCCAGCCTCCAGCCCTCCTCTGCCCTCTCCAGCCTCCAGCCCTCCCTCCCTCTGCCCCTCCAGCCTCCTCTGCCTCTCAGCCCTCCTCTGCCCTCTCCAGCCTCCCCCTCCTCTGCCCTCTCAGCCTCCTTGCCCCTCCAGCGTCCTCTGCCCTCTACAGCCGTCCTCTGCCCCCTACAGCCGTCCTCTGCCCCCTACAGCCGTCCTCTGCCCCCTACAGCCGTCCTCTGCCCTCTACAGCCGTCCTCTGCCCTCTACAGCCGTCCTCTGCCCTCTACAGCCGTCCTCTGCCCTCTACAGCCGTCCTCTGCCCTCTACAGCCGTCCTCTGCCCTCTACAGCCGTCCTCTGCCCTCTACAGCCGTCCTCTGCCCTCTACAGCCGTCCTCTGCCCTCTACAGCCGTCCTCTGCCCTCTACAGCCGTCCTCTGCCCTCTACAGCCGTCCTCTGCCCTCTACAGCCGTCCTCTGCCCTCTACAGCCGTCCTCTGCCCTCTACAGCCGTCCTCTGCCCTCTACAGCCGTCCTCTGCCCTCTACAGCCGTCCTCTGCCCTCTACAGCCGTCCTCTGCCCTCTACAGCCGTCCTCTGCCCTCTACAGCCGTCCTCTGCCCTCTACAGCCGTCCTCTGCCCTCTACAGCCGTCCTCTGCCCTCTACAGCCGTCCTCTGCCCTCTACAGCCGTCCTCTGCCCTCTACAGCCGTTGCCTCTGGTCCTTCCTCCTGCCGTCCTCTGCCCTCTCCAGCCGTCCCCTGCCCTCTCCAGCCGTCCCCTGCCCCCTCCAGCCGTCCCCTGCCCCCCTCCAGCCGTCCCCTGCCCCCTCCAGCCGTCCCCTGCCCCCTCCAGCCGTCCCCTGCCCCCTCCAGCCATCCCCTGCCCCCTCCAGCCGTCCCGGGTTGGCCACATGTTGACTCAGGATCCAGGCGCCGGAGAAGACGCAGGGTCGGTGGTAAGTATAGCGGAGTGTGTGTGTGTATGTGTGTTTGTGCGCTGACCACTCTGCCCACGCCGCTGCGCTGATCACTCTGCCCACGCCGCTGCGCTGACCACTCTGCCACGCCGCTGCGCTGACTAATCTCAGCGCGCGCAGTGCTACCCAGTCAGCCACCATATACTCTGCTACCCACAGAGCTGCCTGTATACACACAATTAATTTCACTGCACTACCCTAACTATTAGTAAATAAACTAAACATGGATTCTAGACTACCCGATTCTTTAGAATCGGGCTGCCATCTAGTAGTAGTTATATTCTTGTACATAGGAGCAGTATTATAGTAGTTATATTCTTGTACATAGGAGCAGTATTATAGTAGTTAGATTCTTGTATATAGGGGCAGTATTATAGTAGTTATATTCTTGTATATAGGAGCAGTATTATAGTAGTTATATTCTTGTACATAGGAGTAGTATTATAGTAGTTATATTCTTGTACATAGGAGCAGTATTGTAGTAGTTATATTCTTGTATATAGGGGCAGTATTATAGTAGTTATATTCTTGTACATAGGAGCAGTATTATAGTAGTTATATTCTTGTACATAGGAGCAGTATTATAGTAATTATATTCTTGTACATAGGAGCAGTATTATCTTATATATAAAACCCGAAGGCCACATCCGGAAAAGGCCACGCCTACTTCATTGATGGCCTTCGCCCAGGGCTGGTGACGTCATCCAGTGCACTGCGCGCGGCTACAGACAACGGCACAGGAACGTTCCGATCTCGGAAGTTCCGTGTGCCCTCCAGCCACTCCCCTCCACCCTCTGCCCTCCACACATGCCGCGCGCCTAGAGAGGAGAGAGGAGGGAGGGTGGGACTTCCTCTCCTGCAGCTCTGCCCGCCCCTCCTCTCCTCTCCTCCTACAGTACATCTGATTCCCGGCCCGTGGTGAGTCTGCAGCCCCGCACGCTGCCTCTGTGCCTCCAGCCTGTGTGCCTCCCTCTGACCCCTCCAGCCTCTGTGCCTCCCTCTGACCCCTCCAGCCTCTGTGCCTCCCTCTGACCCCTCCAGCCTCTGTGCCTCCCTCTGACCCCTCCAGCCTCTGTGCCTCCCTCTCACCCCTCCAGCCTCTGTGCCTCCCTCTCACCCCTCCAGCCTCTGTGCCTCCCTCTCACCCCTCCAGCCTCTGTGCCTCCCTCTCACCCCTCCAGCCTCTGTGCCTCCCTCTCACCTCTCCACCCTCTGTGCCTCCCTCTGACCCCTCCAGCCTCTGTGCCTCCCTCTGACCCCTCCAGCCCTCCTCTGCCCTCTCCAGCCGTCCTCTGCCCTCTCCAGCCTACAGCCCTCCTCTGCCCTCTCCAGCCTCCAGCCCTCCTCTGCCCTCTCCAGCCTCCAGCCCTCCTCTGCCCTTCTCCAGCCTCCAGCCCTCCTCTGCCCTCTCCAGCCTCCAGCCCTCCTCTGCCCTCTCCAGCCTCCAGCCCTCCTCTGCCCTCTCCAGCCTCCAGCCCCTCCTCTGCCCTCCTCCAGCCTCCAGCCCTCCTCTGCCCTCTCCAGCCTCCAGCCCTCCTCTGCCCTCTCCAGCCTCCAGCCCTCCTCTGCCCTCTCCAGCCTCCAGCCCTCCTCTGCCCTCTCCAGCCTCCAGCCCTCCTCTGCCCTCTCCAGCCTCCAGCCCTCCTCTGCCCTCTCCAGCCTCCAGCCTCCTTGCCCTCTCCAGCCCCCAGCCCTCCTCTGCCCTCTCCAGCCTCCAGCCCTCCTCTGCCCTCTCCAGCCTCCAGCCCTCCTCTGCCCTCTCCAGCCTCCAGCCCTCCTCTGCCCTCTCCAGCCTCCAGCCCTCCTCTGCCCTCTCCAGCCTCCAGCCCTCCTCTGCCCTCTCCAGCCTCCAGCCCTCCTCTGCCCTCTCCAGCCTCCAGCCCTCCTCTGCCCTCTCCAGCCTCCAGCCCTCCTCTGCCCTCTCCAGCCTCCAGCCCTCCTCTGCCCTCTCCAGCCTCCAGCCTCCTCTGCCCTCTCCAGCCTCCAGCCCTCTCTCTGCACCTCTCCGCCTCCCGCCCTCCTCTGCCCCTACAGCGTCTCTGCCCTCCTCTGCCCCTACAGCCGTCCTCTGCCCCCTACAGCCGTCCTCTGCCCCTACAGCCGTCCTCTGCCCCTACAGCCGTCCTCTGCCCCTACAGCCGTCCTTGCCCCTACACGTCCTCTGCCTCTACGCCTCCTCTGCCCTCTACAGCCGTCCTCTGCCCCCTACAGCCGTCCTCTGCCCTCTACAGCCGTCCTCTGCCTCTCGCCGTCTGCCCTACAGCCGTCCTCTGCCCTCTACAGCCGTCCTCTGCCCTCTACAGCCGTCCTCTGCCCTCTACAGCCGTCCTCTGCCCTCTACAGCCGTCCTCTGCCCTCTACAGCCGTCCTCTGCCCTCTACAGCCGTCCTCTGCCCTCTACAGCCGTCCTCTGCCCTCTACAGCCGTCCTCTGCCCTCTACAGCCGTCCTCTGCCCTCTACAGCCGTCCTCTGCCCTCTACAGCCGTCCTCTGCCCTCTACAGCCGTCCTCTGCCCTCTACAGCCGTCCTCTGCCTCTACAGCCGTCCTCTGCCCTCTACAGCCGTCCTCTGCCCTCTCCTGCCGTCCCCTGCCCTCTCCAGCCGTCCCCTGCCCTCTCCAGCCGTCCCCTGCCCTCTCCAGCCGTCCCTGCCCCCTCCAGCCGTCCCCTGCCCCCTCCAGCCGTCCCCTGCCCCCTCCAGCCGTCCCCTGCCCCCTCCAGCCATCCCCTGCCCCCTCCAGCCGTCCCGGGTTGGCCACATGTTGACTCAGGATCCAGGCGCCGGAGAAGACGCAGGGTCGGTGGTAAGTATAGCGGAGTGTGTGTGTGTATGTGTGTTTGTGCGCTGACCACTCTGCCCACGCCGCTGCGCTGATCACTCTGCCCACGCCGCTGCGCTGACCACTCTGCCCACGCCGCTGCGCTGACTAATCTCAGCGCGCGCAGTGCTACCCAGTCAGCCACCATATACTCTGCTACCCACAGAGCTGCCTGTATACACACAATTAATTTCACTGCACTACCCTAACTATTAGTAAATAAACTAAACATGGATTCTAGACTACCCGATTCTTTAGAATCGGGCTGCCATCTAGTAGTAGTTATATTCTTGTACATAGGAGCAGTATTATAGTAGTTATATTCTTGTACATAGGAGCAGTATTATAGTAGTTAGATTCTTGTATATAGGGGCAGTATTATAGTAGTTATATTCTTGTATATAGGAGCAGTATTATAGTAGTTATATTCTTGTACATAGGAGTAGTATTATAGTAGTTATATTCTTGTACATAGGAGCAGTATTGTAGTAGTTATATTCTTGTATATAGGGGCAGTATTATAGTAGTTATATTCTTGTACATAGGGGCAGTATTATAGTAGTTATATTCTTGTATATAGGAGCAGTATTATAGTAGTTATATTCTTTTACATAGGAGCAGTATTATAGTAGTTATATTCTTGTATATGGGAGCAGTATTATAGTAGTTATATTCTTGTATATAGGAGCAGTATTATAGTAGTTATATTCTTGTATATAGGGGCAGCATTATAGTAGTTATATTCTTGTATATAGGAGCAGTATTATAGTAGTTATATTCTTTTATATAGGGGCAGTATTATAGTAATTATATTCTTGTACATAGGGGCAGTATTATAGTAGTTATATTCTTGTATATAGGGGCAGTATTATAGTAGTTATATTCTTGTATATAGGAGCAGTATTATAGTATTTATAGTCTTGTATATAGGGGGCAGTATTATAGTAGTTATAGTCTTGTATATAGGGAGCAGTATTATAGTAGTTATATTCTTGTACATAGGGGCTGTATTATAGTAGTTATATTCTTGTACATAGGGGCAGTATTATAGTATTTAGTCTTGTATATAGGGACAGTATTATAGTAGTTATAGTCTTGTATATAGGAGCAGTATTATAGTAGTTATATTCTTGTACATAGGGGCAGTATTATAGTAGTTATATTCTTGTACATAGGGGCAGTATTATAGTAGTTATATTCTTGTATATAGGAGCAGTATTATAGTAGTTATATTCTTGTATATATATAGGAGCAGTATTATAGTAGTTATATTCTTGTACATAGGGGCAGTATTATAGTAGTTATATTCTTGTATATAGGGGCAGTATTATAGTATTTATAGTCTTGTATATAGGGGGCAGTATTATAGTAGTTATAGTCTTGTATATAGGGAGCAGTATTATAGCAGTACCTGGATCTTTTGCGGTGCCGATCGTAGGAGACACTTCTGGAGCGGCTCCTGCTGTAAGGAGCACAGATACATTAGTTATATTTTTGGAAACACAATGTTCAATGACCTAGAAACATTTAGGATACAGTTCACATTCAAATTAACTGGTGTAAAGAAAGTATAATTATGACAAAGATGAATAGAGGAGAGAATAAAGAAGAAATAAAAGCTGGATCTGACACTTGTGTATTTGCAGTTCTCGGGGGCTTCAATCTTAGGCGCTCATCTATAAAGGTCTCACCTAGAACTTCTAGAGCTGCCGTACGACCTGGAGCGCGTCCGCGACCTGTAATCACTATGGCGCCTCCTGCTACGACTTCGGGTGTAACTTCTTGACCTGAAAAAGATGGTGATCCTGATTCAGTCCTTCCCAGAACCATTCATCCACCCCTTATAATAAGGGCTCCTCCATGGAAGCGCCCATCGATGGATGGAGCTCAACGCGTTTCTTACCTGGATGAAGAACTATACCCGGCAGATCGACTCCTCGACCTGCTAGAAGATCGAGATCTTGATCGGCCACTTGAAGGCGTCTGAGATTTGCTTTGACTCCTGGCCTTACTGCTTGACCGGCTTCCCTCCTCCTGGCTTGAAGACTTTTCCTCGCTGGAGCTCTCCTGGTTCCTTGGACGTTGGTTAAGACGCGCCGTCTTGCGCACTTCATCGAAAAGCGACCCTGGTCTAACTTTGTTGATGCTTTTAATCTCGATTCTCAGACCATGATGCTTCTTTGGCAGTTCGGCCGGGGTGACCACCGACACGGCCGTTGGCTTAGGAGTCTGCGCGATGGTCGGACCTTGGACCGGTTTCCATTTATTATCGATGGCTGCGGTTTCGGAGGTGCCAGCCTCCACTTTTTCTACCGACGGCGCGGGTTGACTTTCTTCTTTGACTTGTACGCTTTCCCCTGAGGTGGGAGCAGCGCTTGTAGAAGGAGATGAAATTTGGTCGGCGTTGGCGTTTCCTGATGTGCCGCCGCCTCCTCTAGAACTTGCCGCTAGTTTAATCTGTGGCAGAGATCGATGAGACGTAAAAGCTTTTATATTGTCGGGCGTTTGCTCGACAGTCGTAGCTTTCGTTGGACTTTTTGCAGCTTTTGGCAGCGGCTCTACCTCCCCTGTCTTTACAGTAGGAGCAAAAGTCACAATTTTTGGCTCCGTGTCGACTTTATCCGTGGGCAGAGACCCACTGGTGGCGTTCTTGCTCTCTGAAGATGCCGGCTTGTCTATAAGCAAGTCTTTCAGGTTGCTTTCCTTCATGGGAACATCACCTGCTCCACCCGCCGCCGCCGTCTCTTCGTCCTCCTCTTCCTCGTCAAACTCGAGCGGCGGCTGCCAGTGGAACGTTTGCTTCTTCTTCTGAGCCTTTTGCTTCTTTTCTTTGCTCTTTTTAGACTTCTCCTTTGCTTTGCTCTTCGATCGGCTCTTCTTCACGCTTTTCTTTCCGGAGCGCCGCTTGTGTTTCTTCGACTTGCTTTTGTGTTCAGGTGTGGAGTTCTCGTTCGGGGGAGTCTTGGGGACGTTATCGGCAGCCTGCGGTAGCTGCGATGTATCGGACGGTGGCGTTTTTGAGAGTTTTACTACTTCCTCGGAGTCGGATTCAGAACTTGCTTCTCCTTCCTCCTTCCCGGAAGATGCGGCTTCCTCTACCACATTTGCGTTCTGAGCCGTGGCGTCGTGGTCTACGACTTTCCCAACGTTTTCCTGTACCGCGTCGCTCTCCGGCACTTTCTCTACGCTGGACGTTTCGGCCGGAGTGTCGTATTTCTCCGTTTTGGTGTCGGACTCCTCTTCGCAGGTTTTTTCTTCCTCCACGCCGCTGCTCTGACTCTCCAGTAACGCCCTGGTGGTTTTCAGTAATCTTTTGGTGATCTCCTCGCCTTCCGATTCTGAGGAGTTGGAGTGGAGTCGGCTTTCCTCGTTTTTTGGAGGATTGGAATTCTCAGTCTCTCCTTTTTCTTTGCGGATTCTTTTCTTTTCATTTGTCTCGGGCTTTTTCGACAAATCGACCTTAGAACACGCGGCACCGTCAAACTCGGTGGATGAAGAACTGTCGTAAGACGAGGACGCGGCTCTCTCGGCGGGGGACGAGCTGCTCCGGCTCGGAGATCGGGTGTAAGATCTGCTGTAGGATCGGGAAGAGGAACGATCTTTTGACTTACGACGGTAGCTCGAACTCCTGTCGGAATAATGGCTGCGTTCGCTTTCCGACCTTGGGCGCTTCTTCCGGTAGGACTCGCCTTTGGACTTGCTTGGACCGTACCTGCTTTGGGCCGGAAGGACGTTGGAGGCATTGGTCTTGATTTGCGGAATCCTTTCGTAGGAAGGCTTCCAGGGCTTCTGACCGGGCTTCCACCGGGAAGGAGGAGGACTGTCACTTAAGGAAATCACATGGACGTTCTCAGTTGTGACAAAGGCGAGGACGGATTCATCCGTTGACTTGGTGTTTGCCGATTTTCCTGGATGAACTCCAGCTTTGGATTTGCTTCCGGACGACTCCTTCTTGGGAGAGGGAGAAGACATCTTTGTCCGCTTAGTGGAGTGAGACATATTTTTTTTCTGGATCTCGATCTGCTGCGGGATCTACTTCTTGTGCGGCTCCTAGATGCAGACTTGCTTCTCGATCTTCCACTGGAATAGGATCTTGACCTAGATTGGGAATGGCTGGAGTGGCGAGATGATTTCTGCTCCTTATCGGATCGAGACCAGCCCCTTTTAGAAGAATCTCTGGATGACGGCGATGATGATCTCTGCGCCCGTTCCTGGGAATACTTTCTCCTCCTGCTTGACGACTCTTCTCGGTGAGATCCTGAAGACTCTTCCTTTTTCTTGTGCTTTTTTGAATGTTTTATCTTTTTGGCTTTCTTTTTATGCTTCACTTTCTTATCCTTCTTCCGGCTTTTTGAGCTTGACGCTCGCTCCCTGCTACTGCCTGAATGGAAACCGTCATGGGACCAAGAACTGGACCGCGATCTCGGAGACAAACTTCCTTCATCCCAACGAGTGGACAGACGTTCACTGAGCCTAAAGAAAAGATGTTGGTATTGGTTTATCACTATGGAGATATTCTAAGGAGAATTTCAGAACTATGTTTACTTTAATTTCAGAAACTAACCTTCTGTATTATACTCCAGAGCTCCACTCACTATTCTGCTGGTGCAGTCACTGTGTACATACATTACATTACTGATCCTGAGTCACCTCCTGTATTATACTCCAGAGCTGCACTCACTATTCTGCTGGTGCAGTCACTGTGTACATACATTACATTACTGATCCTGAGTTACCTCCTGTATTATACTCCAGAGCTCCACTCACTATTCTGCTGGTGCAGTCACTGTGTACATACATTACATTACTGATCCTGAGTCACCTCCTGTATTATACTCCAGAGCTGCACTCACTATTCTGCTGGTGCAGTCACTGTGTACATACATTACATTACTGATCCTGAGTTACCTCCTGTATTACACTCCAGAGCTGCACTCACTATTCTGCTGGTGCAGTCACTGTGTACATACATTACATTACTGATCCTGAGTTACCTCCTGTATTACACTCCAGAGCTGCACTCACTATTCTGCTGGTGCAGTCACTGTGTACATACATTACATTACTGATCCTGAGTTACCTCCTGTATTATACTCCAGAGCTGCACTCACTATTCTGCTGGTGCAGTCACTGTGTACATACATTACATTACTGATCCTAAGTTACCTCCTGCATTATACTCCAGAGCTGCACTCATTGGTGTCTTACTTGTCTCCTTTGCTCCACTTCTCCCCGCTCGGTGGTTTATACGCCTTCAGTCTCTGCATTTCTTCCTTCCAATGTGGAGGGGTCTCGCTACTTTCCCTGTCGTCATTAGACTCTGAGCGAGATCTGGAGCGCGGCGGTGTATGATACCGCTGGAAAAAGGAACAAGAACATGGAGGTAAACTATACCATTCGGATAGTTTAGAGGGGTCTGACCTAATAAATACCCAAGGTCCATTGAATACAGGCCCCATCACTTACAATGGTGCCTCGGCCCCGGATCTTTCGCCCGGATTTAGTAATGGAGCCTTTGTTCTGCTCATTCGTTTCTGGAATCGTTGGAGACGTTTTCCTGGATCAAATGTAACAAAGTTAGAAAGTGAAGAACCTCAGTTTGATTTCTTAAATGGGATAATTGGATTTTTGGGACAAGTTCCCCTCCTACGAAGGCTATCTGAGGTTTAACTAGGCAGCGCGCATTGCCTAGATACCCGATGTATACCTTGGTTACCAGCCTTCTCCGCTCACCGGCTGGTATCCAACGTACACAGTGGGTATCTACGGTCCCTAGTTACCCGCTGTGTACCTTGGATACCAGCCAGTGAGTGGAGAAGGCTGGTAACCAAGGTATACACCGTGTACCTAGTCAGCGCGTGCTGCCTAGATACCCGCAGTTTACCTTGGAGACCAGCCTGCTCCCGCTTACCGCAGCCTGGTAGCGGGAGCAAGACATCGTGGAAACTATATTTAAATCGTTTCCATGATGTCTCTGGTCCACTGATCGCTGGTGAGTCTGCCTGTGTGACAGCTCACCAGCGATCTGAACGATTTTGCTAGCGATTGCGCGTGCATGTGATCGCTAACAAAATCTTTCATCGCATTGATGCGTGTGACGGCACCTTAAGGGTCTGTGTTAACAATCAGCCTTTGTAGTTGGAACCTCCATATCAGACAATAGTCCGGGTGTCCTTACTTCTCAGGCTCGGGGTTGGGGACAGGAGCGTCTTTTCGGAGCAGGAATCGGTTCTCCGGGATCGGTGGGATCTCCTCGGGCCGCACCACGGGTTTCTCTCTCTTTGCGCCGGTGTCCTTCTCTTCCGCGGTGTTGTTTCTTTCATAAACGCTGAAAGACAAGGATTTAATACAAGCCCGACCTCGGCCGAGGAAACAGAGAAACCTCAGTGAGCGTCCCTCATCACGCACCTGTTGTTGTGCCCCTGCGGCTTCTCTTCCTTCGCCTCTCGCCGTCCCTCCTTGCGCCGTCTCTTCACGCGTTTCGCTTTGGTTTTCCTCTTCTGCTTCCTTTTCTTGTATCTTTCTACTTCGGCTTCGCTCTCCGAGGACGAAGACTCTGAGGAGGAAGACGACGCCTTGGGACTGGAATCGGATTTCTCATATTCAGAGATCGCGGTCTTTGTTTTTTCTGGGACAGGATTAATAAGAAAATGAATTAACGGTTTAATAAAAGACTCTTTGTGGATGAACGGATTCTGTATTGTGCCCTGTTACTTTCCATAAGATCTTTACAATCTCCTCCTTAAATACTCAGACAGCAGTGCAGAGTATTTCAGGAGACAATTATTTACAGAGTCCTGCCCTCACCAAGGTCAGGAGTGGACAGATCTCTGCTCCCCCTAAATCCAGCAGCGCACAGAGTCAAAGTTGTAGAAAATCTCACTTTCTAGTGCACTTTCTTGCAGTGTAAAGCATGGTGGTTCCATTCTGGATGTCATGGCTACCCTGTGTGATCCACTCACCATCTTTGGTGGATTTCGATCCCAGGATCCCGCAGTCTATGACTCTGACGTCGGCGTACGGGCGGCTGGCTGCGTCCGTCTTCAGGTTCTCAATCTGCTCGATGACTTCAAAGCCGGAAATCACGAGTCCGAACACCACGTGGATGCTACAAAGTAAAGAAAAAAGGAGTGAGAAACAAACACACAACAATATAAACACACAGAAGAGTCAGCAGTGTAGGCCACGCCCCCTCCCTTATATGGTTACAAGCCCCGAATTCCGTGTGAGAATGGATCTGACTGATAATGAACATATGTCTGCTTCACACAGTCTAGTGGGGACAACTTGTGGAAGCTTTATGAATGGCTTTCCACCAGATTTCACTTATAAAGTATATTTGAAAGTTTATTAAAATCTCTTGCTCTACATTATTAGTAAATAAAAAATGCAAACGGTGGTTACACTAAATCTGAATATAAAAGAACGTTCTCAATCACTGACAGGTAGCAGAGATGTCGAAAATGAAGAGGAATTTACAAAAAGGAGATTTTTGTGTACTCACCGTAAAATCCTTTTCTCTTAGCCTCTAATTGGGGGACACAGACCGTGGGTGTTATGCTGCTGTCCACTAGGAGGCGACACTAGGCAAAATCTGCAAAAGAGTTAAGGAGCTCCTCCTCTGCAGCATATACACCCTGGAGCAGGAAATGCTTCTCCAGTTTGTGCTAAAGCAGTAGGAGAGTTACCAGAGAATAACAGTGACACAGAAAGTCTATGCAGTCAACCTGCGTAATAAATATAGTTAATGAAGTAATAACAGTGTAACAAGGCCTGAAATCAAACAGGCACGTGTGTAAACAGTTAAGACTTAGCAGAGTAATGCTAGTACCACAAGGCCTGATTTAAGCAGGCGCATGTGGAAAACAGTGAAGAGGTAACGAAGCCTATAATCGTATAAAAAGGCCTGTAACTAAACAGGCTCACAGTACTATAAGACCTGGAACTAAACAGGCCAAGTCTAAACAGTCAACAGTTAACAGAGTGATAATAGGCAAACATGTGTAAACATGTTAACCATGTAACAGCTGAGAAGCTATGTGAGAACTGTAGAAAAAAATGGCCCATAAGTGCAATAGGGTGGGTGCTGTGTCCCCCAATTAGAGGCTAAGAGAAAAGGATTTTACGGTGAGTACACAAAAATCTCCTTTTCTCCTTCGCCTCATTGGGGGACACAGACCGTGGGACGTCCCAAAGCAGTCCCTGGGTGGGAAAGAACAATGGAACTAGCGACACTGAGCATGGTCAGTGAAGAACTATGTACCGACAGGTGAGCTGCCGCCTGGAAGGCACGTGTACCTAGACCTGCGTTTGTCGAGGACTGAGTCCAAGCACTACAGTGACTTGGGCATGTGTAGGCTGGCTCTAGGTTGCCTGTACGCTTGTTGCGCCAATACCTGTCACCGAGCTGTACAGGAGGCTTCCACGGCCGTAGTGGAATGTGCCGTGACCTGCCGGAGGAGATGAGATTTCGATGGCATAAGCGTCTTGGATGGTTAGAGGAAACCATCAGGCTAGAGGAGCCTAGAGGCTGACGTGTCTTTATTTCTGCCCATTGGAAGAATGATAAAGGAGAATCCGACCTCTTAGGAGGGCACTGTCTTGGATACCTAGACACGTAGGGCCCTGACAAGGCTCCGCATATGTAGGTCCTTCGCGACCGGACGGACTGGAGTCGAGCGCAGTGATGGCAGAGAGATGTCTTCATGTAGGTGGAAGGAGTAAACCTATCTTAGAAGAAGAATGGAACCAGCCCCAGGACAATCTTGTCCAGATGGAAGACTAGAAAAGGATGGATTACATGAGACCACTGCAAGTACCGATACTTCTGCAGAGACAAATAAATGCCACCGAACCATACTACTATTCGGATAAGGATGCTCAAGGAATATCCCATTGAGGCTGAAAAGGTGATTCTTGTAGTGCCGTGAGGACAAAGTTCAGGTCCTCATGGGAGTAGTCTTGTTGTATGGAGACCCTAAATAGCCGACCCTTCAAAAGAAGGATTTCATAGACATCTGGTGGCAAGACGTGCTTGTAAGACGGTGAAAAACGACCGAAAATCTGCTGTGTGAGAGACCCTAAGGACAGACCTGAGTCTAGGTCCGAGTGGAAGAAACGGACAGTCCCTGGTATGAAGTAGGGCCAAGGGGAAGGACCTCTGAAGGTGTCAAAGGCAAACCCCCCCCCTCAAACAGTTACACATGTGTGATGGGATAACGCTGATAAAGCTGGTGTCCTCTCTGTGACTAAGGTCGTTACAATATCCTGGGAAAAAAACCTCTTGGGTTAAGTTCTAGGTCTCAAAAACTACGCCATTAACCTCGGAAATGAGGAAGTCTGAGGAAGAACTGGCTGTGAACTAGCAGGTCTGGACCCTCTGATAGACGTCCTGGTACTGCTGCTATAAATTGGACGAGTCTGCGGACCAAGCGCGTGTGGGTCAGTCTGAGACCACGAAGATGATCCGGCAACCTTATCGTTTGATATTCAAGGCTGTTAGTGGGGAAAGAATATAGGAGAGACGGATACCGGTCCAGGCTCGGACAAGTGCGTCTGTCCCACTGACTTTGGATCCTGAGACCAGGAAAGGAAGGCCGGGACCGTGGCATTGAGGCGTGACTCCGTCAGGTCCATATCTGTGGTTTCCTGGCATTGGCGTGTTGACGGAGAACTTCGAGACGAAGGGGTCGAACTCCTGAGTCCTTCCCTTGGTGGATTAGGAAAAACCGCCTCTTAGATGATTACATCTGGAGTGAGAACAGTTGTCAGTACAGTCTTCCAGGATTCCATCTAGTGAAGGATGTGGCGAACTCGTCATCGCTTAGGGACTGCGGGTTCCACCCTGGTGGTTGACCCATGCCACAGCAGTAGCATTGTTTGACTGTATTCTGACATGTTCAAATGCCAGAAGGTGACTGAATAATTTTCAGTACTAGAGATACTGCACGAATGTTTGTAGACTGAGGGGCATCTTCGAGACAGGGCAAGACTACTGCCATGTGCATTGTGATGGGGGCACGTCGCACCCCATCCTGTTCACGTGCAACGCCTGAGCATGGATAATTGCAAAAAGGCCGGCGGTTACGCCGCGTCAATGGAACTGACCCTCAAGGTGCCAATATACCGTCTAGGACTCTTATAGCAGGTGTGAAGGATTGAAGGGACTTCCGACGGAGGCTGCAGATTCCAGACGAAGAATCCGTGCCTTGTCTGGGGAAATTTGACTAGAGCTGTGGAAGTGTTGCAATTAAAAGCCACCGTGTTCATGCGTTGCTGTGCCTTCCATATGGCCGAGACTCCATACGTGATGCTGTAGCATGTGGCCGTCAGGAGTACGCAGCGGAGCTGGGACTCCCGGAATGTGTGTGCTGTGTTGCAACACGTGCCATGGAATTGCGGTAGATCTATGGAGGTCGATCGTACCGAATCTTCTTAACGAACACGGTGTAAATGCCATTGTGTTCGCAGTCCTTGAAAGTCATGCATCCATAAAAGAGTCATCCAGATACGGTGGACTGCTGAATGCAGTATAAACATTGCTAACGTTAGGCTGGGAAAAGTCTTTGTATTCTTTGTGCTTCAGTCCTTTTAGCCTTGCCCCACCCCCTGTGCTGACGCTTCGGAGGCTCCGATGTCAGGTGGAGGGTGTGTATGGCGAGCAGGAGGCGGGCGGGTAAGCTAGAGATGTCCGGCTAGGCCGAAGCGGGGGCTCGCGAAATCGCGGGGCTCGGTAAAGGCAGACGCTCGACGCAGAGGTCCGGAAGTAGCCGGAAGTCAGGAGTAGCGTTGGCTGAAAACCGGAGGCTGTGCCCACGATAGTTCAGTCGCTGGTGTCCTGCGCTGCACACGGCGGACACTATCCCACCGTGAGAATTCTGTGTTGTTGTTTTTTTTTTTTTTTTGACTCCTGAGTCGAGAAGGGACAGATTGCGTGGAGAAGGTTTGGACCACGGACATACGGGGTCCAGAAGGGCCCATCCGTCATGGGAGTAGTCTTGTTGTGTGTGCGGTCGAGGGTCTGCGAGGTCCTGCTTTGAAGCGGGCTGTGCAAGGAGCTCGCCCATGTCACCTCAACCCAAATACCTAATATAGGTATAGTGAGGAGATGAGCAACAGAGCTCCTGGGACGGGGGCCGGCCAGGTCTTGAGCCGTCATAGCTTCAACCAAAGCTCCAACAGTGGGGAGTTGAGACAGGGGTAAGGCAACTAGCCAAACCTGGCTACTACCCAGCGCCTCCAACAGCGGAGAGCTGAGGAGGGAGTATGCTATGAGTCTTAGGTTCCAGAGACCAGCAGCTAAATTCATAGGGCAGCTGCGGATTACGGTGTTTCATCCTGCGTCTCGTGAGACTGGACTGTCATCACCGCCAACCAGAACTGCAGCTGTGGGCTGTGGGGAGGATTGGCAAACGGTCCTGGGACCTTGTGGTTGTCAGGTAATTGTAGATTACACTACTCTAACTGGACTCTCCCGCAATGTAGGGGCCGAGGAAGAAACGTGTGAATTAAACTTGTAGCAATTCCACCGCAACCTGGTTCTCTGAACTGTGTAGGTGCCTGGAAGTGGTCTGATGGATGAGTATTTGATGTTTGAATATTAACAGGGCTCCGCCAAGGTTGGGGGACCGAGGATAAAAAAAGTCGTGCTGGTATATCGCTTAAACCTAGCTACTCCCCTTAGGTCGGACAGGTGTACCAACAGGTACCTGTATCTGGCACGATGGAAGGCACCACTGTAATCGGATCGTGCGCTGGATAGAGGGACTGTGCCTGTACTGCTCTGGGAATTAGCAGTATTCCTCGTATTATGATATTACTCTATACACGGTGTACAGAGGGTAGTATTACATGTTCCATGCATGGTGTACAGGGAGGGGGGAGGACGACAGATTGCAGCCGGCTGTATCCTGCTGGCTGCCCTTCAGTAACTACTGGAGACCGCAGCACAGCGAAGCTGTGCTAATTGTACTGTGTTGGGTCTCTGTGTACACCGCACAGCGGAAGCTGGAATTGCTGTAATGTTGTACAAGGATCCTAAGAAGAATCCTTATATCCCCATTACCTCCAGCTGGGAGGATGGGGACAAAGTGCTACCGCAGCAGTGGCAAGCATGAGCCTGCTGCTTCTGCCCCTTAGTGGGTGCCCCTGCAGGCATTCCGCCAGCATTGAGTCCTAGGTTCAACCCTAGGGCTAAAAACCTGCTGGGCTTCTAGCCCATACATCTGAGACCTAGCCGTGCCTGATGGCTTGGTCAGCCTGTGCCCCCTAATACCCAAGCGCTGTTCGCCGCTGTATACAGCGGTGTCAGCGCCGGGGCTGTAATGGCGGCGATGCCGAGAAGGAAGGGGGCGGAGCCAGCGCGAGAGCGCGCAGAGAAGCTGGAGGGCGCCTTTTTTTTTTTTTTTAGTCCTGTCCCGCCTCCCTTGCTGACGCCGCAAGGCTCTGACGTCCGGTGGGGAGGCGGGCGTATGGGCGGTGACAAGGGCGGTGACGTCCGGCTAGGCCGAAGCCGGGGCCTCGCGTAAATCGCGGGCCCGGGAATGGCGGAGGCCTGGCGCGGATGTCAGGGGCCGGAGCTGGGGACAACCCCGCCAGGTACCGGAGGCTGCACCCACGATAGGGCAGATGCTCCGGCGGCACCCAGAGCCCGCTGGGTGAGCTGCTGCTGCGCTCCCTCCCGGGGAAATGGCGCAGCATGAATAGTATGCGGGACGAACCCGGAGTGGCGGGGGGGGGGCCCGCTCCTAGAGACGCCACTGCCTTCGGCATAAAACCATGTGGCTGATTTATGGCTGCATACGGGGTCACATCAGGAAATGTGAGGCCCCGGGCTCCAGGGGTGCCCCTGCACGTGTGCTGCAGCCTAGAGTATGCTGCAGGCTGTGATAGTGTCCGCAGCTGGCAGGAGCACAGGGTATTAAATGAGCCCAGCCTGGTCGGCTCAGGGGGAAGCAGGGGGCGAAGAAGGTAAAGAGCCATGCAGGGTCCCAAGGGAGCCCTGATTACCTGTGTAGGCTCCTCAACCCAGACCCTAGGCAGGGAATGGGGAGGGCATCTTGGGCTTGCTCGACCCATAACCCAGAGAGGAGATGGGGAAGTCTGTGCCTGGCCTGGCGTCCGGATGTGCTCGGCAGGATCCTGCGCTTTCCTGCTGTGATTCTCTGCAAGCCTGCAGAAGTCACCCTGAGGTTCCCAGTGGGGACAGGGGAAAATGTGGAAGCGCCGGCCATGGGAAAAAGACAAGGAGATCGGAACGCAATGGGACCGTCGCCTTGCTCCCTATCCATCGTAGCAGGAGGGGATACGTGGAGGTAACACCCCGCGTTCCCGCCTGTTGTTGGTTTTGGGAAATCGGTATGCGGAGATACCGTCGCCCTCTCATATCCTTGGTAAAAAAGAATAAAAAATCTAAGTAAAAAACATCTAACTATGTAATTTGGAGTGGTCCTATGGACCATGTCTACCTCCTATCGACACTAAGCAAAAACTGGAGAAGCATTTCCTGCTCCAGGGTGTATATGCTGCAGAGGAGGAGCTCCTTAACTCTTTTGCAGATTTTGCCTAGTGTCGCCTCCTAGTGGACAGCAGCATAACACCCACGGTCTGTGTCCCCCAATGAGGCGAAGGAGAAAAGTCTATTATAAACATGATAGACGTTCTACAATACAGGGCGATAGTGGAGACCACACAGCAAACAATCCCCATGAATCAGGTCAATAATAATAATACATAACAGCATCACTGGAACTAGATAACAACGTACCCGTCCAAATGTGGCGCCGATTTGGTGGTTCTGCTCCGACAATGGAAGGAAAAAAAATGAAATTAGAACTGGTTACAGACGTAAATGTGGCTTTTTCAAAAGATATAGATTATACATTCCTTTTTGTCCCTCTTTACTACTCCATTCTCCTGTACTCGTTCGATCACTTAGGGGGGGCAGGACCCGCGATAGGGGATATGGGGCAGGATCTATGATAATGACTTGCATGGGCCAAGACCCGCAGGAAGGGGAAAGCTTGCACGGTCATGCCCCGGGACCCGCGGCGGGGGCACGGGCCGGGACCCGCGGCCATCACCCACGGGGTATGGAGGCCGCTCGGCTCCTTACCTGCTGCACACACCTGCACCCCGGCACTGATACACACTGAATTTGGGGTGTATATCTCTGTTTTCCCAGACGAGGTCCGAACATCACATGAGTAAGGAATAGAGACTTACATGAAGAACTGCGATCCGTTGGTGTGCTTCCCTCGGTTCGCCATGGACAGAAGAAACGCACGGTCATGTTTGAGAATGAAGTTTTCATCTGTGGTACAAAAAGAAATAAAAAAGAAGGAAAAAAAAAAAAGAAAAAATAAATATTTAGTGCATTTAACGACAGACACAAAGAAGCAAAGAAAACTCCAAGGTGGCAGACAAGGTCCGCAAGTGTCCATAAATGTGTGCCAAGAAGCTGCGGTGGGAGGACGGAGGCTGAGACCACCGCCCTCATCAGTACTGTACCGAGGACGTACCCCGATACCAACAGGTAAGAAAACTGACCACTCACTCCCCCTACAAGAAGTCAGCAGGACTGTAGCTCCTCCCCAGCACACAAGATATACAGAACACCCCAAAACACGGCAGACACAGAGGTACAAAGCTACAGCGACCTCCAAACAGCACGGGCCGATGAGGGTTTATCAGATCTATCCTCATCGCAGGAGATCCACATGGTTAATCAATCTATTCACTGACAGCAACACCCATGTGAAGAAATGAATGAAAATCACTGAAATACATCTTGTATTATACTCCAGAGCTGCACTCACTATTCTGCTGGTGCAGTCACTGTGTACATACATTACATTACTGATCCTGAGTTACCTCCTGTATTATCCTCCAGAGCTGCACTCACTATTCTGCTGGTGCAGTCACTGTGTACATACATTACATTACTGATCCTGAGTTACCTCCTGTATTATACTCCAGAGCTGCACTCACTATTCTGCTGGTACAGTCACTGTGTACATACATTACATTACTGATCCTGCGTTATATCCTACATTATACCTTGAATTATCCCAGCATTTTCTGCTTGACCAGTGACTACACCAGCAGAATAGTGAGTGCAGCTCTGGAGTATAATACAGGAGGTAACTCAGGATCAGTAATGTAATGTATGTACACAGTGACTGCACCAGCAGAATAGTGAGTGCAGCTCTGGAGTATAATACAGGAGGTAACTCAGGATCAGTAATGTATGTACACAGTGACTGCACCAGCAGAATAGTGAGTGCAGCTCTGGAGGATAATACAGGATGTAAAGTTATGCGGATAGATTCTATAAATAATAACTATACAATTCCACCTTGAGTTACACATTTACTTATAATGATTATAGAGGAGACACAATATCCTGGTGCTGAAAGCTAAGAAGATAAAGCAGGAAGCCTATAAGTAAAGCAGAGCTGCATTCCTGAAGATCGCCGGCTCCTCCATATATTGTAGATGTCTTCAGTCACATCCAGAGCTGCACTTTGCCCTTTGGACCTTCCAAGGCCGACCATCTAAGCAATGAAGAGTTATAAGCGCAGCTCTGGATGTGACCATGTGGGATGTGTGCAGCTCTGGATGTGACCATGTGGGATGTGTGCAGCTCTGGATGTGACCATGTGGGATGTGTGCAGCTCTGGATGTGACCATGTGGGATGTGTGCAGCTCTGGATATGACCATGTGGGATGTGTGCAGCTCTGGATGTGACCATGTGGGGTGTCTGCAGAGCGGCTCATGGTTCCGGGCAGACGGTGCGATCTTCAGACCTGGAGCTCGGCTTTACATCATCTACAGAATCAATTTAGCCCCAGAGAAGAAGAAAAAAAACAAAACGCGTCCATGGTAGAAATCACAGAATCTGCAAACAGAACAGAGACAAGTCCAGTGATCGGCGACACTTACCTGTGTGAGAACACTGTGTAAAGGAGAGAAAGAGAAAGCCTTGAGTGGATACAGCCTGCGCCACATGGCTAAGAAGTACAGACGCCCCCTCCGAGAGCCCACTGGGCCCGTCCCCGAATAACCAGGGGTCCGCAACCTCCTCAGAGCTACACATCTGCTTCATGTCAGTGAGCGGAAAACTACACATTCAATGATTCTCAAAGCTGAGGGTTTGTTAACCTGTTATACAAAAACTACTAGAAAAAGCAGCATCAAAAACTTACCATCAATGCCATAGACACAAACCAATACTGCACTTGCAGGACGCAGTCAGACCACACTTGTGTAGCAAGCCCAGATGCAGGCTAATGAATCACCTCAACCAAGGTATGGGAGGCGACATGCCATGCACACTAAGGGCTTGCATAGGGCACCATTCACACTGATACATGTGGTGCAGAGTGTTTGAAAGCTACCCAAGCTTTGCTGCCTTAGCTATGGGCTGCACAGTACAATGTTTCTGCACCACTAAATGAATGGCGCCCCCTAGGGGCCCAACTACACCCTGAAATGAATAAAAAAGTGCAGAAAAGTTTTCTGTATGATGAACAAAAAACCTTTATAGATGGGATATTGGTTCATGTGTTGGCCAAGACACTTAAGCTGACGATCCACGACACGGATTCCCATGCTCGTCAGTCCTATCAAAAATATACAAAAACTACTAGAAAAAGCAGCATCAAAAACTTACCATCAATGCCATAGACACAAACCAATACTGCACTTGCAGGACGCAGTCAGACCACACTTGTGTAGCAAGCCCAGATGCAGGCTAATGAATCACCTCAACCAAGAGTGTCTTGGCCAACACATGAACCAATATCCCATCTATAAAGGTTTTTTGTAAAGTTTTTGATGCTGCTTTTTCTAGTAGTTTTTGTATATTTTTGATAGGACTGACGAGCATGGGAATCCGTGTCGTGGATCGTCAGCTTAAGTGTCTTGGCCAACACATGAACCAGTATCCCATCTATAAAGGTTTTTTGTTCATCACACAGAAAACTTTTCTGCACTTTTTTATTCATTTCAGGGTGTAGTTGGGCCCCTAGGGGGGCGCCATTCATCTAGTGGTGCAGAAACATTGTACTGTGCAGCCCATAGCTAAGGCAGCAAAGCTTGGGTAGCTTTCAAACACTCTGCACCACATGTATCAGTGTGAATGGTGCCCTATGCAAGCCCTTAATGTGCATGGCAAGTCGCCTCCCATACCTTGGTTGAGGTGATTCATTAGCCTGCATCTGGGCTTGCTACACAAGTGTGGTCTGACTGCGTCCTGCAAGTGCAGTATTGGTTTGTGTCTATGGCATTGATGGTTTGTTAACCTGTTACCCAGTTTAGGATGCAGAAAAGTTTTACTGGAAACTATACAGCAAACGCTTAACCGACGGAGGAGGCTGGGCCCCGACCGAACGCGGAGGCTGGGCCCCGACCGAACGCGGAGGCTGGGCCCCGACCGAACGCGGAGGCTGGGCCCCGACCGAACGCGGAGGCTGGGCCCCGACCGAACGCGGAGGCTGGGCCCCGACCGAACGCGGAGGCTGGGCCCCGACCGAACGCGGAGGCTGGGCACCGACCGAACACGGAGGCTGGGCACCGACCGAACGCGGAGGCTGGGCACCGACCGAACGCGGAGGCTGGGCACCGACCGAAAGAGGAGGCTGGGCCTCAAACGAACGAGGAGGCTGGGCCCCAAACGAACGAGGAGGCTGGGCCCCAAACGAACGAGGAGGCTCGGCCCCAAACGAACGAGGAGGCTCGGCACCGATTGAAGGTGGAGGCTCGGCCAAGACCGAACGCGGAGGCTCGGCCAAGACCGAACGCGGAGGCTCGGCCAAGGACGAACGCGGAGGCTCGGCCAAGAACGAACGCGGAGGCTCGGCCAAGACCGAACGCGGAGGCTCGGCCAAGAACGAACACGGAGGCTCGGCCAAGAATGAACGAGGAGGCTCGGCTCCAAACGAACGCGGAGGCTGGGCCCCGACCGAACGCGGAGGCTGGGCCCCGACCGAACGCGGAGGCTGGGCACCGACCGAAAGAGGAGGCTGGGCACCGACCGAAAGAGGAGGCTGGGCACCGACCGAAAGAGGAGGCTCGGCCTCAAACGAACGAGGAGGCTCGGCCCCAAACGAACGAGGAGGCTCGGCCCCAAACAAACGCGGAGGCTCGGCCAAGACCGAACGCGGAGGCTCGGCCAAGACCGAACGCGGAGGCTCGGCCAAGACCGAAGCGGAGGCTCGGCAAGACGAACGCGGAGGCTCGGCCAAGACCGAACGCGGAGGCTCGGCCAAGACCGAACGCGGA
This sequence comes from Allobates femoralis, assembly GCA_033576535.1. Lineage (NCBI taxonomy): Eukaryota > Metazoa > Chordata > Amphibia > Anura > Aromobatidae > Allobates > Allobates femoralis. The sequence goes on along the minus strand of JARQOC010000005.1, from coordinate 565,634,789 downwards.
GGCTCGGCCAAGACCGAACGCGGAGGCTCGGCCAAGACCGAACGCGGAGGCTCGGCCAAGACCGAACGCGGAGGCTCGGCCAAGACCGAACGCGGAGGCTCGGCCAAGACCGAACGCGGAGGCTCGGCCAAGACCGAACGCGGAGGCTCGGCCAAGACCGAACGCGGAGGCTCGGCCAAGACCGAACGCGGAGGCTCGGCCAAGACCGAACGCGGAGGCTCGGCCAAGACCGAACGCGGAGGCTCGGCCAAGACCGAACGCGGAGGCTCGGCCAAGACCGAACGCGGAGGCTCGGCCAAGACCGAACGCGGAGGCTCGGCCAAGACCGAACGCGGAGGCTCGGCCAAGACCGAACGCGGAGGCTCGGCCAAGACCGAACGCGGAGGCTCGGCCAAGACCGAACGCGGAGGCTCGGCCAAGACCGAACGCGGAGGCTCGGCCAAGACCGAACGCGGAGGCTCGGCCAAGACCGAACGCGGAGGCTCGGCCAAGAACGAACACGGAGGCTCGGCCAAGAATGAACGAGGAGGCTCGGCTCCAAACGAACGCGGAGGCTCGGTCCCGAACTAATGAGGGGGCTCGACCCCGAACCAACGCGGAGGCTTGGTTCCCTAAAGGAGGAGGCTCGGTCCGTCCAAAGGAGGAGGCCGAGTCCGACGCAAAAATGAGGCTCAGCTCTACCAAGGGAGAAGGCCCAGCCCAACTGAAGGAGGAGGCTTAACTCTACCGAAGGAAATTCCTGGACAGGTGAACTCAGCCTATGAATGACATATTTTGTGCTGGTCTACATCTAGGAAAGTCTGGACTGGAAATAATTGCAAAAAAACAACCATAGCTGTGAGATGTATTAAAAAATTGATTCTCTGTGTCAGACTGATGTGGGGAGCCACCACCTGCTCTCCAGATCCCCCATTCCAACCGGCAATCATTGCAGAGGAGGTTGGGAACGTTTCGCCTCCCTCCATTCTTTGGCCCGGGCTCTATGAATGGAAAGAGCCGATGTGTGTATGACTTTAGGGGGTGATGGGTGCAGATACAAGAGATGAGACAATCTCTTTTAGTCTGCACAAGTCTTCATTTCCTGCTTTGTTTCTATTCACTGACATGCAGCAGAGGTCTAAACACAACGTATGATATTAAGCTTCGGAGATGCCCGTTATACCAAGATTATTATTAATGTCGAACCTTACAGGGTTAACAAGTTGAATCCCCTACAGACATGCACGCTGCGAAACGCCAATCCTGGGTGATGCCTGTACCTCCAGACCTACAGTAAATCTAGAGCTGGGACTAACAGGAGGGCCGCAGTATTGGGGGCCCCTGCTGGCTCCTCTATGGGAACGGAGATGACAGTGTGACATAAATCAACTTCTGACAATAACAGCGATGGACAAAATGACCAGTAAAGAGATTTATGTTCATTCCTCCCCATTTTATTTAACTGTTTATTAAAAAAATGATGAAGAGTCCATTGACTGCGGGGGGAGGAGGGTGCGGGGGGGAGAGTGAATTTATCGAGTTTACTGAGCTTGCGTTTTTCTTACCTTAGGATTTTGCAATAGATCACATTCTCTATAAATAAAAGAATATGTTGACAGTTTTAGGCAGGAAGATAGGAGTTGTCATTGAAAAACGTTGCCTAACCCTCCATGCTGAGAATGACACTGAATATAACCATATAACACAGTCAGTAAAGCCCTGTCTACACATAAAGCAGCTAGGAAAGAATAACAAAAAAACATAAAAAATCCTCAACCTACTCAGGTCCAAAAAGATCATGCACATGGAAGGATCATGCAAACATTAGACACATGCAAGAAAGTCTACGGCTGGATCTCAGCACACATTTGTTTTCTCTAAACCTCTGTACATGGAGAGCGGAAATAATGATAAACGAGGAGGGGCGGCTGGGACCTTACCTTTAAAATACCCGCCGAAAACTGACTCTCCGCCTTTGCCATTACCTGGAATTAAAAAACAAAAAAAATTGCATCAGTTAGGGTGAAAAGCTTTATTTATTTTTACCAAAATGGCTAAAATTCTGTGCCAAAAAAAATCTTACAAATTTATATTTAGGAGGATCAGAGATCTGATTTTATAACACACGGCTCAGGTGGTGGCTAATTGGCCACCCGATGTCCCCCGCTGGCAGACGACGTGAGAAAATACGGGGATTGGAGGGACACGGCAGCAGTACGTGAGCTGTGGGGGCACAGTAAATTGCTATTTTAGCACCGTCATTTGCCCCCCGCTTTACATGTGTCATCTACATCCATAACAGCCCTTTAGGATTCCACTTAATCCTCTTGTTAACATAGTAGACCCTGTACTGACCTCCTGTGCTGCTGCTGTCAGTCTTAGGGTAGCGTCATACGGTGTGACGCCGCCGGAGATGTCGGCAGCGACTGGCAGGAGCGCACACGCTTTTGGCGCCCCGCCAGCATCGCCCCCCCCCCCCCATTTACATGGGGCGGCACCGCCGATCTGACAGGCGGTATCACCGCCGGGGTGTCTCAAAACCAAAGCGGCAATGCAGAACATCCCAATGCCTGTCGGATCACCATCGGCCGTTTACATGGGGCGATGAGTACAGAGCACTGCTCTGAAACCAGGCGACCAGTAAAAGGCGTCGCGCCACCGCCTAATTACATTAGGCAACGCAGGGGCGATATCGGTGCCAATAGGCCATGCCCCTGCATCGCCTAACAAATCGGCGGTGCCGTCGCCACGTGTGACGGTACCCTCAGAGTTCCCGGGCTCACGTGACATTGTGACTTCCAATCACTGATGGCTTTCCTCCCCGCCGTCTGACCAAAGCTTCATTTCCTTCCGATTGCTCATTGTACACACGGGGCTCGTCCGATGTCCCAATATCATGAGCCCCGAGCTGCGGTTACCGGCAGCATAGGAGGCAGGTACAGGGTCTATTATTTTATCAATAGGAAGACGTGGATTCAGAAGGGGTCGTCCTAGTAGTGGACAACCCGTTTATCACTTAGGACATAGCCGTACGTCCCTGGTCACCTCACTCCCTTTGATGCGAGAGCTCACACCATTCCCTGCACATATCGGCTGACCTGATCATCTGACACGGTGCAGCTAACGTGTGCGGGTGGATCAGAGAGAGATCTACCATGCTTGTTAACCTGGTAGATCATCTTCAAATGGCTTAAGTATGCCACCAACAAACAGCTGCGACACGAACCATATCCCCTCAAGCGCAGCAACTCCGCCAATCCTGGGTCAAACCAAATTGACGCATAGAGCGTAAACGCGGTTATGCTCCTCCATTACCTAACCCTTCGCCATATCTTATCTAACATGTCGATTGTCGGCACTCACTCGGAGCCTCCCCACCTCCAAAATAGCAAGTGATGGGGCCTCTACCCACTATGGACTCGAGACTTTTCCCAGCTGATGTACATTTTATGGGGTCACTCCAACCCACCGTGTGCTGACATGGAGAGGCTACATAATAAACGTACGGATTTGGAGCCGCTAGGCCTCCATCCTCTTTTGCTCCAATTTGATACACGCCCTGCCCCCCTTCCAGATCAATTCCCGAAAGAGAGAGTTAGGAACAGCTTCTCCACCATACAATCTTTTGTTGAAATTTACTAATAAGAGGAGGATAAATTGAGCCGTTCATAATTCTCCGATTTAGCCGACACAATGCCCAGATATCAGAATTCGCTAACCACTTGTAGAGGAATCCCGGGATCCAGCATCAGGGGAGCAGCCACATCCACAGGGGGCAATACAGACTTATCTCAGTCCAGTGATGGCGCCAAATTTGCCAATATTCACCATCACCGATCTCAGGGAGTCTCGAGGGACAGCAAGAAACAGCAACACATCATCCGCACATAAGGCCACTTTCTCCGTATGACCCCCCCAAACTGGAAGCCCTTAGAATCTTCAGATCCTCGAATTGTAGCCGCCAATGGCTCCATTGCAATTGCAAATAACAGGGGGGGGGGATAAGGAGCACCCCTGTCTCGTCCCCCTATTTGGGAGAAGCTTTCCGATAAAAGGCCATTCACTCGTATTTTAGCACTGGAGGACGCATACAGTAACTGTACCCAACTAATGGAACTGGTCTCCAAAGCCCACAGGTACCTCCCCTCCACACTATCAAAGGCCTTGGCGGCATCTAAATATACTATCACCCTCTGACCTGCGTTGTCCGCCCTTTGTCTTCATATTTAAAAACATTTGCCGGAGATTAATGGCGGTGGATTTATTGGGCACGAAACCAGACTGGTCTTGGTGTATTAAAGATTCAATGACCTTATCATTGGCCAATATATTAGCTAGTGGCTTGATGATAGGAAGCCGGATCCGTCAGGTCTGTCCTCGTTTCGGTGACACCACAATTATGGCTTCCCTCGTGGACCGTAGAAGCTCCAAACCAGCAGTATAAACCTCCATCAGAGTGGGAAGAAGCAGGTCTTTATTGTGTTTATATAAATTTCCTGATTTCATCCCCTGTCGGCAGTATTTCAGATTTATATAGATCTGAATAGTCCCATCATAATCTCCAAAATAGCCCTGCTACATGTGTGCACATGCCCATCCTTCCCCTTTAAGTTAGGAATGTACGCAGCGTCCCCCTGGGCTGGCACCACCCTGGATAATAGATGGCCGCGCTCTCTCCTTCTCTCTCTCCTTCCTCAAAGGACTTCATCGTACAGAACATTCTTTTCCGTTCTGCAGTTTTCATGGTGACAGAGAATGAAGTCAAAACGCCAAAATTATGATTTTTTTTTTTTGGTCGCCATAATACTACAATAAATGCAATAACGGGCGATCAAAACATCACAATATGTTATCATTAGAAACGTCATCTCAAGATGCAAAAATAAGTCGTCACAGATCCCGAAAAATGAGAACGCTGCGGGCCACAGTAATGGTGACAAGGGCACAATTCTTTTTTTTTTTTTTTTCTTTACAAACTTAATTTTTTTTTTCCATGTACACAACAGTAAAATCAACATGTTTAGTATCTATGAACTCTAACTGACCTGAGGCATCATCCCGACTCCTCAGTGTTACCATATAGTACTGACCCCAGACATCATCCCGACTCCTCAGTGTTACCATATAGTACTGACCCCAGACATCATCCCGACTCCTCAGTGTTACCATATAGTACTGACCCCAGACATCATACTGACACCTCAGTGTTACCATATAGTACTGACCCCAGACATCATACCGACACCTCAGTGTTATCATATAGTACTGACCCCAGACATCATACCGACACCTCAGTGTTACCATATAGTACTGACCCCAGACATCATACCGACACCTCAGTGTTACCATATAGTACTGACCCCAGACATCATACCGACACCTCAGTGTTACCATATAGTACTGACCCCAGACATCATACCGACACCTCAGTGTTACCATATAGCACTGACCCCAGACATCATACCGACACCTCAGTGTTACCATATAGTACTGACCCCAGACATCATACCGACATGTCAGTGTTACCATATAGTACTGACCCCAGACATCATACCGACACCTCAGTGTTACCATATAGCACTGACCCGAGGCATCATACCGACACCTCAGTGTTACCATATAGTACTGACCCGAGACATCATACCAACATGTCAGTGTTACCATATAGTACTGACCCCAGACATCATACCGACACCTCAGTGTTACCATATAGCACTGACCCCAGACATCATACCGACACCTCAGTGTTACCATATAGTACTGACCCCAGACATCATACCGACATGTCAGTGTTACCATATAGTACTGACCCCAGACATCATACCGACACCTCAGTGTTACCATATAGCACTGACCCGAGGCATCATACCGACACCTCAGTGTTACCATATAGTACTGACCCGAGACATCATACCAACATGTCAGTGTTACCATATAGTACTGACCCCAGACATCATACCGACATGTCAGTGTTACCATATAGTACTGACCCCAGACATCATCCCGACTCCTCAGTGTTACCATATAGTACTGACCCCAGACATCATACTGACACCTCAGTGTTACCATATAGTACTGACCCCAGACATCATACCGACACCTCAGTGTTACCATATAGTACTGACCCCAGACATCATACCGACACCTCAGTGTTACCATATAGCACTGACCCGAGGCATCATACCGACACCTCAGTGTTACCATATAGTACTGACCCCAGACATCATACTGACACCTCAGTGTTACCATATAGTACTGACCCGAGGCATCATACCGACACCTCAGTGTTACCATATAGTACTGACCCAGACATCATACCGACACCTCAGTGTTACCATATAGTACTGACCTGAGGCATCATACCGACACCTCAGTGTTACCATATAGTACTGACCCCAGACATCATACCGACACCTCAGTGTTACCATATAGTACTGACCCCAGACATCATACCGACACCTCAGTGTTACCATATAGTACTGACCTGAGGCATCATACCGACATGTCAGTGTTACTATATAGTACTGACTCCAGGCATCATACCGACACCTCAGTGTTACCATATAGTACTGACCCCAGGCATCATACCGACACCTCAGTGTTACCATATAGTACTGACCCCAGGCATCATACCGACACCTCAGTGTTACCATATAGTACTGACCCCAGACATCATACCGACACATCAGTGTTACCATATTGTACCGACCCCAGACATCATACCGACACCTCAGTGTTACCATATAGTACTGACCCGAGACATCATACTGGCACCTCAGTGTTACCATATAGTACTGACCCCAGACATCATACCGACACCTCAGTGTTACCATATAGTACGGACCCCAGGCATCATACCGACACCTCAGTGTTACCATATAGTACTGACCCCAGACATCATACCGACACCTCAGTGTTACCATATAGTACAGACCCCAGACATCATACCGACACCTCAGTGTTACCATATAGTACTGACCCCAGACATCATACCGACACATCAGTGTTACCATATTGTACCGACCCCAGACATCATACTGACACCTCAGTGTTACCATATAGTACTGACCCCAGACATCATACCGACACATCAGTGTTACCATATAGTACTGACCCCAGACATCATACCGACACCTCAGTGTTACCATATAGTACTGATCCCAGACATTATACCGACACCTCAGTGTTACCATATAGTACTGACCCCAGACATCATACTGACACCTCAGTGTTACCATATAGTACTGACCCCAGACATCATACCGACACATCAGTGTTACCATATAGTACTGACCCCAGACATAATACCGACACATCAGTGTTACCATATAGTACTGACCCCAGACATAATACCGACATGTCAGTGTTACCATATAGTACTGACCCCAGACATCATACCGACACGTCAGTGTTACCATATAGTACTGACCCCAGGCATCATACCGACACCTCAGTGTTACCATATAGTACTGACCCCAGACATCATACCGACACATCAGTGTTACCATATAGTACTGACCCCAGACATCATACTGACACGTCACTGTTACCATATAGTACTGACCTGAGACATCATACCGACACCTCAGTGTTACTATATAGTACTGACCTGGGACATCATACAGACACCTCAGTGTTACCATATAGTACTGACCCCAGACATCATACCAACACGTCAGTCTTACCATATAGTACTGACCTGGGGCATCATACCGACACGTCAGTGTTACCATATAGTACTGACCCCAGACATCATACCGACACGTCAGTGTTACCATATAGTACTGACCCGAGGCATCACACCGACACCTCAGTGTTACCATATAGTACTGACCTTGGACATCATACAGACACCTCAGTGTTACCATATAGTACTGACCTGAGGCATCATACCGACACGTCAGTGTTACCATATAGTACTGACCTGGGACATCAAACAGACACCTCAGTGTCACCATATAGTACTGACCCCAGAAATCATACCGACACCTCAGTGTTACCATATAGTACTGACCTGAGGCATCATACTGACACCTCAGTGTTACCATATAGTACTGACCTGAGGTATCATACTGACACCTCAGTGTTACCATATAGTACTGACCTGGGACATCAAACAGACACCTCAGTGTTACCATATAGTACTGACCCCAGACATCATACCGACACCTCAGTGTTACCATATAGTACTGACCCCAGAAATCATACCGACACCTCAGTGTTACCATATAGTACTGACCTGAGGCATCATACCGACACCTCAGTGTTACCATATAGTACTGACCTGAGGCATCATACCGACACCTCAGTGTTACCATATAGTACTGACCCCAGACATCATACCGACACCTCAGTGTTACCATATAGTACTGACCTGAGACATCATACCGACACCTCAGTGTCACCATATAGTACTGACCCCAGACATCATACCGACACCTCAGTGTTACCATATAGTACTGACCTGAGGCATCATACCGACACCTCAGTGTTACCATATAGTACTGACCTGAGGCATCATACTGACACGTCAGTGTTACCATATAGTACTGACCCCAGACATCATACCGACAACTCAGTGTTACCATATAGTACTGACCCCAGGCATCATACTGACACGTCAGTGTTACCATATAGTACTGACCCCAGACATCATACCGACAACTCAGTGTTACCATATAGTACTGACCCCAGGCATCATACTGACACGTCAGTGTTACCATATATATCACGGTGAATTTTTAAAAAAACGGCAATTTTTTTTTTTTTAATGAAATCTCACCGCACTTGACTTTCCCCATTTTCAGTGTCACTATAGGGTAAAATAAATGATTTCCTTCAAAAGTACAACTAGTCCTGAAAAAAACAAACCTCATATGTCTACACTGGCGGAAGAGTAAAAACGATATTGCTCTTGGAAGAAGGGGAGTAAGAAATAGAAGATCTCCCTGGGTGGAGGGGGGTTGGGGGGGGGGGGGGAGAAGGGGTTATACAGCCCCAGGGGGGCACACACTGTAATACAGGGGGGGCACACGCTGTTCTACAGGGGGGGGCACACGCTGCTCTACAGGGGGGGCACACGCTGTTCTACAGGGGGGGCACACGCTGTTCTACAGGGGGGGGCACACGCTGTTCTACAGGGGGGGGGGGCACACGCTGTTCTACAGGGGGGGGGGGCACACGCTGTTCTACAGGGGGGGGGGCACACGCTGTTCTACAGGGGGGGGGGGGGGCACACGCTGTTCTACAGGGGGGGGGGGGGCACACGCTGTTCTACAGGGGGGGGGGGGGCACACGCTGTTCTACAGGGGGGGGGGCACACGCTGTTCTACAGGGGGGGGGGCACACGCTGTTCTACAGGGGGGGGGGCCACACGCTGTTCTACAGGGGGGGGGCACACGCTGTTCTACAGGGGGGGGGGCACACGCTGTTCTACAGGGGGGGGGGGGCACACGCTGTTCTACAGGGGGGGGGGGCACACGCTGTTCTACAGGGGGGGGGGGCACACGCTGTTCTACGGGGGGGGGGCACACGCTGTTCTACAGGGGGGGGCACACGCTGTTCTACAGGGGGGGGCACACGCTGTTCTACAGGGGGGGGGCACACGCTGTTCTACAGGGGGGGGTCACACGCTGTTCTACAGGGGGGGGCACACGCTGTTCTACAGGGGGGGGCACACGCTGTTCTACAGGGGGGGGCACACGCTGTTCTACAGGGGGGGGGGCACACACTGTTCTTACCCTCACTGAAGTCTCCACCTTGGATCATGAAGCTTTTCACCACTCGATGGAATGTGGAACCCTTATAACACAACTTTTTCTTTGTAACTTTTCCAATTCCTTTTTCCCCTAGAAGAAAAGAGAAAGACAATCCTGAGTGGACTCCCCGGATCGTGCACGGACCGTCGTGGCGTGGTCACATACATACGGATCTTGGCTTCTAATCTCAAAACCTAAAGGGGAAAAAAAAACAAAAAGAAAATCTGCTCAGATCCGAACTACAAGTGCGACAAAGTGCGGGACCCACCTGTACATAAACTCAGGAAGTTCAGGCACGTTTTTGGGCAAACGTCAGAGAAAAGCTGAAATACAATTCGGCCAACTGTGGAGAGAAAAACATAGGAAAAAAAAGATTAGACAACGGTTCTTCACTCTCATGCTTTACACTTCAGCTCTGCTCCGTCAGGGTAAAACTGGCATCAGTCTCACTCCTGCATGCATTATACTGCCCCTCTGTTGTCTGGAGAGGGTATATATATATATATATATATATATATATATATATATATATATATATATATATGAATAAATAAATGAGAAAAACTAAATAAATATAGATATGTAAAAATATATGTATAACATTTAAATATATAAAGTTTATATACACACATACACCCCATTATGACGGTCCGAGCAATGCCGCAGTCTATAGCTAGTACATATATATATAAAAAAATTTAAAAATATAAGTAAATTTCTATGTAAAAATAAATATTTACATACTACTTGTTCATCACTTGAATTGGAGTGCTGCCTGTTTTTTTCTAATATATATATAAAATATATATATAATATACATCTATATACCGTATCTATCTATACATCTATATATATATTTATTTTTTCCCTTCAACATCCCTAAAAATAAATAACTATAAAAATATAAATAAATCTGTAAAATGTAAATATCTATAAAAACAGATGTCTATATAGAAAAGATATATATTTAAAAATATTAATAACTGTATACATAAAATATAGGTACATTATATATACATAAAAGCACACAAATACATATGAAAAAAGGAAAAATAAAAATAAATTATATTTATTATATTATATTATATTATATTAAGTATAAATATATAATAAAAAAAATAAATATATATAAAATCTTTTATAAATATATATAGTTATGTATATACTAATAATTATATAAAATGTCATATTATGAAGCTATAAAAGAAATCAACGGGGTCAGATTTCCCCTGCAGACGTTTTGTGGAGGCCGGAGTGGATCAGCTCCTGATCGGTTATAACCCCGTGGATGCAGCAACCCAAAATGACACCCAAGCATTGCATAAAACTCAATAATCAATGGTGAAGTTGTATTTCTTTTTATTTTCACCATTTCTTTGCACTGGGAATTTTTCCTGGTTCTCGGCACATTGTAAATATAATCAGCAGTTTTTTAAAAATACAACTTGTAATGCAAAAAAAATTAAAAAAAAAAAAAAAAAAAAAACCCTAATAAAAGTTCAAGTTCTTGGAAATTGCAAAAAAAATGGAAAAATCGGCTTGTTGGTATAAACTATTCCTCCTGTGCAGTGAGTTTTTGTTTTGCGCTGTACGGTAAATAGTGACACTAATTACAACTCTGCTTTCAAAAAAAATAAATAATAAAAAATTAAGCTCTCATCAATGACAAAAAAATAAAAAGTGGCCGCTTTAATAAACAGATAATGAAATAAAATAAATTCTCAATCATGGGGTAGAAACAATTCAGTGCGACTCCCGGGGGCATTAAAGGGCAGCGTCACTTTATGTCGGGGAGCTATATACACATTTTGCATGAAGCTATGAGTCAAGGAGCCGCCGCAGAGTCTTGGGACGGTAATCAGCGTCACATGTCATCATTACCATGGGTAAGGCAATGTAAATAGAGTCAGACCGGGGCGGCAGGAGCCACCAGTAACACTTACTCGGGGCTACTGATCAACTACATGGAAATATTACATTCTCATATTTCCCTCTGCTTCTATATAATATACTGGGTCATCTGTAGAATGAATGAGGAGATGATTCCTTTATCTGTACAATGTGAAACAAGTGTATTGTGCCAACCACTGATTATGTTAAGGGGTAAGTGACAGTACTGTAAAGCAGCCCACCGGAGGAGTCCACTTTTCTCCTATTGGCCAGTCCAAGCTGGGCTCAGACCCCTGCCAATCTTATATCTTACACTACTGCAATGCGGCCCACCGGAGGAGTCCCCGATTCTCCTGTAGGCCAGTCCGAGCCGGGCTAAGACCCCTGCCAATTTATATATTATACTACTACAAAGGGGCCCACTGGAGGATTCCCCAGTTCTCCTGTGGGCTAGTACAAGCCTGGTCAGACCCCTGCCAATTTATATCTTATACTATTGCAGAGGGGTCCACCAGAGGATTCCCCAGTTCTCCTGTGGGCTAGTACAAGCCTGGTCAGACCCCTGCCATTCTTATGTCTTATACTACTGTAAAGCGGCCCACCGGAGGATTCCCCGCTTCTCCCACGAGCCTGGTCAGACCCCTGCCATCTTATATCTTACACTACTGCAAAGGGGCCCACTGGAGGATTCCCCAGTTCTCCTGTGGGCCAGTCCAAGCCGGGCTAAGACCCCTGCCAATTTATATCTTATACTACTACAAAGGGGCCACCAGATGACACCCCAGTTCTCCTGTGGGCTAGTACAAGCCTGGTCAGACCACTGCCAATCTTATACTACTACAAATGGGCCCACCAGATGATTCCCCGGTTCTCCTGTGGGCTAGTACAAGCCGGGCTCAGACCCCTGACAATCTTATATCTTATACTATTACCAACAAAGAAAAAGAGTATTGCTTAATTTTTATCAACGTGTTTTCATTTTTAGAACTGATTTGGAGGACAGATGAGGGCAGTGATATATATAATGGTCGTTTGATCTTCCTTATTCATTGTTATTATGGGTTTTTATGTTTGTGGTTTACAGGCTGTCTTCAGCTTAGGAGGAACCCCTTGTATCGCTGTTAGTGTTATGACCTTGGACTCTTTTGGACTGCAGAACAAAGACATGGTGATATGAAGACACCAGTAACCCTATGGAAGGATTGACCTTCTGTGGCGCAATGTATTTTCTATATATTTATATGTTGATGTCTTCTACTCTGGGTACTGTTATGAGTCCTTTATCTATTTCTCCGTTATTGCTGCAGCACGCTCCCCGAGCCTCCTGACATACAAATGCCTACAGCCTGTAACCCGATGATGCGGAAATACAGGGCTGCGTGGCGTGTGTCAGGAAGAGGAGGGTATGAGCGTTGTGCCATAACAACATGTCACATACTATTGCGCAGCTGCGGTGATGCGGATGCGGGCGTCGGGTCACCTCCGGTCACGTGATTGTTGGGCCAGCGTCACTACCGGTCATGATGGCGCTGATTAACAGCGCTATAAGAGGGGAGCTCCTGGCAGTCTTGATACACCTCCCCCCTGATAAAGTGGCCATAGGGGCTTACCTAGGCCACGAAACACTGTAGGGGTCCGCAGCCCTGACCTTCCCCTGTCCCAGGCGCCCTCCACCTGCATAACTGGTAATTGTATGGTATCACTGAAATCTCTTTGGTAATGTGACATGTCACATTGGGTTAAACGGATCTAAGCATTGTGTTAGTTAAATTCCTCTGGTTAATTGTCCATGGAGGTGATTTGTGATTACTGTGTATACCTGTATACTTGAAACACCTCATGTACACTTTGAGAGCTGACGAGCTCTTGGTATATATATATATATATATATATATATATATAGAGTTGTAAACACATATGTATTTTGTGATCCTGTGATCGGCCCATGTGGAGCCAATATCCATGCAACTTTTTGTAACATTATATCAGTGTATAACATATGTATGTTTATGAACCTTGGGTCATATTGATTCTTGTACCAATATACTGCGGTGTGAGGGCTGCTGTCCACTGCCCTCATCTGTCCTCCAAATCAGTTCTAAAAATAAAAGCATGTTGATAAAAATTAAGCAATACTCTTTTTCTTTGTTGGTAATTAATTAAATGAGTTGCTAGCAGGGGACCCATCTCCCAATGGGTGTCCTGTTGTATATGGAAATTTCTGTATTAAATATCTTATACTACTGTAAAGCGGCCCACCGGAGGACTCCCCGCTTCTCCCATGAGCCTGGTCAGACCCCCGCCAATCTTATATCTTATACTACTGTAAAGCGACCCACCGGAGGACTCCCCGCTTCTCCCATGAGCCTGGTCAGACCCCCGCCAATCTTATATCTTATACTACTGTAAAGCGGCCCACCGGAGGACTCCCCGCTTCTCCCATGAGCCTGGTCAGACCCCCGCCAATCTTATATCTTATACTACTGTAAAGCGACCCACCGGAGGACTCCCCGCTTCTCCCATGAGCCTGGTCAGACCCCCGCCAATCTTATATCTTATACTACTGTAAAGCGACCCACCGGAGGACTCCCCGCTTCTCCCATGAGCCTGGTCAGACCCCTGCCAATCTTATATCTTATACTACTGTAAAGCGGCCCACCGGAGGATTCGTCGCTTCTCCCATGAGCCTGGTCAGACCCCCGCCAATCTTATATCTTATACTACTGTAAAGCGGCCCACCGGAGGACTCTCCGCTTCTCCCATGAGCCTGGTCAGACCTCTGTCAATCTTATACCTTATACTACTGTAAAGCGGCCCACCGGAGGACTCCCCGCTTCTCCCATGAGCCTGGTCAGACCCCTGCCAATCTTATATCTTATACTACTGTAAAGCGGCCCACCGGAGGATTCCCCAGTTCTCCCATGAGCCTGGTCAGACCCCTGCCAATCTTATATCTTATACTACTGTAAAGCGGCCCACCGGAGGATTCCCCGCTTCTCCCATGAGCCTGGCTCAGACCCCTGCCAATCTTATATCTTATACTACTGTAAATCGGCCCACCAGAGGACTCCCCGCTTCTCCCATGAGCCTGGTCAGACCTCTGTCAATCTTATACCTTATACTACTGTAAAGCGGCCCACCAGAGGACTCCCCGCTTCTCCCATGAGCCTGGTCAGACCCCTGCCAATCTTATATCTTATACTACTGTAAAGCGGCCCACCGGAGGATTCCCCGCTTCTCCCATGAGCCTGGTCAGACCTCTGTCAATCTTATATCTTATACTACTGTAAAGCGGCCCACCGGAGGATTCCCCGCTTCTCCCATGAGCCTGGTCAGACCCCTGCCAATCTTATATCTTATACTACTGTAAAGCGGCCCACCGGAGGATTCCCCGCTTCTCCCATGAGCCTGGTCAGACGCCTGCCAATCTTATATCTTATACTACTGTAAAGCGGCCACCGGAGGATTCCCCGCTTCTCCCATGAGCCTGGTCAGACGCCTGCCAATCTTATATCTTATACTACTGTAAAGCGGCCCACCGGAGGACTCCCCGATTCTCCCATGAGTCTGGTCAGACCCCTGCCAATCTTATATCTTATACTACTGTAAAGCGGCCCCACCGGAGGATTCCCCGCTTCTCCCATGAGCCTGGTCAGACCCCTGCCAATCTTATATCTTATACTACTGTAAAGCGGCCCACCGGAGGATTCCCCGCTTCTCCCATGAGTCTGGTCAGACCCCTGCCAATCTTATATCTTATACTACTGTAAAGCGGCCCACCGGAGGATTCCCCGCTTCTCCCATGAGCCTGGACAGACCCCTGCCAATCTTATATCTTATACTACTGTAAAGCGGCCCACCGGAGGACTCCCCGCTTCTCCCATGAGCCTGGTCAGACCCCTGCCAATCTTATATCTTATACTACTGTAAAGCGGCCCACCGGAGGATTCCCCGCTTCTCCCATGAGCCTGGTCAGACCCCTGCCAATCTTATATCTTATACTACTGTAAAGAGGCCCACCGGAGGCCTCCCCGCTTCTCCCATGAGTCTGGTCAGACCCCTGCCAATCTTATATCTTATACTACTGTAAAGCGGTGCACCGGAGGATTCCCCGCTTCTCCCATGAGCCTGGTTAGACCGCTGCCAATCTTATATCTTATACTACTGTAAAGCGGCCCACCGGAGGATTCCCCGCTTCTCCCATGAGCCTGGTCAGACCCCTGCCAATCTTATATCTTATACTACTGTAAAGCGGCCCACCGGAGGATTCCCCGCTTCTCCCATGAGCCTGGTCAGACCCCTGCCAATCTTATATCTTATACTACTGTAAAGCGGCCCACCGGAGGATTCCCCGCTTCTCCCATGAGCCTGGCTCAGACCCCTGCCAATCTTATATCTTATACTACTGTAAAGCGGCCCACCGGAGGATTCCCCGCTTCTCCCATGAGCCTGGCTCAGACCCCTACCAATCTTATATCTTATACTACTGTAAAGCGGCCCACGGAGGATTCCCCGGTTCTCCCATGAGCCTGGTCAGACCCCTGCCAATCTTATATCTTATACTACTGTAAAGCGGCCCACCGGAGGATTCCCCGCTTCTCCCATGAGCCTGGTCAGACCCCTGCCAATCTTATATCTTATACTACTGTAAAGAGGCCCACCGGAGGCCTCCCCGCTTCTCCCATGAGTCTGGTCAGACCCCTGCCAATCTTATATCTTATACTACTGTAAAGCGGCCCACCGGAGGATTCCCCGCTTCTCCCATGAGCCTGGTCAGACCCCTGCCAATCTTATATCTTATACTACTGTAAAGCGGCCCACCGGAGGATTCCCCGCTTCTCCCATGAGCCTGGTCAGACCCCTGCCAATCTTATATCTTATACTACTGTAAAGCGGCCCACCGGAGGATTCCCCGCTTCTCCCATGAGCCTGGTCAGACCCCTGCCAATCTTATATCTTATACTACTGTAAAGCGGCCCACCGGAGGATTCCCCGCTTCTCCCATGAGCCTGGCTCAGACCCCTGCCAATCTTATATCTTATACTACTGTAAAGCGGCCCACGGAGGATTCCCCGGTTCTCCCATGAGCCTGGTCAGACCCCTGCCAATCTTATATCTTATACTACTGTAAAGCGGCCCACCGGAGGATTCCCCGGTATATATATATGCCGATAACAGGAAGCAATATTTAGTTATTATAAAAAAAAATGAAGTTAAAATGAGGGATAATGCTATAAGATGATTCTATAGGTGAACAGAGGAAGTCATGAGAGTAGATCTGGCCATAAATTAAACAAAATAAGTTATAAAAAGGCAGAAAAATATTAATACGAGCGACTAATCGTTTAATGCAGCGATGACCGACCGGAGGCTCTCCAGTTGTTACAGAACTACAACTCCCAGCAGCATCCATCCCACGGCTGGGGGTTGTAGTTTTGCAACAGCTGGAAAGTCATCACAAGTGTAAAGCAAAAAAAAGAAAGAAAAACAAGAGCAGAGATAGTCACGTTCCACAGAGATGGCACCGGCAGCTTGTACTTACTGGGTTCCCTGTTAATTTCCACATCGAAGAAGCACTGGGGACGCGCCTTCTCCGCCATCCTGCAGCTCAGACACGACCTTCACAGAAGAAGAAAGGAGATCATCATCACCCGGGGCTGGAAGGAGCAGAACGTCCTCCTGCCGACACCGTCCTATATAGGAGAGCAGACTCCTCCTCACCAGGTACCAGGAGGACGAGCCTTCTTACACCACATCCAGCCCTCTGTACCCATAGACTGAGTCTATGTGCACACAATGTCTTTGTCAGGTGGATTCTACTTAGAACCTCCTGAAAAAGCGCGGCGAAACCACTGCAAAAATAAAAGTACCGGGCGGCTTCTGATAGGAAACCGAATGCTAGTTGTACTGTAGTGTATTGCACCTTTTATCTTGTTATTATACTTTGTGCTTTGAGATGTCTACTTGCCGATGGTGAACAATGACTCATTTCTACTGTGAGGCTGAAAACCCACCCGGGCGTCTCATTTTCTAAGGCTTTGATCACACATTGCGTTTTTTATACTGTAGCCAAAACCTTAAAAATACGGACTCCAGAATGATACATTGTATCAAACAAGCTGTAAAGGACAAGAGGGTGGATTGAGGTATTTAATATGAACTGTAACAGCTGTAGCAAACCCTCAGCTGTGACAAGTCTGTGGTTGAAAGTAAGAGCAAGTGAAGATTTGTAGGTGTGGTGCTGGAGCTCCTATTCCCTGAGGGGTTCAGCCTGCGGGTGACGGATGTTCATAGGATCGGGGCCGGGAGGCGCCTGGAACAAGCAGTGTATTGTGCTGTGCACCAAGTGACGAAAAACAGGGAAAAAATCCCCCGTCTCATCTTACAGGAGTCAGAACCGCACAGATCCGACACCCAGAGAACGTCAGCGGGAGGGGAATAAAGGGTCAGAAAGCCCAGAATATAACAGAAAATCACATACACAGGACGGATAGGAAACTGAGAATACTATATATAATCAACAATATATACGCTGTACATATGGGGTGTATGCACTGTATATTGGGAGTATATACAGTATGTTTAGGGTATATATGGGGTGCATACTGTATATAGTGGTGTACACTAAATCCTGTATATATGGTGTGTACACTGTATATTTTCAGTATATATGGGTTGTATACTATATATGGGGTACTGTATATATAGGGTGTACATGTGGAATATACTTTATATGAGGTATATATGGAGTGTATTCTCTATCTAGGGGGTACACTGTATATTTGGGGTATATGTGGTTTATATACTGTATATATGGGGTGTATGCACTGTATATAGGGTGTACACATATGGAGTATATACTGTACATATAAAATATACTTTAATCAGGGTATATATGGGGTGCATGCACTGTGTAAAGGGGTATATACTGTATTTGGAGTACATATGGTGTGCATGCATTGTACAGATAGGGTATATATGGGGTGCATGCACTGTGTAAAGGGGTATATACTGTATTTGGAGTACATATGGTGTGCATGCATTGTACAGATAGGGTATATATGGGGTGCATGCACTGTGTAAAGGGGTATATACTGTATTTGGAGTACATATGGTGTGCATGCATTGTACAGATAGGGTATATATGGGGTGCATGCACTGTGTAAAGGGGTATATACTGTATTTGGAGTACATATGGTGTGCATACATTGTACAGATGGGGTATATATGGGGTGCATGCACTGTGTAAAGGGGTATATACTGTATTTGGAGTACATGGCATGCATGCACTGTATAGATGGGGTATATATGGGGTGCATGCACTGTATAAAGGGAAATATACTGTATTTGGAGTACATATGGATTCAAGATTCAAAGAAGCTTTATTGGCAGGACCAAATACACCTCAGTTTTGCCAAAGCAATTGTATAAAGGGAATAGGGACAGGGAGTGTGGGGATGTTGGGTAGGAGCTGTAGGGAAGGTGGATGGGGCGGATCCAGGATGGGGGGCTATAGTCCATGGCATAGGGAAGGTGGATGGGGCAATTCCAGGGTGGGGGCATGCACTGTATAGATGGGGTATATATGGGTGTACACACTGTATATAGGGGGTGTATATGTGCAATATATCCACATAAGTAAAAAGACATTTTACAGAGTGATATGTGACCAATAAATAAGAGAGCTGGGAATGAGCAGAAGAGCTGACTCTTGGTTTCTCACTTTTCTATGCACTCAGCACTTTAGATATTTACATACTTTACAATTCATATATGAGCTCGGCCATATTGTGAGCTCGGCTATACTACACACCAGGAGCCGGTGTCCGCTCCTCTGCTCATTCCCCGCTCTCTTATATATCACGCTCTGTACTTTCCCCTATGTGGATGTTTTTGTGTCCTCGTGGTTTCTTATCAGTAACCGGCATTTGTCATTTTTTTTTAATATTTGAAATAAAAAAAGTGTATTTTATCAGGCATAATTTACTCTTGTAAAATGTATTTACTGTATATAGGGGGTATATACAAAGGATATGCACTCTATATATACAGGGTATGTAGAATTTATACTGTATATAGGACTGTATACTGTATATATGAAGTATATACTGTATATAGGGGGTGTACACTGTATATATGGGATGTATACTGTATATAGGTAGATAATGTGTACATTATATATATGGTGTATATCCTCAATAATAATAATAATAATAATAATAATAGTAATAATAATAATAATAATAATATGCCTGGTTGGTTGCATACTGTATATAAAGGATGCAGTATATAGTGTGAGGTGCAGTATATAGTGTGAGGTGCAGTATATATAGTGTGAAGTGCAGTATATACAGTGTGAGGTGCAGTGTATACAGTGTGAAGTGCAGTGTATACAGTGTGAGGTGCAGTGTATACAGTGTGAGGTGCAGTGTATACAGTGTGAGGTGCAGTGTATACAGTGTGAGGTGCAGTGTATACAGTGTGAGGTGCAGTGTATACAGTGTGAGGTGCAGTATATATAGTGTGAGGTGCAGTATATATAGTGTGAGGTGCAGTATATATAGTGTGAGGTGCAGTATACAGTGTGGTGTATAAAGTGTGTTGTGCAGTATATATAGTGTGAGGTGCAGTAGATAGTGTGAGGTGCAGTATATACAGTGTGAGGTGCAGTATATACAGTGTGAGGTGCAGTGTATACAGTGTGAGGTGCAGTGTATACAGTGTGAGGTGCAGTGTATACAGTGTGAGGTGCAGTGTATACAGTGTGAGGTGCAGTGTATACAGTGTGAGGTGCAGTGTATACAGTGTGAGGTGCAGTGTATACAGTGTGAGGTGCAGTGTATACAGTGTGAGGTGCAGTGTATACAGTGTGAGGTGCAGTGTATACAGTGTGAGGTGCAGTGTATACAGTGTGAGGTGCAGTGTATACAGTGTGAGGTGCAGTGTATACAGTGTGAGGTGCAGTGTATACAGTGTGAGGTGCAGTGTACACAGTGTGAGGTGCAGTGTACACAGTGTGAGGTGCAGTATATACAGTGTGAGGTGCAGTATATACAGTGTGAGGTGCAGTATATACAGTGTGAGGTGCAGTGTATACAGTGTGAGGTGCAGTATATATAGTGTGAGGTGCAGTATACAGTGTGTTGTATACAGTGTGTTGTGCAGTATATATAGTGTGAGGTGCAGTATATAGTGTGAGGTGCAGTATATACAGTGTGAGGTGCAGTATATACAGTGTGAGGTGCAGTATATACAGTGTGAGGTGCAGTATATACAGTGTGAGGTGCAGTATATACAGTGTGAGGTGCAGTATATAGTGTGAGGTGCAGTTTACATAGTGTGGTATACAGTGTGGTGTACATTATACAGTGTGATGTGCAGTATATAGTGTGAGGTGCAGTATATATAGTGTGAGGTGCAGTATATAGTGTGAGGTGCAGTATATATAGTGTGAGGTGCAGTATATACAGTGTGAGGTGCAGTATATACAGTGTGAGGTGCAGTATATACAGTGTGAGGTGCAGCATATAGTGTGAAATGCAGTATATATAGTGTGAGATGCAGTATATATAGTGTGAGGTGCAGTATACAGTGTGGTGTGCAGTATACATAGTGTGAGGTGCAGTATACAGTGTGGTGTATACAGTGTGATGTGCAGTACATATAGTGTGAGGTGCAGTATACAGTGTGGTGTATACAGTGTGTTGTGCAGTATATATAGTGTGAGGTTCAGTATACATAGTGTGGTATACAGTGTGGTGTACAGTATACAGTGTGGTGTATACAGTGTGAAATGCAGTATATATAGTGTGAGGTGCAGTATATAGTGTGAGGTGCAGTATACAGTGTGATGTGCAGTATATATAGTGTGAGGTGCAGTATATAGTGTGAGGTGCAGTGTATACAGTGTGAAATGCAGTATATATAGTGTGAGGTGCAGTATATAGTGTGAGGTGCAGTATATACAGTGTGAGGTGCAGTATATACAGTGTGAGGTGCAGTATATACAGTGTGAGGTGCAGTATATACAGTGTGAGGTGCAGTATATAGTGTGAGGTGCAGTTTACATAGTGTGGTATACAGTGTGGTGTACATTATACAGTGTGATGTGCAGTATATAGTGTGAGGTGCAGTATATATAGTGTGAGGTGCAGTATATAGTGTGAGGTGCAGTATATATAGTGTGAGGTGCAGTATATACAGTGTGAGGTGCAGTATATACAGTGTGAGGTGCAGTATATACAGTGTGAGGTGCAGCATATAGTGTGAAATGCAGTATATATAGTGTGAGATGCAGTATATATAGTGTGAGGTGCAGTATACAGTGTGGTGTGCAGTATACATAGTGTGAGGTGCAGTATACAGTGTGGTGTATACAGTGTGATGTGCAGTACATATAGTGTGAGGTGCAGTATACAGTGTGGTGTATACAGTGTGTTGTGCAGTATATATAGTGTGAGGTTCAGTATACATAGTGTGGTATACAGTGTGGTGTACAGTATACAGTGTGGTGTATACAGTGTGAAATGCAGTATATATAGTGTGAGGTGCAGTATATAGTGTGAGGTGCAGTATACAGTGTGATGTGCAGTATATATAGTGTGAGGTGCAGTATATAGTGTGAGGTGCAGTGTATACAGTGTGAAATGCAGTATATATAGTGTGAGGTGCAGTATATAGTGTGAGGTGCAGTGTATACAGTGTGAAATGCAGTATATATAGTGTGAGGTGCAGTATATAGTGTGAGGTGCAGTATACAGTGTGATGTGCAGTATATATAGTGTGAGTTGCAGTATATACAGTGTGGTGTACAGTATACAGTGTGGTGTATACAGTGTGATGTGCAGTATATATAGTGAGGTGCAGTATACAGTGTGGTGTATACAGTGTGGTGTATACAGTGTGAGGTGCAGTATATATAGTGCGGTGTACAGTATACAGTGTGGTGTATACAGTGTGGTGTATGCAGTATATAGTGTGGTGTATACAGTGTGAGGTGCAGTATATATAGTGCGGTGTACAGTATACAGCGTGGTGTATACAGTGTGGTGTATGCAGTATATATAGTGCGGTGTACAGTATACAGTGTGGTGTATACAGTGTGGTGTATGCAGTATATACAGTGTGGTGTATACAGTGTGAGGTGCAGTATATACAGTGTGAGGTGCAGTGTATATAGTGTGAGGTGCAGTGTACACAGTGTGAGGTGCAGTATATAGTGTGAGGTGCAGCATATACAGTGTGAGGTGCAGTATATACAGTGTGAGGTGCAGTATATACAGTGTGAGGTGCAGTATATAGTGTGAGGTGCAGTTTACATAGTGTGGTATACAGTGTGGTGTACATTATACAGTGTGATGTGCAGTATATAGTGTGAGGTGCAGTATATATAGTGTGAGGTGCAGTATATAGTGTGAGGTGCAGTATATATAGTGTGAGGTGCAGTATATACAGTGTGAGGTGCAGTATATAGTGTGAGGTGCAGTATATACAGTGTGAGGTGCAGTATATATAGTGCGGTGTACAGTATACAGTGTGGTGTATACAGTGTGGTGTATGCAGTATACAGTGTGGTGTATACAGTGTGAGGTGCAGTATATATAGTGCGGTGTACAGTAT
This sequence comes from Allobates femoralis, assembly GCA_033576535.1. Lineage (NCBI taxonomy): Eukaryota > Metazoa > Chordata > Amphibia > Anura > Aromobatidae > Allobates > Allobates femoralis. The sequence goes on along the minus strand of JARQOC010000005.1, from coordinate 565,611,543 downwards.
ACAGCGTGGTGTATACAGTGTGGTGTATGCAGTATATATAGTGCGGTGTACAGTATACAGTGTGGTGTATACAGTGTGGTGTATGCAGTATATACAGTGTGGTGTATACAGTGTGAGGTGCAGTATATACAGTGTGGTGTATGCAGTATATACAGTGTGGTGTATACAGTGTGAGGTGCAGTATATACAGTGTGGTGTATGCAGTATATACAGTGTGGTGTATACAGTGTGAGGTGCAGTATATACAGTGTGGTGTATGCAGTATATAGTGTGGTGTATACAGTGTGAGGTGCAGTATATAGTGCGTTGTTCAGTATAGACAGTGTGAGGTGCAGTATATACAGTGCGGTGTACAGTATACAGTGTAGTGTCCTGCAGTATACACCGGCTGTACACAGTGGCGGCGCTGTACTGACCCCGGCCTCCGCCTCCTGCACCGTCCGCTCTTCCTCTCGCCGTCTCCTCCTCTCCGCAGAGGGGGTGGAGCCTCCGGGGGCCTCAGCCGCGCTGCATTCTGGGACCGCCGTCGTCAGCAGGGCTGGCCGTTATGATCGCCTGTCTCCATGGTGACGTGTCAGCGCCGCGAGCGGCCAACATGGCCGCCATGTAACCATGGAGACAGTGGGGAGAACTACATCTCCCAGCAGGCGGCCTGTGCCCTCAGCGGTGCCTGTACAATGTCTGGGCCGCTCTGTCCTCACACACCCTCATCCTGTCTGTCTGCAAGAGACCAGAGAACACCGGGGGGTGGGGGGGTCTGGTTTTGGGGGATTTTTCTCTTTTTTGGGGGGGGGGGGGTTATTCTGATATTTGGGGGGGGGGGGTTATTCTGATATTTGGGGGGGGGGGGGTGTTCTGATTTTTGGGGGATTTTCCTGGGGGGGGGGTTATTCTGATTTTTTGGGGGGAGTTATTCTCATTTTTGGGGGATTTTCTGGGGGTGTTATTCTGATGTTTGGGGGATTTTTTGAGGGGTGTTATTCTGATTTTTTGGGGGTGTTATTCTGGTTTTTAGGGGTGTTATTCTGATTTTTGGGGGTGTAATTCTTGTTTCTGGGGGTGTTATTCTGATTTTTGGGGGATTTTTTGAGGGGTGTTATTCTGATTTTTTGGGGGTGTTATTCTGGTTTCTGGGGGTGTTATTCTGATTTTTGGGGGGTGTTATTGTGGCGCCCCGCAACGAGTGCATCACAGGAGGGTATTGCAGCCATAAATGCAACAGCAATATTCTCTGACCCAGCAGTCATCTGGTTAACTTAGAGATCCAAACCCTGCACGCAACACTTAGCATAGAGGGCCAATCCAGGTCCTGGTGGGCGGAGTGCAAGGGCAGTGTGTAGTGGAAAGCTGATACACTTAGTGCAGTCAGTCAGTAGAGTCTTTTCCCACGATTGGACTACAAAAAGGCCAAAGGAAATGGGAGAGAGACACAGTTCTTCACCAGCTCTCTACCAGAACGGTTACCGGTTGAACGGGTGTGGTTCCCTCCAAAGAAGAGAATGGCCAGCACGAGACTCCAAGACCTGATGCGGGAGGTTGAGGCGGAGGCCAGAGCAGCCATAGGCCATCCGGGTCCGGATCCTGCCCTTACCATTGACGGTAGCCCTGACTTCTGGCTAGAGGCTCTGCAAGACCTTAGAGTGCGGTTAATGGAAACAGTTGAGTGGACAGTCCGCAGCTGGAGCGCGGGCCTGGGCGTAGACTCCATCATGCGATGCAGCAGAGCCGACCGGGTACAGCTACTCCAGGCCCAGACGACGTCGCCAGCTTCTCTACCGCCTCACCGTCGCCCACCACCTGTCCTGCTTCGTCGCCAGAGCCAATAGACTGCCTCATTCCGGTGGAGGCCACAGCTCAGCCCGTTCCAGCGCTTGAAACCGCAGCCGACCCCGTTTTTGAGCCGGAGCTTAGAAGAACTTGACATCTACCAGGTTCCCCCCGAGGAACCCGTCAACAGTTGTACTATCCAAGAGACTGTTGCTTGTTTCGTCCCCGTACCGGAGACCTCTTTTGCTATTGCCGAGGCCTACCTGGTGACCAGGATTGAGACACCTCTACCTACAGTTACAGATGAAGAGGCAGGCAGCCTGGAAGCCCTGCAGGACGTCCCTGAGGAAGGGTCCACAACACCACCGCCCTGCTGTACCGAGGAACCAGTTCCAGCATCTCCAACCATCGAGCAGCCCGATGTGGTCGTCGAGGGAGAAGAAGTAGATGACGACGACAAGACATGCAGCATTCCTGAGGATCTCGACACCGGTTTTGCTTGGGGAGACAGCGAGGATCCTCCGTCCGAGCAGCTAGCTCGGGTACACTGGTCGGGTGCATGTGCGACACCTTCTCCTGTGCCGTTGCACCGGGTGCCGGTCCAGACTGTCTGCCAAGCCCAAGCTTCCTACCAAACCACCAGTTCCACCGTTCATCTTCACACCCTGAGCCGTACCGACGGAGATGTACGCCAGCGTCGACGAGAGGAGTGGCGAGCCTGTGAACGCGCCAACATGCGGGCCCGTGCCAAGGCTCGCCGCCAACCGCCGCTGCCTGATGAACTCCGCCGCGAAGGTAGAATTTCCACCTTTAATTTGTCTAACGGGTGGGGGTTTGCTTGGGAGGTGGGTTTGAATGAAGAGGTGTTTGTGGGGCGCAGGGAAGTCGAGTCACACTTTCCCAGAGGACATCCCGATCGCGACCTATACCGGGGCGATATAATCACTATGAGCGCTATGCTTGTCCAGATGGGTGGTTCGCTATCCGGGTGCGCCATCGTTCTCCGCGCCAGTGACTCAAAAGCTTGAACTCACTCAATAACTGACTCTGTTCCTGTTAATCACTGACTGTGTGATCTGGCGGCTACAGCCTGAACTTTTAAACCAAGGACAGCCGACCGTCCGCCGGGCTCGCAAAAGTGTCATCTGTTTATTTTACCTGCCTTAGGGCCCTTTCACATCAGCGTTTTTTTCAAATCGCGGCAGATGCGGTGAAAAAACCGCATCTGCCGCGATTACCGCATACCGGCTGCACTTGCGGCGCAGTTGCGGTTTTTGCCATGCAAAGTATAGGCGGACTTGCGGCAGGTGCGGCAAGTGCGGTTTTGCACTTGCGGCTGGTGCGGCCGCGGCTGACCGCGGTTTTTTTTCGCGGCCGCACCTGCCGCAAGTGCAAAACCGCACCTGCCGCAAGTCCGCCTATACTTTGCATGGCAAAAACCGCAACCGCGCCGCAAGTGCAGCCGGTATACGGTAATCGCGGCAGATGCGGTTTTTGCCATGCAAAGTATAGGCGGACTTGCGGCAAGTGCGGTTTTGCACTTGCGGCTGGTGCGGCCGCGGCTGACCGCGGTTTTTTTTCGCGGCCGCACCTGCCGCAAGTGCAAAACCGCACCTGCCGCAAGTCCGCCTATACTTTGCATGGCAAAAACCGCGCCGCAAGTGCAGCCGGTATACGGTAATCGCGGCAGATGCGTTTTTTTCACCGCATCTGCCGCGATTTGAAAAAAAACGCTGATGTGAAAGGGCCCTTATTTTTGCGTAACATAATGACCTGTTATTAATAAAAGTGTACTACCTGTTATAAAATACAAAATCCTCTGTAATGTGGGTAGTGTGATGCTTGGGGACAAGCGTATTTAACCAAGGGGGAGTGTGGCGCCCCGCAACGAGTGCGTCACAGGAGGGTATTGCAGCCATAAATGCAGCATCAATATTCTCCGCCCCAGCAGTCATCTGGTTAACTTAAGGCCACTTCACACACACAGATATCTGAGTCCAATATCTGAACAGATCTCTGGTTGCAGTGAAATCATGGATACATTGCTCCATGTTGTACACAGCCACAAGATGGAGCAATGTATCCATGATTTCACTGCAACCAGAGATCTGTTCAGATATTGGACTCAGATATCTGTGTGTGTGAAGTGGCCTTTAGAGATCCAAACCCTGCACGCATCACTTAAGGCCACTTCACACACACAGATATCTGAGTCCAATATCTGAACAGATCTCTGGTTGCAGTGAAATCATGGATATATTGCTCCATGTTGTACACAGCCACAAAATGGAGCAATGTATCCATGATTTCACTGCAACCAGAGATCTGTTCAGATATTGGACTCAGATATCTGTGTGTGTGAAGTGGCCTTTAGCATAGAGGGCCAATCCAGGTCCTGGTGGGCGGAGTGCAAGGGTAGTGTGTAGTGGAAAGCTGATACACTTAGTGCAGTCAGTCAGTAGAGTCTGCGAGAGAGAGACAGACTTGAACTTGGAGTAATGTAGGAGCGGGGGCTCTGCACCGCTGTGCAGCCCCTGGGCCGTCACCGGTTGGGTGTTAACACCTGAGGCCTGAACAACCGTGATCGGGCATCATCACCACGGGTTCCAAAAGACTCCCGTGCCCAACTCACAGCCGGTTCACTGGTACCGAAGCTGGCAGCAGTTCACCTCTGCTACGCGAACCAGAAGGGTGGAGGAGCAGCTTCACAGGAGCACCCCACCACCAGCCAACTTCCAGTCGTCTAACCAGCGGTGTACCCACCGAGGGATCCAAGGCTCCCCAGAACATCCATAACGTATATCTTGGATAGGGATTGAAGCAGCCTCCCCGTACCCGATCTGGTATTCCTGGGCGACAAAGGCAAATACTTAGCTAGAATGGAGGAACACTGCGGATCTCTGAGGGACACCTATCACTGCTGAGTCCACCCGGTCCACTACCCAGAACTGTATGCCATGTACTGCTTGCTGGTTACAGTAAAGACCCGTTATAGAGACTTTCTGTGTCCGTGCTTCCTTATGACTGCATCCGTCCGCACACAAGGTAACCGCAGCTGCCACACAACATCTTAAGCAGCTCCAGCCTCCGGGGATCACCGCTCAGCCTGTGGGAGCGTTCCATCTTGCTGCTATCCATCCCCCGGAGACTTCGCATCGTTGGTTAGACTTACCGAACTACTCATAGGTGGCGTCACGAATAAATTAACCCCTTAATCTGTTCCCACAAGACGTCTTCATCTTTTGATCTGCACTCAACCGGGCCTCACTACCGGCAGGCGTGGCCCACCCGTGACAAGGAGGAAGGAGCTACAGCCTGTCTAAACCGGAGTCCCCGGCCACGGTGAGTCATTATTCTTACTTTTGGGGTGTTATTCTGATTTTTCGGTGATTTGTTGGGGGTGTTATTCTGATTTTTGGGGGATTTCTCTCATTTTCGGGGGGTGTTACTGATTTGTATTTTGGGGCTTCTGGTTATGTGGTGACTGCACCCTCTGGCTCTGGTTCCTCCGCTCTTACTGGAGGTTTTCCAGCTCCTTTCTTACGCTCCTTCTGTCAGTTTCGGTCCAGGACACGGCTCTTCTCTCTTGGAAGAACTTCTGAGAGATGTTTAGTCTCCAGACGAGGATGTGGGCGTCTGACTCCATGATGTATCCGGGATGTGATCCGCAGTGTACACATAATTATACTGTTCATCTGCCCGGAACGATCCACACCTGACAGAAAGAGCAGCTCCATCCACATCACCTAACGTGGCCCATAGTCCTATCAAAAGGGACCGTGGCCAGGGGCGTAACTACAACAGGTGCAGGGGTTGTGATCACACCCGGGCCCTGCAGCCTAGGGGGCCCCAAAAGTCCCTTTGGCCTATAGAAAAAGAGTAATACTATTAAAGATTTGCAATAATTGGGGGCCCTGTTGGAGCTTTCGCATCGAGGCCCCTGGGCCTGAAGTTACACCACTGGCCGTGGTTACCCCATCAGTGGGAACATAACATATAGAGGAATGATGTGTGAGCCACAGACACAACGGGGAAAAGGAAGGGACGCACAACAATTATAGAATTCAGTTTTTTTCTTCAGTCCCCCCCTCCCCCCCAGTGTATGACCTCCGGCCCCTCACCCCCAGTGTATAACATCCGGCCCCTCACCCCCAGTGTATAACCTCCAGCCCCTCACCCCCAGTATATAACATCCGTCCCCTCACCCCCAGCGTATAACATCCAGCCCCATTACCCCCAGTGTATAACATCCAGCCCCTCACCCCCAGTGTATAACCTCCAGCCCCTCACCCCCAGTGTATAACCTCCAGCCCCTCACCCCCAGTGTATAACCTCCGGCCCCTCACCCCCAGTGTATAACCTCCAGCCCCTCACCCCCAGTGTATAACCTCCGGCCCCTCACCCCAAGTGTATAACATCCAGCCCCATCACCCCCAGTGTATAACCTCCGGCCCCTCACCCCCAGTGTATAACATCAGGCCCCTCCCCCCCAGTGTATAACCTTCGGCTCCTCACCCCCAGTGTATAACATCCGGCCCCTCACCCCCAGTGTATAACCTCCGGCCCCTCGCCCCCAGTGTATAACCTCCGGCCCCTCACCCCCAGTGTATAACATCCAGACCCTCACCCCCAATGTATAACCTCCAGCCCCTCACCCCCAGTGTATAACATCCGGCTCCTCACCCCCAGTGTATAACCTCCAGCCCCTCACCCCCAGTGTATAACCTCCGACCCCTCACCCCCAGTGTATAACCTCCGGCCCCTCACCCCCAGTGTATAACCTCCAGCCCCTCACCCCCAGTGTATAACCTCCAGCTCCTCACCCCCAGTGTATAACCTCCAGCCCCTCACCCCCAGTGTATAACATCCAGCCCCATCACCCCCAGTGTATAACATCCAGCCCTTCACCCCCGGTGTATAACCTTCGGCTCCTCACCCCCGGTGTATAACATCCAGCCCTTCACCCCCGGTGTATAACCTTCGGCTCCTCACCCCCGGTGTATAACATCCGGCCCCTCACCCCCGGTGTATAACATCCAGACCCTCACCCCCGGTGTATAACATCCAGACCCTCACCCCCGGTGTATAACCTCCAGACCCTCACCCCCAGTGTATAACCTCCAGACCCTCACCCCCAGTGTATAACATCCGGCCCCTCACCCCCAGTGTATAACCTCTAGCCCCTCACCACCAGTGTATAACCTCCGGCCCCTCTTCACCAGTTTATAACCTCCAGCCCCTCACCCCCAGTGTATAACCTCCAGCCCCTCACCCCCAGTGTATAACCTCCAGCCCCTCACCCCCAGTGTATAACATCCGGCCCCTCACCCACAGTGTATAACCTCTAGCCCCTCACCACCAGTGTATAACCTCCGGCCCCTCTTCACCAGTTTATAACCTCCAGCCCCTCACCCCCAGTGTATAACCTCCAGCCCCTCACCCCCAGTGTATAACCTCCAGCCCCTCACCCCCAGTGTATAACCTCCAGCCCCTCACCACCAGTGTATAACCTCCGGCCCCTCTTCACCAGTTTATAACCTCCGGCCCCTTACCCCCAGTGTATAACATCCAATCCCTCACCCCCAGTGTATAACCTCCAGCTCCTCACCCCCAGTGTATAACCTCTAGCCCCTCACCCCCAGTGTATAACATCCGGCCCCTCACCCCCAGTGTATAACCTCCAGCCCCTCACCCCCCAGTGTATAACATCCAGCCCCATCACCCCCAGTGTATAACCTCCAGCCCCATCACCCCCAGTGTATAACCTCCAGCCCCTCACCCCCAGTGTATAACCTCCAGCTCCTCACCCCCAGTGTATAACCTCCAGCTCCTCACCCCCAGTGTATAACCTCCAGCTCCTCACCCCCCGTGTATAACCTTCAGCTCCTCACCCCCCGTGTATAACCTTCAGCTCCTCACCCCCAGTGTATAACCTCCAGCTCCTCACCCCCAGTGTATAACCTCCAGCTCCTCACCCCCAGTGTATAACCTCCAGCTCCTCACCCCCCGTGTATAACCTTCAGCTCCCCACCATGCCGTCAGCCTTTCCTACCATGTGACAGAGCGGCCGGTGGTGCGGAGCTCACTGATCCCAGTGCGTCCTGTAATAGGAGCCGCCGGGGTAACAAGTCTGTTCATGACATTTCTTCCTGCTGAATTTTCCCCATCACCTGTAAATGATATTATTGAGAAGTGGAAGGAGCCACCTCAAATCAGACCCCATAACGTCATAGAGCGGGGGCCGAGTGCTGAGGATCAGAGGATAGAAGAGTCCCCACCGCTCTGCTGACCCCATAACTGCAGAGTCCAGACCTCCTCTGTAACATCAGCACAAACACTGCACCCGCCGGGAGCTTCAGGGGTCAGCATTGGGCCGTTCAAAGACTAGTAATACTTCAGCACACCAAAAACAGCTTGAAGATTGCTTGAGGTAAGTGTTCATTTATTGGACAATATCCGGCACAAGATTCAATACGGAGATCCAAGGTTTCAGCCTAATAATGCGGCTTTTTTCATGGATTATCTATATCAAATCGTAGAGAAAACAAAACAAAAATCAATGTCATTATACCAATAATATGAACCAAGAAAGGTGTGTGTCAGAACATAAGACGACCTTGAATACTGTACAGCCCAATGCCGATCCCTGATAACAGCCCAATGCCGACCCCTGATAACAGCCCAATGCTGACCCCTGATAACAGCCCAATGCTGACCCCTGATAACAGCCCAATGCCGACCCCTGATAACAGCCCAATGCCGACCCCTGATAACAGCCCAATGCTGACCCCTGATACCAGCCCAATGCTGACCCCTGATAACAGCCCAATGCCGACCCCTGATAACAGCCCAATGCTGACCCCTGATAACAGCCCAATGCTGACCCCTGATAACAGCCCAATGCCGACCCCTGATAACAGCCCAATGCTAGATCAATAGATACATAGAGTATTAGCCATGACAGTATAATCCATCATAATGAGTTACAAATATATATACAGCTGGGTACAAGGTAAAGATGCATAGTGATTTAGTTTTTTAATATTTTCAGATTACCTATGTATCATCTGTCCGTGCCACGAATGTGATTGGTGTTCAGCGGAAATCAAAGGTTGGCAGAGGAAGTGTGCGTGATCCGTGTGGAGCGCAGCCATAGAAAGATAAGACATTGGAATGACACCAATACGTCTTTGTGGTACGGACAGTTGTGTCTCGTGATATCAGACAATTGTTAGGCCGGCTTCCCACCGCGGCAGCATCAGGTCCAGGGCTCTCCGGGGTGAACCTGACAGTCCCGGACCCGATTTTGCAGCAATGCAGCCCTATACGGCCGGATGGAGCTGGATGGCAGCTATGTGCCATCTGGTTTCCATCTGTCCGGGAGGATCCGGGTGAATTCGGATTTTTCTCCCGGACACAAAAACGTTGCTTGCAACGTTTTTGTGTCCGGGGCGAAAAATCTGCCCAAATCGGATTCGGGGCAATCCAGCGTTACATAACAGGGGAGTCTATGGCACCGGATTGCCCCAGATCCGGCAGGATCCGGGAACCGGATGCCGGCGGCTGAAGTTGCTAAACTTCAGCACCACCAGCTGTCCTCTGCACAAATTTCAGGACCACGTCTAGCCGTGATCTTGAAATTTTAGCAGCTGCGTCTGCAAACCGGACCGGAGGGCATATTTGCCCTCAGGTTCTGTTTGCAAATTGGGTCCGGGGCTGTCAGATTGACATCGAACGGCCCCGGACGTGATCACACCGCGGGTTACACGTAGCAATGTTCCAGCAGCCCGACCAACGCCAGGGATCACTGGAACATCGCTGTATGATCACTGGTGAGAGATGCCAGACCACCAGATCTCACCAGCGATCACCGACCCGTGTAACAACCTCGACATCATGGAAAAGAATATAAACTATTCTGTTCCACGATGTCGAGGTCCTGCTACTGTATACAGTTAGGCTGGGGTAACCGGTAGAACGCTGGTAACCAGGGTACACATCGGATTACTAAGAACACCGCGCTGTGCTTAGTAACCCGATGTGTACCCTGGTTACCAGCGTGCTGTGCTTAGTAACCTGATGTGTACCCTGGTTACCAGCGTGCTGTGCTTAGTAACCCAATGTGTTTCCTGGTTACCAGCGTGCTGTGCTTAGTAACCCAATGTGTTCCCTGGTTACCAGCGTGCTGTGCTTAGTAACCCGATGTGTACCCTGGTTACCAGCGTGCTGTGCTTAGTAACCCAATGTGTTCCCTGGTTACCAACGTGCTGTGCTTAGTAACCCGATGTGTACCCTGGTTACCAGCGTGCTGTGCTTAGTAACCCGATGTGTACCCTGGTTACCAGCATGCTATGCTTAGTAAGCCGATGTGTCACCTGGTTACCAGCGTGCTGTGCTTAGTAACCCGATGTGTTCCCTGGTTACCAGCGCGCTGTGCTTACCGTAGTAACCCGATGTGTTCCCTGGTTACCAGCGCGCTGTGCTTAGTGACCTAAT
>JARQOC010000005.1:565228085-565601180 GCA_033576535.1 Allobates femoralis | reverse complement strand
GGGTGCAGAGTGATGATGATGATGAGTGGTGCAGAGTGATGATGATGATGAGGGTGCAGGGTGATGATGATGACGATGAGAGGTGCAGAGTGATGATGAGGGGTGCAGAGTGATGATGATGATGAGGGGTGCAGAGTGATGATGATGACGATGAGGGTGCAGAGTGATGATGATGATGAGGGGTGCAGGGTGATGATGACGATGAGAGGTGCAGAGTGATGATGATGAGAGTTCAGAGTGATGATGATGAGGGGTGCAGAGTGAGGATGATGATGATTTGGAGGAGGGGTGCAGAGTGATGATGACGACGGGTGCAGGGTGATGATGATGATGACGGGTGCAGGAGGATGATGATGACGGGTGCAGGGTGATGATGATGATGAGGAGGGGTGCAGGGTGATGATGATGAGGGGTGCAGGGTGATGAACATGATGAGGGGTGCAGGGTGATTATGATGATGACGATGAGAGGTGCAGGGTGATGATGATGATGAGGGGTGCAGGGTGATGATGAGGGTGCAGGGTGATGATGAGGGGTGCAGGGTGATGATGAGGGGTGCAGGGTGATGATGATGACGATGAGAGGTGCAGGGTGATGATGATGAGGGGTGCAGAGTGATGATGATGACGATGAGGGGTGCAGGGTGATGATGATGACGATGAGAGGTGCAGAGTGATGATGATGATGAGGGGTGCAGGGTGATGATGACGATGAGAGGTGCAGAGTGATGATGATAGAGGTTCAGAGTGATGATGATGAGGGGTGCAGAGTGAGGATGATGATGATGATGATTTGGAGGAGGGGTGCAGAGTGATGATGACGACGGGTGCAGGGTGATGATGATGATGATGATGATGACGGGTGCAGGATGATGATGATGACGGGTGCAAGGTGATGATGATGATGAGGAGGGTGCAGGGTGATGAACATGATGAGGGGTGCAGGGTGATTATGATGATGACGATGAGAGGTGCAGGGTGATGATGATGATGAGGGGTGCAGGGTGATGATGAGGGGTGCAGGGTGATGATGAGGGGTGCAGGGTGATGATAATGACGATGAGAGGTGCAGGGTGATGATGATGAGGGGTGCAGAGTGATGATGATGACGATGAGGGGTGCAGGGTGATGATGATGACGATGAGAGGTGCAGAGTGATGATGATGATGATGATGAGGGTGCAGGGTGATGATGATGACGATGAGAGGTGCAGAGTGATGATGATGAGAGGTTCAGAGTGATGATGATGAGGGTGCAGAGTGAGGATGATGATGATGATTTGGAGGAGGGTGCAGAGTGATGATGACGACGGGTGCAGGGTGATGATGATGATGATGATGACGGGTACAGGATGATGATGATGACGGGTACAGGATGATGATGATGACGGGTGCAGGGTGATGATGATGATGAGGAGGGGTGCAGGGTGATGAACATGATGAGGGGTGCAGGGTGATGATGATGACGATGAGAGGTGCAGGGTGATGATGATGAGGAGGGTGCAGGGTGATGATGATGACGATGAGGGTGCAGGGTGATGATGATGACGATGAGAGGTGCAGAGTGATGATGATGATGATGATGAGGGTGCAGGGTGATGATGATGACGATGAGAGGTTCAGAGTGATGATGATGAGGGGTGCAGAGTGATGATGATGACGGGTGCAGGGTGATGATGATGATGACGGGTGCAGGATGATGATGATGATGAGGGGTGCAGGGTGATGATGATGACGATGAGAGGTGCAGGTGATGATGATGATGATGATGATGATGATGATGAGGGGTGCAGAGTGATGATGATGAGGGGTGCAGAGTGAGGATGATGATGATGATTTGGAGGAGGGGTGCAGGGTGATGATGATGATGACGGGTGCAGGGTGCTGCTGCTGATGATGAGGGGTGCAGGGTGCTGATGATGATGAGGGGTGCAGGGTTATGATGATGATGAAGGTTGCAGGGTTATGATGAATGATGATGAATGATGCTGGTGATGATGATGAGGGGTGCTGGGTGATGATGATGAGGGTGCAGGGTGATGATGATGATGATGAGGGGTGCAGGGTGATGATGATGAGGGGTGCAGGGTGATGATGATGAGGGGTGCAGGGTGATGATGATGAGGGGTGCAGGGTGATGATGATGATGAAGGTTGCAGTGTGATGATGATGACGACGACGACGGGTGCAGGCTGTTGACGATGATGACGGGTGCAGGGTGACGCTGATGAGGATGAGGGGTGTAAGGTGATAATGATGATGATGATGGGTGCAGGTGATGATGATGATGATGAAGGGTGATGATGATATGGGTGCAGGTGATGATGATGATGATGGGGCAGGGTGATGATGAAGATATGATGATGATGAGGGGTGCAGGATGATGATAAGGGTGCAGGTGATGATGAGGGTGCAGGGTGATGATGAGGGGTGCAGGGTGATGATGATGATGATGATGATGCAGGGTGCAGGTGTGATGATGATGATGATGATGAGGGGTGCAGGTGATGATGAGGGATGCAGGGTGATGATTAGGGATGCAGGGTGATGATGATAGGGGTGCAGGGTGATGAAGATGATGAGGGTGCAGGGTGATGAAGATGATGAGGGTGCAGGGTGATGAAGATGATGAGGGGTGCAGGGTGATGAAGATGATGAGGGGTGCAGGGTGATGAAGATGATGAGGGGTGCAGGTGATGATGAGGGGTGCAGGTGATGATGAGGGTGCAGGGTGATGATGAGGGGTGCAGGGTGATGATGAGGGGTGCAGGGTGATGATGAGGGGTGCAGGGTGATGATGAGGGGTGCAGGGTATGATGATGAGGGTGCAGGATGATGATGGGTGCAGGGTGATGATGATGAGGGTGCAGGATGATGATGGGTGCAGGGTGATGATGATGAGGGGTGCAGGGATGATGATGATGAGGGTGCAGGTCAGGTGATGATGATGAGGGGTGCAGGGTGATATGATGAGGGGTGCAGGTGTGATGATGAGGGGTGCAGGGTGATGATGAGGGGTGCAGGGTGATGATGAGGGTGCAGGGTGATGATGAGGGGTGCAGGGTGATGATGAGGGGTGCAGGGTGATGATGATGAGGGTGCAGGGATGATGGGTGCAGGGTGATGATGATGAGGGGTGCAGGATGATGATGGGTGCAGGGTGATGATGATGAGGGGTGCAGGATGATGATGGGTGCAGGGTGATGATGATGAGGGGTGCAGGTGATGATGGTGCAGGGTGTGAGAGAGGGGTGCAGGGTGATGATAGATGATGAGGGGTGCAGGGTGATGATGATGAGGGGTGCAGGGTGAATGATGAGGGGTGCAGGTGATGATGAGGGGTGCAGGGTGATGATGAGGGGTGCAGGGTGATGATGAGGGGTGCAGGTGTGATGATGAGGGTGCAGGGTGAGATGGGTGCAGGGTGATGATGATGAGGGGTGCAGGATGATGATGGGTGCAGGGTAGATGATGATGAGGGGTGCAGGATGATGATGGGTGCAGGGTGAGATGATGAGGGGTGCAGGATGATGATGGGTGCAGGGTGATGATGAGGAGGTGTGCAGGGTGATGATGATGATGAGGGTGCAGGGTGCAGATGATGATGATGAGGGGTGCAGGGTGATGATGAGGGTGCAGGGTTGAGATGAGGGGTGCAGGGTGATGATGAGGGGTGCAGGGTGATGATGAGGGTGCAGGGTGATGAGCTGATGAGAGAGGGGTACAGGGTGAATGAGGGGTGCAGGGTGGTGATGATGATGAAGATGCAGGGTGCAGGGTGGTGATGATGTGATGATGAGGGGTGCAGGGTGATGATGAGGGATGCAGGGTGATGATGAGGGGTGCAGGGTGATGAAGATGATGAGAGGGTGCAGGGTGATGAAGATGATGAGGGGTGCAGGGTGATGAAGATGATGAGGGGTGCAGGGTGATGAAGATGATGAGGGGTGCAGGGTGATGAAGATGATGAGGGGTGCAGGTGATGAAGATGATGAGGGGTGCAGGGTGATGAACATGATGAGGGGTGCAGGGTGATGATGATGAGGGGTGCAGGGTGATGATGATGATGAGGGGTGCAGGTGATGATGATGATGATAATGGGTGCAGGGTGATGATGATGAGGGGTGATGATGATGAGGGGTGCAGGGTGATGATGATGATGATGAGGGGTGCAGGGTGATGATGATGATGAGGGGTGCAGGGTGATGATGATGATGAGGGTGCAGGGTGATGATGAGGGGTGCAGGGTGATGATGAGGGGTGCAGGGTGATGATGAGGGGTGCAGGGTGATGATGCTGATGAGGGGTACAGGGTGATGAGGGGTGCAGGGTGGTGATGATGATGAAGATGCAGGGTGCAGGGTGGTGATGATGATGATGATGATGATGAGGGGTGCAGGGTGATGATGAGGGATGCAGGGGTGATGATGAGGGGTGCAGGGTGATGAAGATGATGAGGGGTGCAGGGTGATGAAGATGATGAGGGGTGCAGGGTGATGAAGATGATGAGGGGTGCAGGGTGATGAAGATGATGAGGGGTGCAGGGTGATGAAGATGATGAGGGGTGCAGGGTGATGAAGATGATGAGGGTGCAGGGTGATGAAGATGATGAGGGGTGCAGGGTGATGATGATGAGGGGTGCAGGGTGATGATGATGATGAGGGGTGCAGGGTGATGATGATGATGATAATGGGTGCAGGTGATGATGATGAGGGTGATGATGATGAGGGGTGCAGGGTGATGATGATGATGAGGGGTGCAGGGTGATGATGATGATGAGGGGTGCAGGGTGATGATGATGATGAGGGGTGCAGGGTGATGTTGATGGTGGCAGGTTATGTACTAAGCTGTGAGGTGCTGGGTCTGGGAGGTTATTCGGAGCGTCTGGACAATCTGCAGGATATTGGGGGCTGAGTGTGACCTGCCGGGATAATGGGGTCCACATGTCAGTGATGGGGGGGTCCTGTGAGCTGTGGGCCTTGTATTGATGTTCAGCCATAACAGCCGCTATGAAAAACCCCTCCATTACTGCCTAGCAAAGTGAAAGCATTAAGCTGATTGGTTGCTCTGAGGAGCCCCATGTGTCACCTCCATTGTGTTGTTAGACACGTCAGTTTATTGTAATTTTTATGTGAAGTGGGACAGTATTTGGTTTTTTGGTGCAGAAATCTGGTGGAGGATGAATCCCTGCGGGTAGGCCTCAGTTATGGTGGCTTTGTTGCCCATAGCAACCAATCAGAGCACAGCTTTCATCTGTAAAATTGCCTTGGAATAATGAAAGCTGCACTGTGATTGGTTGCTATGGGCAGCAAAGACATTGCTGATGGTATATTTCTCAAGGCATTGTCAGGCCGCAAAGGTTTTATCCTAGCAGGGTCCTGCAAGTCTGTAAGGGGGGCCCCGACCATTGTGGAGTCTCCGATATCATGGAGGAGCCTTGTATGGAAGATGTAGGTGTAATGCTTTGTTTGTCCTGTGGGGGCGCTTCCTCTTCCTTCTGCCTTGTTCCCTCCTTTCTCTCCTTTCCTTTCTCGTTCCCTTCTTCCTTTTCCTTTCTCGTTCCCTTCTTCCTTTTCCTTTCTCGTTCCATTCTTCCTTTTCCTTTCTCGTTCCCTTCTTCCTTTTCCTTTCTCGTTCCCTTCTTCCTTTTCCTTTCTCGTTCCCTTCTTCCTTTTCCTTTCTCGTTCCCTTCTTCCTTTTCCTTTCTCGTTCCCTTCTTCCTTTTCCTTTCTCGTTCCCTTCTTCCTTTTCCTTTCTCGTTCCCTTCTTCCTTTTCCTTCTTTCTAATTTTCTCCTTCCTCTTCCTTCTTACTTGTTCCCTCCTTCCTCTTCCTTCTTTCTTGTTCCCTCCTTCCTCTTCCTTCTTTCTCGTTCCCTCCTTCCTCTTCCTGCTTTCTAGGTCCCTCCTTCCTCTTCCTTATATCTCGTTCCCTCCTTCCCCTTCTTTCATCCTTCCTTTTCCTTCTTTCTTGTTCCATTCTTCCTTTTCCTTCTTTCTCATTCCCTCCTTCCTCTTCCTTGTTTCTCGTTCCCTTCATCCTCTTCCTTCTTTTTTGTTTCCTCTTCCTTCTTTCTCGTTCCCTCCATCCCCATCCTTTTTTCTCGGTCCCTCCGTCCTCCTTTATCATTCCCTCCTTCCTCTTCCTTCTTTCTCATTCCCTCCAACCTCTTCCTTTCTCGTTCCCTTCATCCTCTTCCTTGTTTCTCATTCCCTTCATCCTCTTCCTTCTTGCTTGTTCCTTCCTTCCTCTTCCTTCTTGCTTGTTCCTTCCTTCCTCTTCCTTCTTGCTTGTTCCTTCCTTCCTCTTCCTTCTTGCTTGTTCCTTCCTTCCTCTTCCTCCTTACTCGTTCCCTCCCTACTCTTCCTTCTTTTTTGTTTCCTCTTCCTTCTTTTTTGTTTCCTCTTCCTTCTTTTTTGTTTCCTCTTCCTTATTTCTCGTTCCATCCTTCTTCCTTCTTATCCTTCCTTACTCTTCCGTCTTTCTCATTCCCTCCTTCGTTTTTTCTCATTCCCTCTTTCCTCTTTCTTCTTTCTCTTTCCCTCTTTCCTCTTCCTTCTTTCTCATTCCCTCTTTCCTCTTCCTTCTTTCTCATTCCCTCTTTCCTCTTCCTTCTTTCTCGTTCCCTCCTTCCTCTTCCTTCTTTCTCGTTCCCTCCTTCCTCTTCCTTCTTTCTCGTTCCCTCCTTCCTTTTCCTTCTTTCTCGTTCCCTCCTTCCTTTTCCTTCTTTCTTGTTCCCTCCTTCTTATTCCTTCTTTCTCATTCCCTCTTTCCTCTTCCTTCTTTCTATTCCCTCCATCCTCTTCCTTCTTTCTCGTACCATCCTCTTCCTTCTTTCTTGTTCCCTCCTTCCTCTTCCTTCTTTCTCGTTCCCTCCTTCCTCTTCCTTCTTTCTCGTTCCCTCCTTCCTCTTCCTTCTTTCTCGTTCCCTCCTTCCTCTTCCTTCTTTCTTGTTCCCTCCTTCCTCTTCCTTCTTTCTCGTTTCCTCCATCCTCTTCCGTTTTTCTCATTGCCTCCTTCCTCTTCCTTCTTTCTCGTTCCCTCCTTCCTCTTCCTTCTTTCTCGTTCCTCCTCTTCCTCTTCCTTCTTTCTCGTTCCCTCCTTCCTCTTCCTTCTTGCTCGTTCCCTCTTTCCTCTTCCTTCTTGCTAGTTTCCTCCTTCCTCTTCCCTCCTTCCTTCTTTTTTCGTTCCCTCCTTCCTTTTCCTTCTTGCTCGTTCCCTCCTTCCTCTTCCTTCTTGCTTGTTCCCTCTTTCCTCTTCCTTCTTGCTCGTTTCCTCTTTGCTCTTCCTTCTTTCTTGTTCTATCCTTCCTCTTCCTTCTTTCTCATTCCATCCTTCCTTCTTTTTTGTTCCCTCCTTCCTCTTCCTTCTTGCTCTTCCTCCTTCCTCTTCCTTCTTTCTCATTCCCTCCTTCCTTTTTCTCTTCTCCTTCCTCTTCCTTCTTTCTTGTTCCCTCTTCCTTCTTTCTCGTTCCCTCCTTCCTCTTCCTTCTCATTCCTCTTCTCATTCCCTCCTTCCTTTTTTCTCATTCTCCTTCCTCTTCCTTCTTTCTGTTCCCTCTTCCTTCTTTCTCGTTCCCTCCTTCTCTTCCTTCTTTTTTGTTCCCTCCTTCCTCTTCCTTCTTCTTGTTTCTTACTCGTTCCCTCCTTCCTCTTCCTTCTTGCTTGTTTCTTACTCGTTCCCTCCCTCCTCTTCCTTCTTTTCTGTTTCCTCTTCCTTATTTCTCGTTCCATCCTGCTTCTTCCTTCTTATCCTTCCTTTTCCTTCTTTCTCGGTCCCTCCTTCCTCTTCCTTCTTCTCGTCCCTCCTTCCTCTTCCTTCTTTCTCGTCCCTCCTTCCTCTTCCTTCTTTCTCGTCCCTCCTTCCTCTTCCTTCTTTCTCGTCCCTCCTTTCCTCTTCCTTCTTTCTCGTCCCTCCTTCCTCTTCCTTCTTTCTCGTCCCTCCTTCCTCTTCCTTCTTTCTCGTCCCTCCTTCCTCTTCCTTCTTTCTCGTCCCTCCCTACTCTTCCTTCTTACTCGTTCCCTCCCTACTCTTCCTTCTTTTTTGTTCCTCTTCCTTCTTTTTTGTTTCCTCTTCCTTTTTTGTTTCCTCTTCCTTTTTTGTTTCCTCTTCCTTTTTTGTTTCCTCTTCCTTTTCTGTTTCCTCTTCCTTATTTCTCGTTCCATCCTTCTTCTTCTTATCCTTCCTTACTCTTCCGTCTTTCTCATTCCCTCCTTCGTTTTTTCTCATTCCCTCCTTCGTTTTTTCTCATTCCCTCTTTCCTCTTCCTTCTTTCTCTTTCCCTCTTTCCTCTTCCTTCTTTCTTTTCCTCTTCCTTCTTTCTCTTCCCTCTTTCTCTTCCTTCTTTCTCGTTCCCTCTTTCCTCTTCCTTCTTTCTCTTCCCTCCATCCTCTTCCTTCTTTCTCGTACCATCATCCTCTTCCTTCTTTTTTGTTTCCTCTTCTTTCTTTCTCGTTCCCTCCTTCCTATTCCTTCTTTCTCGTTTCCTCCATCCTCTTCAGTTTTTCTCCGGTCCCTCCTTCCTCTTCCTTTATTCTCATTGCCTCCTTCCTCTTCCTTCTTTCTCATTGCCTCCTTCCTCTTCCTTCTTTCTCGTTCCCTCCTTCCTCTTCCTTCTTTCTCGTTCCCTCCTTCCTCTTCCTTCTTGCTCGTTTCCTCCTTCCTCTTCCCTCCTTCCTTCTTTTTCGTTCCCTCCTTCCTTTTCCTTCTTGCTCGTTCCCTCCTTCCTCTTCCTTCTTGCTTGTTCCCTCTTTCCTCTTCCTTCTTGCTCGTTTCCTCTTTGCTCTTCCTTCTTTCTTGTTCTATCCTTCCTCTTCCTTCTTTCTCATTCCATCCTTCCTTCTTTTTTGTTCCCTCCTTCCTCTTCCTTCTTGCTCATTCCCTCCTTCCTCTTCCTTCTTTCTCATTCCCTCCTTCCTTTTTTCTCATTCTCCTTCCTCTTCCTTTTTTCTTGTTCCCTCTTCCTTCTTTCTCGTTCCCTCCTTCCTCTTCCTTCTTTCTCATTCCCTCCTTCCTTTTTTCTCATTCTCCTTCCTCTTCCTTCTTTCTTGTTCCCTCTTCCTTCTTTCTCGTTCCCTCCTTCCTCTTCCTTCTTTTTTGTTCCCTCCTTCATCTTCCTTCTTTTTTGTTCCCTCCTTCCTCTTCCTTCTTGCTTGTTTCTTACTCGTTCCCTCCCTCCTCTTCCTTCTTTTTTGTTTCCTCTTCTTTCTTTTCTGTTTCCTCTTCCTTATTTCTCGTTCCATCCTGCTTCTTCCTTCTTATCCTTCCTTTTCCTTCTTTCTCGGTCCCTCCTTCCTCTTCCTTCTTTCTCGGTCCCTCCTTCCTCTTCCTTCTTTCTCGGTCCCTCCTTCCTCTTCCTTCTTTCTCGGTCCCTCCTTCCTCTTCCTTCTTTCTCGGTCCCTCCTTCCTCTTCCTTCTTTCTCGGTCCCTCCTTCCTCTTCCTTATTTTTTGGTCCCTCTTTCCTCTTCCTTATGTCTCGTTCCCTCCTTTTTTCCTTCTTTCTCGTTCCCTTCTTCCTCTTCTTTCTTTCTCGTTCCCTCCCATTTCCTTCTTTTTCATTCCCTCCTTCCTCTTCATTCTTACTCGTTCCCTCCTTCCTTTTTTTTTTCCTTAATGATTTATTTTTCTGACCGAAAAACACCTGCCCTTTTTTTGATCTGATAAACAGAACAAAGTCATCCATTGAACTGAATGGATCTGTCAGAGAATGACAGCGCTGAGGATCTGTGCGGGGTCATCTGAGCGCTGAGGATCTGTGCGGGGTCATCTGAGCGCTGAGGATCTGTGTGGGATCATCTGAGCGCTGAGGATCTGTGCGGGGTCATCTAAGCGCTGAAGATCTGTGCGGGGTCATCTGAGCGCTGAGGATCTGTGCGGGGTCGTCTGAGCGCTGAGGATCTGTGCGGGGTCGTCTGAGCGCAGAGGATCTGTGCGGGGTCGTCTGAGCGCTGAGGATCTGTGCGGGGTCGTCTGAGCGCTGAGGATCTGTGCGGGGTCGTCTGAGCGCTGAGGATCTGTGCGGGGTCGTCTGAGCGCTGAGGATCTGTGCGGGGTCGCCTGAGCGCTGAGGATCTGTGCGGGGTCGTCTGAGCGCTGAGGATCTGTGCGGGGTCGCCTGAGCGCTGAGGATCTGTGCGGGGTCGTCTGAGCACTGAGGATCTGTGCGGGGTCGTCTGAGCGCTGAGGATCTGTGCGGGGTCATCTGAGCGCTGAGGATCTGTGCGGGGTCATCTGAGCGCTGAGGATCTGTGCGGGGTCGTCTGAGCGCTGAGGATCTGTGTTCCTGTCTTTTGGGTCGGATGTTCCTGTCTTTTGGGTCGGATGTTCCTGTCTTTCGGGTCGGATGTTCCTGTGTTTTGGGTCGGATGTTCCCGTGTTTTGGGTCGGATGTTCCCGTGTTTTGGGTCGGATGTTCCCGTGTTTTGGGTCGGATCTTCCCGTTTTGGGTCGGATGTTCCCGTGTTTTGGGTCGGATGTTCCCGTGTTTTGGGTCGGATGTTCCCGTGTTTTGGGTCGGATGTTCCCGTGTTTTGGGTCGGATGTTCCCGTGTTTTGGGTCGGATGTTCCCGTGTTTTGGGTCGGATGTTCCCGTGTTTTGGGTCGGATGTTTTGATCCTTCTCCCACTAGAGCAGAGCTGCAGTATAAAGCAGGGAGCAGGGTGATGAGGCTGCGGATACCATCACGGGTCGGGTCGTTCTTGCTCGTTCAGTACAGAAGACGATTATTTTTCGGATCATTTCCCTGTTTTCACCCTCTGGTCTTCTTGTTGTATAACACCGGGGCAGTATTGTGGAATGACCCCGCGGTCAAGGCCTTTAGTAAGGAATGTTTCTGATTGATTAATCTCCCCTGCACATAATATAAGGGGTCATTTTACCTAATATCCCACCACCAGTCCAGTGTCAGGATCGGGGCCGGATGGACATCTATTCAGACCATAAACTCTGGGCTTGTCCTGTGTACATAGCTGAGGTTTTGTTACAGTGGAGCAGTGTAGATAATCCTCTGCTGATAAAGTGATGACTGTTTTTGGTCATTTATTGAGGGCAAGCCGAGATGTTGATCATTTGAGATGTGATTTTTGGGTGATTTCTGTGTTGCAGAATTCTTGTTCTTCACCTCCAGAGCAGCGCTCCCTCCCTGCCCTTGTCCTCCAGGGTAACTTGTGATGAATGCTCTCCTCTTACACTGGTGACCCGATGACCGAGGCCTCTAATTAGAGCAGAGCTGGGAGATGAAGTGTTGGAGGACGGAGGGGAGAAGCTTTGTTCTCTGCAGTAATAAAAGCAAATGGCTTGTATAATAGGAAAATGAAATCTGTGAACTGTGATGAGCGACTTCTATCAGACGCCTAATAAACCTCCAGAGCAGCATGTAAAGTGCTGACACAAGAAAGAACACAGGAGGTAACTCAATGTATGCACACAGTGACTGCACCAGCAGAATAGTGAGTGCAGCTCTGGAGTATAATACAGGAGGTAACTCAGGATCAGTAATGTAATGTATGTACACAGTGACTGCACCAGCAGAATAGTGAGTGCAGCTCTGGAGTATAATACAGGAGGTAACTCAGGATCAGTAATGTAATGTATGTATACAGTGACTGCCCAGCAGAATAGTGAGTGCAGCTCTGGAGTATAATACAGGAGGTGACTCAGGATCAGTAATGTAATGTTTGTACACAGTGACTGCACCAGCAGAATAGTAAGTGCAGCTCTGGAGTATAATACAGGAGGTGACTCAGGATCAGTAATGTAATATATGTACTCAGTGACTACACCAGCAGAATAGTGAGTGCAGCTCTGGAGGATAATACAGGAGGTAACTCAGGATCAGTAATGTAATGTATGTACACAGTGACTGCACCAGCAGAATAGTGAGTGCAGCTCTGGAGTATAATACAGTAGGTGACTCAGGATCAGTAATGTATGTACACAGTGACTGCAGCAGCAGAATAGTGAGTGCAGCTCTGGAGTATAATACAGGAGGTAACTCAGGATCAGTAATGTAATGTATGTACACAGTGACCGCACCAGCAGAATAGTGAGTGCAGCTCTGGAGTATAATACAGGAGGTAACTCAGGGTCAGTAATGTAATGTATGTACATAGTGACTCCACCAGCAGAATAGTGAGTGCAGCTCTGGAGTATAATACAGGAGGTAACTCAGGATCAGTAATGTAATGTATGTACACAGTGAGTGCAGCTCTGGAGTATAATACAGGAGGTAACTCAGGATCAGTAATGTAATGTATGTACACAGTGACTGCACCAGCAGAATAGTGAGTGCAGCTCTGGAGTATAATACAGGAGGTAACTCAGGATCAGTAATGTAATGTATGTACACAGTGACTGCACCAGCAGAATAGTGAGTGCAGCTCTGGAGTATAATACAGGAGGTAACTCAGGATCAGTAATGTATGTACACAGTGACAGCACCAGCAGAATAGTGAGTGCAGATCTGGGGTATAATACAGGAGGTAACTCAGGATCAGTAATGTAATGTATGTACACAGTGACTGCACCAGCAGAATAGTGAATGCAGCTCTGGAGTATAATACAGGATGTAACTCAGGATCAGTAATGTAATGTATGTACACAGTGACAGCACCAGCAGAATAGTGAGTGCAGCTCTGGAGTATAATACACGAGATAACTCAGGATCAGTAATGTAATGTATGTACATAGTGACTGCACCAGCAGAATAGTGAGTGCAGCTGTGGAGTATAATACAGGAGGTAACTCAGGATCAGTAATGTAATGTATGTACAGTGACTGCACCAGCAGAATAGTGAGTGCAGCTCTGGAGTATAATACAGGAGGTAACTCAGGATCAGTAATGTAATGTATGTACACAGTGACTGCACCAGCAGAATAGTGTGTGCAGCTCTGCAGTATAATACAGGAGGTAACTCAGGATCAGTAATGTAATGTATGTACACAGTGACTGCACCAGCAGAATAGTGAGTGCAGCTCTGGGGTATAATACAGGAGGTAACTCAGGATCAGTAATGTAATGTATGTACACAGTGACTGCACCAGCAGAATAGTGAGTGCAGCTCTGGGGTATAATACAGGAGGTATCTCAGGATCTGTACAGGATCAGTGTGTATAGTGACTATACAGAAATATCTGTCTGTGGATTGTATGGAAATTCAGCAGAATGATCCATGTGTTTTATCCAGATTCCACAGTGTGATGTGGCAGGACCTCGGCCTCCTGCGCTCAGTGTTGGGCTGGAGGATGGGTGTAGAGTCGGTACAGGTCACTCTCTGGTTATGACAACACTTCTCTGTGGGTGTCGGGCTGGACTCTCGTCTCCGCACCCGGAGACCCAACATCTCCAGATACCTGCTCCATTGCTTCTTGATGCCAGAGGGATTATACCTTTTCAGCCTTTTTATCTTTAGGCTGGAAGTCAAGGCTTTTTTATTGTTTTTTCCGCTAATATTTAAATTCCACTATAGTTTGGTCACGTATAAGTGCATTGTGGTTTTGTATTAATTGTGGTAATCTGCCTGGCTCCGTCACTGCACACATGGAAATATAATCTGTCTGCGGTGGGAACAGTCTGCAGGGTTTTTTGCACACAGAAAACCTTTTACAAGCAACATAGAAATTACAAAGAAATCACAAAGAAATTTTAGGTCAAATAAAGAATATCCCAATAAAGTTAAAAAAAAAAAAATGTCCCCTAGATAAAGCCTTGAGAAGCGAAACACGCGTCGGGGCGGTATGGTGTTGTATTAGTAATAGGAGAAGTTCATGATCAGTTATAGGGAGGAAAAGTGATCATTTGATCTGGCCCAGCTCATTATTGTGCTTCATGAATTGCTGGTTGTTAACTATTGTGCCTTTTTGGATGAAAACTGGGGAAAAAAAGTTTCTGGCCTCAGTCTTGAAGACCCCCATTAAGGTTGGATACAACAGAGATGACAGGTTGATTTTTTTGGTGGGGGTTTATGTGTAGATGTCGTACAGTCTTGCTATTACCAAAGAGTCAGACTGCATCAGGATTAGTTCTTCCATTTTATGGGGGTCACATACATGAAATAATAAAAGATTGACATTGACCATTTTCTATATATCACTTCACTGTTGTCTCCATACATGATCACCTCCAGTAAAAGACAACTGTAAGCCTAGTAGACTATCCTCTTGTTCATCCAGCTCGGTGGTGACCTCTATTGGGACAACACATAAACACACCAAGTAAAGCTCACTGGAGGTCTAGTAGACCATCCCCTTGTTCGGCCAGCTTGGCAGTGACCTCTATTGGGACTACACATGAACACACCCAGTAAAGCCCACTGGAGGTCTAGTAGACCATCCCCTTGTTCGGCCAGCTTGGTGGTGATCTCTGTTGGGTCTGTATGTGAACACCAAGTAAAAGCCACTAAAGGCCTAGTAGACAATTTCCTTGTTACAGACAGTTCGGTGGTGATCCATGTTGGGTCTCTACGTGAAAACCCTCAGTAAAAGACCACTGGAGACCTAGTAGACCATCCCCTTGTTTGGCCGGCTCAGTGGTGATGTCTGTTTTGTCCACATATGAACGACACCAGTCAACACCACTGGAGGCCTTGTAGACCATCCCCTTGTTTGGCCAGCTCGGTGGTGATCTCTGTTGAGTCAATACGTGACCAAGACCAGTAAAGACCACTGGAGGCCTTGTAGACCATCCCCTTGTTTGGCCAGCTCAGTGGTGATCTCTGTTGGGTTCATATGTGAACACCACCAGTAAAGCCCACCGGAGGCCTAGTAGACCATTTCCTTGTTCAACCAGCTCATTAGTAATCTATATGCTTGCCCTTGGACAGAAGACGACCAGTTGACTCTAGGTGTCAAAAACCCCATTCCCACCATACAAGGGTAACCTGTCAGTTTTTACCCCTAAAGTGCTGTCACTTCTTCCATCTCCAAACATTTCTGCTGATCTTTTTCATGCTTGCTTGCACCATAGGCTAATTGGGTTTGTTGAGTCCTGGAGATGGAGACCATGCCAGGTTGGGTTAGGCTGTCCATGCCTTATCCCCACCTTGAGGACCGGGAACGTTCTCACGGGTCCTATCTTTGGAGGTATCCATGGAATGAAGTGTGGACAGCTTGAGCGTCTCCACCTCCTTGACTAGCATATGGTGCATGTGGGGATGAAGCTTAATTTTTAGCATAATGGCCCATCAGCTGGGGTCACTTAGGGGATGTAAGAGAAGAACTTTCACTAAGTGGTGGCACTTTGGAAGCAGAGACTATTTGACAGGTTCTCTTAAAGACTATTGTGTAAGAGGAGCATTAGGTCCGGTAAGGTCCCACCAGAGTAGACAAGTCTATCAGTTATCCGTTATTTCTTTTCGTTGTTCCTTTTCCTTCATTCATTGTCTTTCTCTTGTCTTTCCACAGTTGATAGTGGAGAAAACAACGGACTACCCCTCCACGGAGTACTCTCTGGTGGAAGATGTGGCTCTTCACTTCACCTGTTTAATGGACAGACTCAACGAACAACGTCTGTTCCAGCCCGACCTTTGCGATGTGGACATCGTCCTGGTCCAGCAGAAGAGCACCTTCCCGGCTCACAAGGGCGTCCTGGCGGCGTACAGCCAATTCTTCCATTCTCTCTTCACCCAGAACAAGCAGCTCCAACGGGTGGAACTGTCCCTGGAAGCCTTGACGTCCCGAGGTTTCCAGCAGATCCTCAACTTCATCTACACGTCTAAGCTGTTAGTCAATGGCTGCAACGTGCAGGACGTGTTGAACGCAGCCGCCGTCCTGCAGATGAATGAGATCGTAACGTCGTGCCAGGAGCTCATTCACAGCAGGTCGTTGAACCTGGCCTTGGCCAATGATGTTTTGGACACGGAGGACAATAGGAATGAACCCAGCGCGGTCATGCAACCCCAGTTCTATAGGGAGATCAAACAGGAGGTGGACGCGCCTCCGACAAAAATCTACGCCCGGGAGGGAAACGATCCCTACTCTGTGCGAGTAGAGGACAGTGTAAGTAAAGGACATATACCCAATGCCGCCACATCACCTAAACAGTATTTCAAGGACGAGGAAAGGAGCGGGGCCCCACGAATCTGTAAAATCGAAGGGGCCGACTCTGAAGAGGACATAGAACATCAAGAGTCTTACAACCGAGAGCAGATCATCGTAGAGGTCAATCTAAATAACCAGACACTAAATGTTTCTAAAGGGACTGAGGGGAAGGGCGGTCCGACCGATCCAGTACCTGTACTAGACCGATCCGACGGGGACGACCGGGGATCAGAAGAAGACGGAGAAGATGAGAACGAGGAAGAAGAAGGTGTCCTAGACGAGGAGGAGGACTTCCTTGACATGCTGGAGGATGAGGATGACGACATCTTGCCAAGCGAAGAAGACGACCTAGAAGAAACCCACGAGGAGGAGGAGGAAGAGGAAGAAGAGGAGGAAGAGGAGGAGGAAAAGGACAATGATGACTCAGCAGAAACAGCCAAAGATGAAAACTGCCCAGAAGACGGCAGCAAGTCTCCAAGCGAAAACGAGTCCACCATGCTGAGGAAAGATGGGAAAGGGTCACGTAACCGAGCAGGAGGTGCAAGGCGGAAGAAGAAAGGGCAAGATGCTTTGGGACAAAAGGCCAAATTTGATGAGAAGCAGCACTTTCCCTGTAAGAAGTGCCCTAGGGTTTTTAATAATAGGTGGTACCTGGAAAAGCACATGAACGTCACACACAGCCGCATGAGGATTTGCGATAAATGTGGCAAGAGGTTTCTTCTGGAGAGCGAGCTGATGCTTCACCACCAGACAGACTGTGAAAAGAATATACAAGTAAGTCCACGGGTGCCCGCGTCTCATGGTGTATTGTGAAATCTCATTTACCCATTCCTGGTTTGTTGGAAGGTAAGACAGCATCGTCCTGCCCCCAATCGTAAGCGAAACGTCCATCACCACAATGGAGACTCAGTGTAGATATTATGTTCGGCACTCTGGTCACATCCAAAGCCGGGATGATAGTGGGTATGCTTAGCTCGTATAATGTTGGATACTCTTAGCTTGGATGATGTTGGGGAGTCTCAGCCGGGTGATAGTGGGTACTCTCGGCCAGGATGATGGTGGGTACTCTCGGCCAGGATGATTGTGGGTACTCTCAGCCAACTGGGATGATGGTGGGGAATCTCAGCTGGTCAGGATGATGGTGGGGGACCCTCAGTCCGGATGATGTTATGTACTCATAGCCTGGATGATGTTGGATACTCTTAGCTTGGATGATGTTGGGGACTCTCGGCCAGGATGATGTTGGGGACTCTCGGCCAGGATGATGTTGGGGACTCTGGGCCAGGATGATGTTGGGGACTCTGGGCCAGGATGATGTTGGGGACTCTGGGCCAGGATGATGTTGGGGACTCTGGGCCAGGATGATGTTGGGGACTCTGGGCCAGGATGATGTTGGGGACTCTGGGCCAGGATGATGTTGGGGACTCTGGGCCAGGATGATGTTGGGGACTCTTTGCCAGGATGATGTTGGGGACTCTGGGCCAGGATGATGTTGGGGACTCTGGGCCAGGATGATGTTGGGGACTCTGGGCCAGGATGATGTTGGGACTCTGGGCCAGGATGATGTTGGGGACTCTGGGCCAGGATGATGTTGGGGACTCTGGGCCAGGATGATGTTGGGGACTCTGGGCCAGGATGATGTTGGGGACTCTGGGCCAGGATGATGTTGGGGACTCTGGGCCAGGATGATGTTGGGGACTCTGGGCCAGGATGATGTTGGGGACTCTGGGCCAGGATGATGTTGGGGACTCTCGGCCAGGATGATGTTGGGGACTCTCGGCCAGGATGATGTTGGGGACTCTCGGCCAGATGTGACTCTCGCAGATGATTTGGGGACTCTCGGCCAGGATGATGTTGGGGACTCTCGGCCAGGATGATGTTGGGGACTCTCGGCCAGGATGATGTTGGGGACTCTCGGCCAGGATGATGTTGGGGACTCTCGGCCAGGATGATGTTGGGGACTCTCGGCCAGGATGATGTTGGGGACTCTCGGCCAGGATGATGTTGGGGACTCTCGGCCAGGATGATGTTGGGGACTCTCGGCCAGGATGATGTTGGGGACTCTCGGCCAGGATGATGTTGGGGACTCTCGGCCAGGATGATGTTGGGGACTCTCGGCCAGGATGATGTTGGGGACTCTCGGCCAGGATGATGTTGGGGACTCTCGGCCAGGATGATGTTGGGGACTCTCGGCCAGGATGATGTTGGGGACTCTCGGCCAGGATGATGTTGGGGACTCTCGGCCAGGATGATGTTGGGGACTCTCGGCCAGGATGATGTTGGGGACTCTCGGCCAGGATGATGTTGGGGACTCTCGGCCAGGATGATGTTGGGGACTCTCGGCCAGGATGATGTTGGGGACTCTCGGCCAGGATGATGTTGGGGACTCTCGGCCAGGATGATGTTGGGGACTCTCGGCCAGGATGATGTTGGGGACTCTCGGCCAGGATGATGTTGGGGACTCTCGGCCAGGATGATGTTGGGGACTCTCGCCAGGATGATGTTGGGGACTCTCGGCCAGGATGATGTTGGGGACTCTCGGCCAGGATGATGTTGGGGACTCTCGGCCAGGATGATGTTGGGGACTCTCGGCCAGGATGATGTTGGGGACTCTCGCCAGGATGATGTTGGGGACTCTCGGCCAGGATGATGTTGGGGACTCTCGGCCAGGATGATGTTGGGGACTCTCGGCCAGGATGATGTTGGGGACTCTCGCCAGGATGATGTTGGGGACTGTCGGCCAGGATGATGTTGGGGACTCTCGGCCAGGATGATGTTGGGGACTCTCGGCCAGGATGATGTTGGGGACTCTGGGCCAGGATGATGTTGGGGACTCTGGGCCAGGATGATGTTGGGGACTCTGGCCAGGATGATGTTGGGGACTCTGGGCCAGGATGATGTTGGGGACTCTGGGCCAGGATGATGTTGGGGACTCTGGCCAGGATGATTTGGGGACTCTGGCCAGGATGATGTTGGGGACTCTTTGCCAGGATGATGTTGGGGACTCTTTGCCAGGATGATGTTGGGGACTCTGGCCAGGATGATGTTGGGGACTCTCGGCCAGGATGATGTTGGGACTCTGGCCAGGATGATGTTGGGGACTCTGGGCCAGGATGATGTTGGGGACTCTGGGCCAGGATGATGTTGGGGACTCTGGGCCAGGATAAAGTTGGGGACTCTCAGCCGGGTGATAGTGGGTAGTCTCAGCTGACTGGGATGATGTTGGGGACTCTTTGCCAGGATGATGTTGGGGACTCTGGGCCAGGATGATGTTGGGGACTCTCGGCCAGGATGATGTTGGGGACTCTGGCCAGGATGATGTTGGGGACTCTGGGCCAGGATGATGTTGGGGACTCTGGGCCAGGATGATGTTGGGGACTCTGGCCAGGATAAAGTTGGGACTCTCAGCCGGGTGATAGTGGGTAGTCTCAGCTGACTGGGATGATGGTGGGGACTCTCAGCCCAGATGATGTTGGATATTCTTAGCCCGGATAATATTGGTTTTTTTTTTTTTAAATCAGATATTTTTATTAGACATATTCATTTGGCAAACATCGTAGAGATATCACATATATTCCAAATTTTGACATACTTAAACCCACATCCCTGTCCCCCTTCCAATATCATAACAATAGCATCAGTAACCAAAATCCGACTCAGATAACCATCCTAACCCTCCATAAACCCCCCCCCCCCACACCCTTTTCCCTCCCTCACCCCCCATTTTACAGACAGCAATAAACTCCCATTAACTATATACCGTTAAGGTCTAGTCATAGTTGAGCATATATCTGTAACAGAAACCTCTTGATACCGCAAACATCAAGGCATAGTTCAGCCAGAACACCCACCCATCCCTCTTGATCCTACATCACCCAGGCCTGTTACCTCCCCGTAGCCAAGCAGACCAAATCTTTTCAAATTCTCCGGGCCTATTCCTTTTTAAATATATACTTTCCTCTGTCCGTATAACGTATTCTACCTGCCGGATATACTCCGTCCTTGTGGGGGCTCGGCCCTGATCCAACAACGAGCAATTAACTTCCGAGCCACATAAAGTAGTCTGGCAATCGCCACTTTCCGAGTATTCTGGACCTCAATTTCCTCCACATACCCAAGCACACACACCAGAGGAGATCTGGGCACCACACAGTCATATCTACCTTCCATCAGACTCAACACTACCACCCAAAATGCTTGCAACCTCGGGCATTCCCACAACATATGTAAAATTCCAGCATCCTCATTCATACACCTCGGGCATTCAGACGTGTCACGCACCCCAATCCTGTGCAGAAATGCAGGAGACCGGTATGCCCTATGTATAGTATACAACTGAGACAACCTGCCGGGCTCACTCAGAGATATTTTCGGGATATAACCCAATATAGTTTCCCAAACCTCATCATCCATGACCCCTATGTCCTCTTCCCATCTCCCTCTGGCCCGTATAGGGTGTCCCAACAAAAATGTATGCAACAAATCCTTATATACGGTGAAATGACTCCCCTTGTACTCCCCTCTCCACAAACATAGCTCAGCACTATATCATTGCATATTGTAAGAGGGCCCCTCTTCAACTGTGCTCGGAAGGCATGTTGGATTCCCATGTATCGAAACCTGTCTGATCCCAAGAGCCCAAACTCCTCCTGTAAAGATTCAAAAGGCTTCAAAACATTGTTTCTCACCAGTTGTGACAAATAACATATTCCTTTCCGTCTCCAGTCCCGTAGGTCACCCATTTTATCAAATTCCACCAAGTTGGCATTGCGCCATATGGGGGAGTAAATTGTGGGCCCCCTTAGCCCTCTAAGTTTTTTAATTTTGCTCCAGACTCTGTGCACTAAATGTAATGTGGGAAATGTCTTGCCCAACTTTCGAAAAATCCCAGCCTCCAATCCCTGCACCAACGGAACTCTCTGCACCACCTGTTCAATCATGGATTGCACCGAGTTCTGCTCTGCCCTCGCAACCCATCCACGGAAATGTTGGGATTGAGAGGACAGGAAATAGATCCAAGGATTGGGGACTGCGAGCCCCCCTTCGTCCTTCGACCTCTGCAGAATTTCAAATTTAATTCTGGGTTGCGCCCCCCCCCATACCAAGTCCCGGAAGATCGAACTAAGCCTCTGAAATATTTCCCACGGGAGCCACACCGGCGAATTATGGAGCACGTATAAGAGCTTAGGCATTAGTACCATTTTAGCTAAATTTGATCTACCCACCACCGAGAGGCGCAGCCTACACCACGTCCGAGCCTTGTCTTTTAACCTATGCATCAATGGCAGCAGATTCAATTTCACATATTCTGTGACCGGCAGAGACACCATGATGCCCAAATACTTAAATTTATCAACCATCCGAAGCCCACTGGGGCCAGGCTGCACCACTACCTCTGATCCATCTCTGTCCACCATCATTAGGCTAGATTTGTCCCAATTTATTTGCAGTCCTGACATTTTACCAAATAAAGAGATAACCCCCACCGCTTGATCCAGCGTCACACCGGGATCCTGCAAAAAAAGGAGCACATCATCTGCATACATAGCGATTTTCTCCTCCACTCCCCCAAATCTAAAGCCCTTCACTGTCTCGTTCCCCCGAATGTGAGCAGCTAGTGGCTCAATTGCAATGGCAAACAACAAGGGAGAAAGAGGACACCCCTGACGCGTGCCCCTAGTAAGCCGAAACCCTTCAGATCTTTCTCCATTGACTCTAATTCTTGCAACCGGGGAGGAGTACAACAACCGCACCCACGAGACGAACGCCGGGCCAAAGCCCATCCTCTCCAGCACTGCCCAGAGATAGTCCCATTCCACGCTGTCGAACGCCTTGTGAGCGTCTAAAGACGCCACCACTCTTCTCCCAGCATTATCCGCTGGTAATTGAATATTGAGGAAAAGTCTTCTCAAGTTAATAGCAGTTGATTTATTAGGCATGAAGCCCGACTGATCCGGGTGGATCACACTAGTGATCACCCCCCTCAGTCTATTTGCCAATACTTTTGCTAACAATTTGGCATCCACTGACAGCAATGAAATGGGCCTATAAGATTCCGGCCTCTGAGCATCTTTACCTTCCTTTGGCAGAACCACTATTGTTGCCTCCCTCATGGATTCCGGCAGTGCCCCCTCCTCCAACGCACTAGTGAACACCTCCCCCAACCTCGGCAATAGGACCTCTTTCAATTGTTTAAAGACTTCTGCAGGCAGCCCATCTGCCCCAGGAGCCTTATCCCCCGCCATAGACGACAGAGCTTCCTCCAACTCCTCCACAGCCAGCGGACGATCCAGCATCTCCCTATCCTCTACACTCAGCACAGGCAGCCGTGCCTCCACCAGGAACTCCTCAATCTCCCCACTAGTCACAGACAGCTTGGATGTGTATAGATCACTATAAAATCGTTTAAAAATCTGTACTATCTCTTTAGTGTCCGACTCCAACTCACCCCTTTCATTATACAAGCTGTATATATAGGACGATTCTCTCTGGGCTGCTGTTATAACCGATAAAAGGTGACCGACTTTTTCACCATCCTCATAAAACGAAATCCTTTGAAATTCCTGCCTCCTTTGCGCTCCCCTCAAACGGATCCCATCCACCTTCTCCTGTGCTATCCGCAAATTCCTCTGCGCCCCCGGGGTGGGCCGACTCACTGCCTCTTCTTCAGCCGCCCTCAACGCCTCCAGCGCCTCGTGGTCCTCCCTTCTAGACTCCGTCTTACAATGGGAAATACCTCTAATGAAAATCCCCCGCAGAAAGGCCTTCATTGAGTCCCACACTACACCTGCAGAGGCACTTCCGTCATTTATCTCAAAAAACTCTGAGATCTCCCCCAGAATCCCTTGCATATCTAATGATTTCAACCATGCCGGGTGAATTTTCCAATCCCTCCCATGACATCCCCCACTCTGTCCGGTGGATATTACCACTTCAAGTGGCTTGTGGTCCGAGGCCACCCGTGGCTTATATTCTACTGTTTTGATCCAAGAATCCATTACCCAATTCCCCAATGCCAGGTCTATTCTGGACATGGAACCATGCGATGAGGAGAAACAGGAGTAGCACCGAGCCTCTAAATTCCTCACCCTCCACAAATCTACCAATCCAACCTCTTTAATATATCGTGCAAATGTTGTATCTCCATCTCCCTCTCGCTCATTTTGGATGTGCCTGCTTCTGTCCAATCTTTTGTGTAATACATTGTTCATATCTCCTATGACCAATATTGGGATCCCAACCCTATGTCTAGTGAATTCCAGTATCTCCTGCAGCTTCGCATCAGAATATGGTGGTGGAAAATAGACCGCAATCAAACACATTAATCTACCATACACCCGACACACAATATAAACATACTGCCCATCCGCATCAATCCGCACCTCGATCTCCTCAAATGGCAATGACGCATGGACCAGGACCGAAACCCCCCTCGCATAGTTGGAGTAGGTAGCGTGATATGCCTTTCTGATCCACCTCCGTGCCAACACCCCGGTCCGCTCTTTGACTAAATGGGTCTCCAACAGGCATATCACTGACGGCTTGTATGACATAACATGATGTAATACAGCAGCCCTTTTAGTCCTGTCTGCCAACCCTCTCACATTCCAGCTTACGATTCTAACTGAACCCGCCATTATATCTCAAAATATTTAAATGCCAATAATCTCGCCACCCACCACTGTCTGAAAAACCCTCCCCCCCTTCCCCGCCCCAATACCCAAAGTAACCTATTCTCAACTTTTGCCCCATCCCCCCAACCTAACCCCCCCTGGATTAGTTTCCCTCAGTACGAGAGTGGGTAAAATCTCCTGACCCGACCCCCACTATACACCCCTCCGTTGTCCCAGCCCTGCAAGCTGAGATACAGCACCTCAAATCACCTAGTGGTAACTATACCCCTTTTACACCCACCATCCCCCCCCTCCCGCCATTAGCAAACATTTCAAAATTAACAAACTTAATTTACAGAAGCCGCAACCGCCGCCTCCCCCTCAAAACAACCACCCTCCTTTCCGGCCTTATTTATACAAGTGCTGCAATAGCATCACAAAAGGAAAAACTCAAAAATAACAGTCACAGACAAAAAAGAAAGGCAAAATGTGGATGGTCGTATAGTTGAATAAGCCAGGGAACCATCTTAACCATATAACACTCCTGGCCTGACGTGTCCCGACCTAGCAGAAAAAGAACAGGCGCCAACTACCGCCTTGTTCAACCGTCTCCACTGGCCCGCAGCTTTTTGTTGTTACGTTCTAGCCAGTCTGTGGCTTCTCCCGGTGACAGGAAAAAGTGAACTTTTTCAAAGGCCTCAACTCTTAACTTTGCTGGGTATAACATGGAATACTTTAACCCCAGCTCTCTCATTTTCTTTTTAACTTCAACAAAAGTCATGCGCATCCTCTGCACCGTAGGAGAGTAGTCAGAGTACAAAGAAATGTGCTGGCCATCGATTGTCATATCTTCCACATATCTTGCTTTCCTCAATATAGTATCTCTGTCCCGATAATTCAGGATTCTCGCCAGGATGGCACGGGGGCCTTTTCCCGGAGGCTGGGGTCTCATGGGCACTCTGTGGGCACGCTCCACAGCAAATGCCTTTGACAATGCAGTGGCACCAATTTTTCCAAGGAACCATTTTTCAACAAATTCAGTTGGGTTAGATCCCTCTGCCTTTTCCGGCACCCCGACAATTCTAATATTGTTCCGCCGGGAGCGGTTTTCCAGGTCATCGTTCTTTGCGGTGACCTCAGCCAGTTGTGCAGCGTGCTGCCTCTGCAATTTCTGGATTTTGTCAACTATATCCTCCGTATTACCGACCCTTTTTTCCACCTCTCCTGTACGTGTGTCAGCCTTACTCATAGAGGTTTTAATATTCAATATCTCAGTTTGCATCCCATGTACTTGTTGAGTTAGGGTTGTAAGAGCTTCCTTGCAGAAGCTCACAACCGCAAACACATCTCTGATAGTGGGCTCAGCAGCACTTGTATCCTCATGCTCCTTCCCTTTCATAGCTGTGCTGCAGCCACTGGCCCCCTTTAGAACAGAGTCACACTCCTTATCATCCTGGGTCACCTCCAGCTCCTCTTCCTCCTCTTCTGCCCCAGTCTCCATAACACTGTGTCCCTGCACACTTCTCTCCCCCTCCGCCACCCTGGCAAACCTGTCCAGCTTTGCTGCTGCCGCCATCCTCCTGGCACAGGCCGCATTTTCCCTGGCCGCGTCCTCCACCGCTATGGCGCCATCTTGGAACTTCCCGCCCTCCATGGCGCCGGCGTCTCTCTGCCGCCTGCGGGTCATCACAGCGTTGCGCGCAGCTCCGGTGTCTCCCCGCAGTTCACGGGGCCTCAGGCACTCAGTGTCAGCGTTTCCCGGCTCCAGCACTGCGGCGGTCACAGCTCCTCAGCAAAGGTACCGGCGGGAGAGATCAGGGCCGCTTCCCGCTCACATCGCTGGCCAGGCCACGCCCCCCGGATAATATTGGTTACTCTCAGCTGGAATCGCCGTAGGTACTCTCAGCCGGGATGATATTGAGTACTCTTAGCGGGATGATTGTAAAACAAAGAGAGAAGGGAGCGCACATAGGGTCTTATCTGTGATGATAATTCAATGCCCCCCGATTAGTGTGGCTCACCTTTTTGGGTTGTGTGAGTCACAACAACCTGCAAGGGCCTTGTTATCCTGGTCGCTGCAGACACCTGGTGAGGGAGAAATCTGTTTGTGTAGAAAAAACCCAGGTTTAGATTCTGCGCAGACCACAAAGCAGGAAGGGTATGTCTGTTGTCTGTTTATTGAGCCAACGCGTGTCACAGCAGGACCTGCTGCTTCCTCAGGGCAAACCTTTTGCCCTGAGGAAGCAGCAGGTCCTGCTGTGCAACACGTTGACTCAATAAACGGACATCAGACATACCCTTCCTGCTTAGTGGTCTGCGCAGAATCTAAACCTGGTTTTTTTCTGCACAAACTGGATGATGGTAGGTACTCTTAGCTGGGTTGAAGGTGGGTACTCTCATCTGGGATGATGGTGGTTACTCTCAGCCAGGATGATGGTTGTTACTCCTCATCCGGGATGACGGTGGGGACTCTAAACCGGATAATGATGGGTACTCTCAGCTGGCCAGAATGATGGTGGGGACTCTCAGCCCAGATGATTTTGGATACTCTTAGCCCGGATAATGTTGGCTATTCTCAGCTGGAATCGTCGTAGGTACTCTCAGCCGGGATGATGTTGGGTACTCTTAGCGGGATGATGGTAGGTACTCTTAGCTGGGTTGAAGGTGGGTACTCTCATCCGGGATGACGGTGGGGACTCTAAACCGGATAATGATGGGTACTCTCAGCTGGCCAGGATGATGGTGGGTACTCTCAGCCCTCACAGTACATGCAGCTTTGGATGTGACCTGAGTATAAGCTGTAATGTACCTCCATATTACGCTCCACTTGCACACACTGGTGCTGTATTGAGGGTGTCCTTATTATTCCTGCTAGATGTGTAAGCATCCATCATCCGATTTGGTCTATTACTAATCACAAGTAAACGCTAATTGTAAATTTTGCATTTTTTTTTTTGTTTTCCTGGGTCACAATACTTCTATAGGGTCTACTATCGGATTCCTGCTTCTTTTTGGGAATGTTTTTGGACAGAAGTTTAAAATTTTTTTTTTTTTTAGCAATTGCGATAGAAGTTGGAATGAAGTGGACTCTTTCGCCTTGAAAAAATAGGAGTGTGTGTTATTCTTTTACATGTTTGTCACTTAAATGTTTCAGATGTCAAACAAATGTAAATATTAGACAAAGGTAACACAGGCAATCACACCATGTAGTTATTTAGGGAATCAGAAATCCAAACCTACAGGGCCCTGTGTGAAAAAGTGATTCCAAAACCTTTTTGGGAAGCTGAGTTCAATTTCGCTAGCCACATCCTGTTCTCAATCCAGAAATCACTCAAATAGGACCTGCCTGACAAAGTGAAGTAGACCAAAAGCTACAGGTCGTGCCACTATCCAAAGAAATTCATTGCACTCTCCCTTTTTGCCTCTTCCAGTGCTAATGCTTAGGAAGCAATATTCTGATTGAGCGTGACCTAGTTTAAAGTGTGTTTTTTTTTCAGGAGAACGGACATGGGGGCTTCTTTTCCTTTTTTCTTGTATTTATTTGTCCTATGTGCATTATCAAAACCTGACACAGAAGAAAAGATAAGAAACAGAGTGTAAGCTCAGCAAGTGAAATGTATACTGCTCTTTGAGGGAGTGTTTGGCAGAGCTTTATTGCTTCTTATGAGACTTTGTTAGAGTTTCTTTTCTTCGTTAGGATTCTCTGAAGTAAATCCTTATGGAATTATAGAGGTAAAAAGAAACACCCACAATCGGGGGCAGTGTAGGCGGTGGGGACAAGGCTAAACAAATTTACACATGTCTAGGGGGGCGTCACTTCGCTTCTATAAATTATAGGGGCTCGCTCTGGAAGGCCTAAATCTGGGCCAACCCCCCCCCACCCCCCACTGGTGTGATCCCGTCAGTTGGACAGGAGGAGGAGCCTAACGCATGGATGGAACCTGCTTTAGAATGTTGGGATTACACGGAACACCTGAAGCTCCACCCCTTTCCGCTATCCCACTGGAAGGAGGAGGGGGGCCAAAATGTGTGATGGATGGTAAACGTGCAAGAAAAGGACTTGGTTTTCTGCTTGGCGCGTGCATAGGGGCTTGTTCTTTACGATAGCCAACACGGCCCCCTTCTCCGTCTCGGTGAGCGCTTCTTTCAGTAGCCAAGCCGGCAGCCTCCTCTGTCTATACCTCCACCATGATGGAGAAGGGGGCTGGCTTGGCTATTGAAACGAGCAGTCGGCCAGCCCCCACACACACACTAAGCATTTCCTCTGCCTCCATGCCCGTAGTGTTATCATTTATTGATCAGAAGACTAATATTGGAAGATTGGGCACCCAGTAGGAGTAAGACCAGGTTCCCATCCATTTTTGTTTTAACACCTCATTAGTTGGACACATTATCTGGGCCCCACCTGAGGTCTGATACCGACCAATCATTGATCCAGTAGATCAGTAAATCTCTGACCAGCGCTGAAGGGGATTAGTATTGACGTTGGTCCCCTAAAGGAAGTTGGGTCCTCTTATAATTAATGGTGGCTCTTCGAGGGGGGATCTGACTTGTTAGTAGAGGATCCTGCGTATAAGCGTTACCTGTAGAGCTGTGCGATGTGTAAGGAATGCCGATGTCTCAGAAGTGTCAGATGAGCGGAGTTTTGCTGGCGGAGCTGAACTTTCCTCTTCCGATGACGCTTCTCATCACCTGTAATGGTACCTTTACATGCCGCTACGGAAGGTTAGAAACAACCGGGTGTCTCACGTGCACGAGCACGTTTCAACGGTTGCTAACGGTACCCGATACCGCCTTTACACGCCGCTACAAGGTGCTCTACAGAAGGTTTAATCTATCCCTGGAGGCACCGCCGGGTGCCACAAGTTACCTTCTGTAGAGCACCGTCCCTCATTTACACGCTGTAACAGAAGGTAATATGGGAGGACCTGGGGCAGCAGGGACAACACATAGGCGTGCCAGAATTGTGGATTACGAGACGCTCGTACGATGATTGGACAATGCATTAGCATCATGATTGGGCAGCCAGCGCAGGAAGGATGGCTAATACATGACGCTCGAGCAATTGTGTAGTGTGACTGGTCAGCTCCTTAAATATGCCGCCCTGTGCAGGGACAACCAATCGTAATGCAGGAGCTTCCTCCAATGATCGCTGATGGGGCGTGGTAACCCGGAGCCTGTGTCACGCCCCAGGGAGTTCACTAGGTGGTGAAAAAACCTTCCTGTTCCTCGATTACACGCCGCTACCATCGGGTTGAAACCAACCTGTTTTTGAGCACTGCTGAAAAACAGGTGTCGACAGTGACCGGTGGCAACAACCTGATTTACACGCTGCTACATCGCGGTGTTTTGACGGTACAAGATACATTTGTCTCCGACACCAGGTTGTTTCTAACCTTCCGTAGCGGCGTGTAAAGGTACCATAAAGCCACTCGAGAGAACCAATTATTTTCCCAGTTAAACAGGTTCTGAACCCCTAGAACATAGAGGGAGCCCCAAAGACGGCGTTTCATACTTTTCTTACCTATGATTGGTGTCCTGATTGGGTCACATTGAGGGTCTGTAATGATGCAGCGTTCCACAGATGCCCCCGGCTGATGCAGTCATATGATATCAGGTCAATATTGTGGACACTGATTTATCTATGAACTTTGCATAAATAAGTCGTTCAAACCAAAGTGAGAAACCTTCTGATATATCTGATTAGATAAATCTGCTTCTTTCTCCACTCATGAACCACTTATTTCTACACTCATGAGAGCCGCTTCTTTCTCCACTCATGAGCCACTCCTTTATCCACTCATGAGAGCCGCTTCTTTCTCCACTCATGAGCCACTCCTTTATCCACTCATGAGAGCCACTTCTTTTTCCACTTATGAGTCGCTTCTTTCTCCACTCATGAGAGCCGATTCTTTCTACACCCACGGGAACCGATTCTTTCTCCACCCAGGTGCTACTTCTTTCTCCACTCACGAGAGCCGCTTCTTTCTCCACTCACGAGAGCCGCTTCTTTCTCCACTCACGAGAGCCACTCCTTTATCCACTCATGAGAGCCACTTCTTTCTCCACTCAAAGAGCCACTTCTTTCTCCACTCACGAGAGCCGCTTCTTTCTCCACTCACGAGAGCCGCTTCTTTCTCCACTCACGAGAGCCGCTTCTTTCTCCACTCACGAGAGCCGCTTCTTTATCCACTCATGAGAGCCGCTTCTTTCTCCACTCACGAGAGCCACGCCTTTATCCACTCATGAGAGCCACTTCTTTCTCCACTCACGAGAGCCGCTTCTTTATCCACTCATGAGAGCCGCTTCTTTCTCCACTCATGAGAGCCGCTTCTTTCTCCACTCACGAGAGCCGCTTCTTTCTCCACTCACGAGAGCCACGCCTTTATCCACTCATGAGAGCCCTTCTTTCTCCACTCACAAGAGCCGCTTCTTTCTCCACTCACGAGAGCCGCTTCTTTCTTCACTCACGAGAGCCGCTTCTTTCTCCACTCACGAGAGCCGCTTCTTTCTTCACTCACGAGAGCCGCTTCTTTCTCCACTCCAGAGAGCCGCTTCTTTCTCCACTCACGAGAGCCGCTTCTTTCTCCACTCATGAGAGCCACTTCTTTTTCCACTTATGAGGCCGCTTCTTTCTCCACTCACGAGAGCCGTCTTCTTACCCCCACGGAACCGATTCTTTCTCCACCCAGAGTGCTACTTCTTTCTCCACTCACGAGAGCCGCTTCTTTCTCCACTCACGAGAGCCGCTTCTTTCTCCACTCACGAGAGCCGCTTCTTTCTCCACTCACGAGAGACCGCTCTTATCCACTCAGAGAGCCCTTCTTCATCCTTTCCACTCAGAGAGCCACTTCTTTCTCCACTCACGAGAGCCATCTTCTTCCTTCTTCTCCACTCACGAGAGCCGCTTCTTTCTCCACTCACGAGAGCCGCTTCTTCTTCTTCACTCACGAGAGCCGCTTCTTTCTCCACTCACGAGAGCCGCTTCTTTATCCACTCACGAGAGCCGCTTCTTTCTCCACTCACGAGAGCCACCCTTTATCCACTCATGAGAGCCACTTCTTTCTCCACTCACGAGAGCCGCTTCTTATCCACTCATGAGAGCCGCTTCTTTCTCCACTCATGAGAGCCGCTTCTTTCTCCACTCACGAGAGCCGCTTCTTTCTCCACTCACGAGAGCCACGCCTTTTCCACTCATGAGAGCCACTTCTTTCTCCACTCACGAGAGCCGCTTCTTTCTCCACTCACGAGAGCCGCTTCTTTCTTCACTCACTGAGAGCCGCTTCTTTCTCCACTCACGAGAGCCGCTTCTTTCTTCACTCACGAGAGCCGCTTTTTCTCCACTCATGAGAGCCACTTCTTTTCCACTTATGAGTCGCTTCTTTCTCCACTCATGAGAGCCGATTCTTTCTTCACTCCACGAACCGATTCTTTCTCCACCAGAGTGCTACTTCTTTCTCCACTCACGAGAGCCGCTTCTTTCTCCACTCACTGAGAGCCGCTTCTTTCTCCACTCACGAGCTGCTTCTTTCTCCACTCACTGAGAGCCATCCTTTATCCACTCATGAAGCCATTCTTTCTCCCACTCCACCCGAGAGCCTCTTCTTTTCTTCTCCACTCACGAGAGCCACTCTTTCATCCACTCACGAGAGCCGCTTCTTTCTTCACTCACGAGAGCCTTCTTTCTCCACTCACGAGAGCCGCTTCTTTTCCACTCACGAGAGCCGCTTCTTTCTTCACTCACGAGAGCCGTCTTTCTCACATTTATTCCACTCATGAGAGCCGCTTCTTTCTCCACTCACGAGAGCCACTTCTTTATCCACTCATGAGAGCCACTTCTTTCTCCACTCACGAGAGCCGCTCATTTCTCCACTCACGAGAGCCGCTTCTTTCTCCACTCACGAGAGCCGCTTCATTCTCCACTCACGAGAGCCGCTTCTTTCTCCACTCACGAGAGCCGCTTCTTTATCCACTCATGAGAGCCGCTTCTTTCTCCACTCACGAGAGCCACTCCTTCATCCACTCATGAGAGCCACTTCTTTCTCCACTCACCAGAGCCACTCTTCTCCACTCAGAGCCGCTTCTTTCTCCACTCACGAGAGCCGCTTCTTTCTCCACTCACGAGAGCCGCTTCATTTCCCACTCACGAGAGCCGCTTCTTTCTCCACTCACGAGAGCCGCTTCTTCTCCACTCACAACCGCTCTTCCACTCACGAGAGCCGCTTCATTTCTCCACTCACGAGAGCCGCTTCTTCTCCACTCACGAGAGCCGCTTCTTTCTCCTCCACTCACGTAGAAGCCGCTTCATTCTCCACTCACGAGAGCCGCTTCTTTCTCCACTCACGAGAGCCGCTTCTTTCTCCACTCACGAGAGCCGCTTCTTTCTCCACTCACGAGAGCCGCTTCATTCTCCACTCACGAGCCGCTTCTTTCTCCACTCACGAGAGCCGCTTCTTTCTCCACTCACGAGAGCCGCTTCATTCTCCACTCACGAGAGCCGCTTCTTTCTCTACTCACGAGCCGCTTCTTTCTCCACTCACGAGAGCCGCTTCTTTCTCCACTCACGAGAGCCGCTTCTTTCTCCACTCACGAGAGCCGCTTCTTTCTCCACTCACGAGAGCCGCTTCTTTCTCCACTCACGAGG
Source organism: Allobates femoralis (assembly GCA_033576535.1). Lineage (NCBI taxonomy): Eukaryota > Metazoa > Chordata > Amphibia > Anura > Aromobatidae > Allobates > Allobates femoralis. The sequence goes on along the minus strand of JARQOC010000005.1, from coordinate 565,568,889 downwards.
GCCGCTTCTTTCTCCACTCACGGGAGCCGCTTCTTTCTCCACTCACGAGAGCCGCTTCATTCTCCACTCACGAGAGCCGCTTCATTCTCCACTCACGAGAGCCACTTCTTTCTCCACTCACGAGTCGCTTCTTTCTCTACTCACGAGTCGCTTCTTTCTCCTCCGACGAGATTCTTTCTCCACTCAGGAGCTACTTCTTTCTTCACCTACCAGCCACTTTTCCTCCCACTGCCTCCCGAACTCCCCAACAACTCTTTAAAAGTTGCTAAAATCCATTCTGTCTAAAATAAAACGAACAGCAAGCTCACTGAGGGATCAAATTACAGCTTCCTATTGAAGTCTGTGGAGATGGGAAGGGGACAGAGGAAGGCGTGCTTGACACAGATCTAATGCAGATCTTTAGAAAGTGTTCACAGCTACACTGCTCAGTATTAATGTGATCACGCTGCTGCTGAACTTGTGCTACATAGATACAGGAGAGCAGGAGTCGATCATGTCTGTGTGTGCTGTGTATGGGAGACATCATTGTTGCTCGTCTTCACCCACTAGCTCAGAGACAACTGAAAATTAGACGGAGAGCCCTGTAGATAAGGGTAATGCAGAGTACAAGCCATTAGCATGCAGCAAGTCGCTTTAAGACAAATGTTTGCCCCGGATACATCACCATTGTGTGAGAGTGAGGGACACGTGGGAGAAGTTGTAAATGTTTGGCTCATCGGTGCAGCACGTCACATATTTATGATCCTTCATGGTTGAGTAGAAGTGACAGACGCTGATTATAATGCACAATCACAGCCTGGGACTGCAGTGCATTTACATGAAAAGGGTAAATACATGACGAACATGTGCAGTGCTTTCAGGTCCTTCCTATATTTGCTTTATTAAAGGGGTTTTTCCAACCCTGAAGAAATTTTCTGCAAGCCCTGCAGCTTGCCGAGGTTTCGTGGCGTGTAACATACACACTGTTAAGACTCAGCTCTGCTTACCTGATTCCAGCGATCCTCACATCATTGTCTGTGATTACCCAGGTGCCACAAAGAAATGTAGCTGAGGCTCTGATTGGCACATGACACTGTAAATCACATAAATGAGGAAAGCCTAATCCAGAGCTGAATCCGAACACTGTGTACGTTACACACCACTAGGATACAACAAGCTGAAAACTTCTTCTGGACAGTCCCTTTTTATTCTTTTCCTCTTAAATGATTTACTGTTTGGCCTCATCGTGCCTCCATTCTGTTGGAGCTTTCTAACTCTTTGATATGTAGACCTATCGGGACCTCTCCTTAAAGAGGTTTTCCACTACTATGACCTACTTTCTTTCGTCCTAACTATCATCTTCCCGGTATACTTCCGCTTCCTGCCTTGCTCCTGTAATCTTATCTCGAAGACTCTCCTATATCCTTATTGTTGTTGTAGGGTGCATCCTTCCGGGTTGCAGACCTGAAATCGGACCAACTGAGCAGGCCACGTTACTTGTGTGGTCCTGGGCAGTGAGTGAGGTGTGGCCTGGGCACGCGTGCACAGGCTGCTGTCGCTCACCGAGAGGAATCCCTGTCCCCAACAATGACGTGCCCTGCTCAGTTGGTCCGATTCCGGTCTGCAAGTCAGAAGATCAAAACTAGAAAAGTAAAGGTATTTATGAGCGCCTTAGGCTGCTTTCACACTGCGTTGTTTTTCCTGTCCAGGGGGGATCCTACTTTTTGCAGGACCCCACGGACAGGAAAGAAAAACATCGGAGGTGACCTCCAGATGCTATGCCTGTGTCTGGGTGCGTGATTTTCATGGATCTGAACACAGAAAGCCCGAGCCTGCAAAGTGCTCACTCCCGCTATGTGTATATATATACGTTACGGGAGTGAACAAAGGGTTAAAATAAAAAAAAAACATCCTCACCTCTCTGGCCTGTGTCCCGCACTGTCTCACTCCTGGGGCTTAAGGAGATCAGCTGAGCGGTCATGTGACTGATCAGCTGATCGGGTTGTCTCATGACCGTGCGGTTTAAATTTCCCGCTCGTCAATGGTGGGCGCAGGATTTAAACCGCTCAGCTGATCGGGTTGGACAAGCAATGCCAGGTCCTTAAGCCCCAGGAGCAAGACAGCACGAGAGACACGCCGGAGAGGTGAGCATAATATTTTTTTTATTTTTAACCCTTCTTTTACTTAATTTCACTTCCGCAATGTATGTATATAAAGGGGAACAGAGCAGTTGTAGTGTTGAGCATGCTCAGTACACTAAAATTGGGTCAGAAAAATGACGGGATCGTCATTTCTCAGACCCGCGCTCCATAGGCCCCGGATCAGGTCGGATCCAATTCGGTCCGATTTGGTCCGCTGTGCCCAAAATCGGAGCAGTCTCTGATGGCAATAAGGACAAATCCGATCCGATCCCCACAGGGATACATGGGGGGGGGGGGGGCTAAATGGGATCCGTGCCTGTCTGTTTTACAACAGACAGCCACAGATAGCTAAAAATCGCAGTGTGAAACCAGCCTTAGAGATAATCTTACAGGAGCAGAGTATGTAACAGAAGTACAGGAGCATCTCACTGAATTAGAACAGGGGGGGGGAACCTCAGGCCCCAGGGCCGAATGCGGCCCTTAATGACTTTTTTGCTGCCCCCAGGCAGATTCCTAGGGACAGGAAGCCACATTTTGCCGATTGTCTGCCCTTTAAATCCAGCTCTCCTGTGATCTCTATGCCTCGGCCTCTTCAGTGAGGTGTATGCTCCCAGCCTCTCCTGTGATGTCTATGGCCCAGCCTCGGCCTCCCCAGTCACATATATGCTCTCAGCCTCTCCTGTGATGTGTAGGGCTCTAGCCTCGGCCTCCCCAGTCACATATATGCTCTCAGCCTCTCCTGTGATGTCTATGCCCCAGCCTCGGCCTCCCCAGTCACATATATGCTCTCAGCCTCTCCTGTGATGTCTATGCCCCAGCCTCGGCCTCCCCAGTCACATATATGCTCTCAGCCTCTCCTGTGATGTCTAGGGCTCTAGCCTCGGCCTCCCCAGTCACATATATGCTCTCAGCCTCTCCTGTGATGTCTAGGGCTCTAGCCTCGACCTCCCCAGTCACATATATGCTCTCAGCTTCTCCTGTGATGTCTAGGGCTCTAGCCTCGGCCTCCCCAGTCACATATATGCTCTCAGCCTCTCCTGTGATGTCTAGGGCTCTAGCCTCGGCCTCCCCAGTCACATATATGCTCTCAGCTTCTCCTGTGATGTCTAGGGCTCTAGCCTCGGCCTCCCCAGTCACATATATGCTCTCAGCCTCTCCTGTGATGTCTAGGGCTCTAGCCTCGGCCTCCCCAGTCACATATATGCTCTCAGCCTCTCCTGTGATGTCTAGGGCTCTAGCAAACCTGGAGCAGTTGAGAAGCAACATGACCAATAGCACCCATGCCAAAGAGAAGCAGCTCCAGCCACCACAGTAGGGGTGAGCCGATTGTTTAACCAAATATAGCGGGTCATTTTCAAGTTGATAATTGTGTACGGCCCCTGAAGGATTGTAGAGATTTCCAAATGGCTCCCAGCAGAAAAATGGTTTCCCACCCCTGAATTAGAAGATCATCAAAAAGTGACTTTATTTCAGTAATTCAATACATAAAGTGGCACACATATATTATATAGAGTCATTACACACAGAGGATCTATTTCATGTGTTTATTTCTGTTAATGTTGATGATTATGGCTTACAGCCAATAAAAACCCAAAGGTCATTATCTCAGAAAATTAAAGTATTGAGGATGAAGGGTTAAAAACCACGCTGCCGTATTCCACGAGGCATCAAAGGGTGAATATAATAGTGATTTGTCAACGCGTTTCTGGTCTCATATTAATATGATATTGATTTGTCCTGAGGGCCAGGGAGTAATGAAACACATTGACTAATAAATCAATATTATTTCACCATTTAATGTCCGGGGAATATGGCAGCGTGGTGTTTAACCCTTCATCCTCCCTACTCTACATGCACCACGCTGGGGACTGCAGCAGCCGTGATCTGCTTTTATAGTGGTTGTGACTCTCACAACCACACAAGGTGAAGCCTCAGGTCATATTTTATCTCTCAGACCCTTCATCCTCCCTACTTTAATTTTCTGAGATAATGACCTTTGGGTTCTCATTAATCATCAACATTAACATAAATGAACACATGAAATAGATCCCACTGTGTGTAATGACTGTATATAATATATGGGTGTCCCTTAATGTATTGAATTACTGAGATAAATGATCTTTTTGATGCTCTAATTCATTGATCTGCTCCTGTATATTTGGAAAGTGATAGGAAGAGAGAAGACAAAAGGAAGGGGATCACATTGGTAGTGGAAAATCTCTTTAACCCCTTAAGGACCTAGTGATTTTTTTTTGCTTCCTCCTCCCATAACTTTTTTACGGTGCTGAAAAAAAAATAAGAAAAATGTAATTTTTTTTTCTAAAATTGTAACTTTTTTTTATGTTTCCATCGATGGAACTTGTTTTTTGCATTGTGATGTTTTCATTGATATTATTGTGGGATAGATTCAACCCTTTGCAATCCTTTTTGCGTTTATATAGATTTTCACAGATCGTTTCTGGACACGTTGATACTAATTATGCCTATTTAGTCTTTTTCACCTATGAAGAGTAGTTCATATCTGTGTCTACCCCAGTAATATAGACTGGATGTGAGGACTGTGTGTCTCTCCCAGTAATATAGGCTGGATGTGAGGTCTGTGTCTCTCCAGTAATATAGGCTGGATGTGAGGTCTGTGTGTCTCTCCAGTAATATAGACTAGATGTGAGGTCTGTGTGTCTCTCCAGTAATATAGGCTGGATGTGAGGTCTGTGTGTCTCTCCAGTAATATAGGCTGGATGTGAGCTCTGTGTGTCTCTCCAGTAATATAGGCTGGATGTGAGGTCTGTGTGTCTCTCCAGTAATATAGGCTGGATGTGAGCTCTGTGTGTCTCTCCAGTAATATAGGCTGGATGAGTGTGTGTGTGTCTCCCAGTAATATAGCCTGGATGTGAGGTCTGTGTGTCTCTCCCAGTAATATAGGCTGGATGTGAGCTCTGTGTGTCTCTCCAGTAATATAGGCTGGATGTGAGGTCTGTGTGTCTCTCCCAGTAATATAGGCTGGATGTGAGGTTTGTGTGTCTCTCCAGTAATATACGGTAGGTTGGATGTGAGGTATGTGTGTCTCTCCAGTAATATAGGCTGGATGTGAGCTCTGTGTGTCTCTCCAGTAATATAGGCTGGATGTGAGCTCTGTGTGTCTCTCCCAGTAATATAGGTTGGATGTGAGGTCTGTGTGTCTCTCCCAGTAATATAGGCTGGATGTGAGCTCTGTGTGTCTCTCCAGTAATATAGGCTGGATGTGAGCTCTGTGTGTCTCTCCCAGTAATATAGGCTGGATGTGAGGTCTGTGTGTTTTTCCAGTAATATAGGCTGGATGTGAGGTCTGTGTGTTTTCTCCAGTAATATAGGCTGCATGTGAGGTCTGTGTGTCTCTCCAGTAATATAGGCTGGATGTGAGGTCTGTGTATCTCTCCAGTAATATAGGCTGGATGTGAGGTCTGTGTGTCTCTCCAGTAATATAGGCTGCATGTGAGGTCTGTGTGTCTCTCCCAGTAATATAGGCTGGATGTGAGGTGTGCGTGTCTCTCCCAGTAATATAGGCTGACTGTGAGGTCTGTGTGTCTACCCCAGTAATATAGGCTGGATGTGAGGTCTGTGTGTCTCTCCCAGTAATATAGGCTGGATGAGAGGTCTGTGTGTCTCTCCCAGTAATATAGGCTGGATGAGAGGTTTGTGTGTCTCTCCAGTAATATAGGCTGGATGTGAGCTTTGTCTGTCTCCCAGTAATATAGGCTGGATGTGAGCTCTGTGTGTCTCTCCAGTAATATAGGCTGGATATGAGGTCTGTGTGTCTCTCCCAGTAATATAGGCTGGATGTAAGCTCTGTGTGTCTCTCCCAGTAATATAGGCTGACTGTGAGGTCTGTGTGTCTACCCCAGTAATATAGGCTGGATGTGAGCTCTGTGTGTCTCTCCCAGTAATATAGGTTGGATGTGAGGTCTGTGTGTCTCTCCAGTAATATAGGCTGGATGTGAGCTCTGTGTGTCTCTCCAGTAATGTAGGCTGGATGTGAGGTCTGTGTGTCTCTCCAGTAATGTAGGCTGGATGTGACGTCTGTGTCTCTCCCAGTAATATAGGCTGGATGTGAGGTCTGTGTGTCTCTCCCAGTAATATAGGCTGGATGTGAGGTCTGTGTGTCTCTCCCAGTAATATAGGCTGGATGTGAGCTCTGTGTGTCTCTCCCAGTAATATAGGCTGGATGTGGGGTCTGTGTGTCTCTTTCAGTAATATAGGCTGGATGTGAGCTTTGTGTATCCAGGATGTTGCTGCCTTCATCAGCTCTTATGTATCAGCACAGCTTCATTCCTGGACTGCCATTCCTTTCTACTCCTTTTTAAGAATGTTATCCTTTTCTCCCAATTTACAGTCTATTTTATCCAAACTCCCCAATAACTTGAACCCTCTGCTACCTCTTTAATATTCTCCTTCTCCCTGCTGCTATCTCTGAATCTATCTATCACTTCACACCCTACGATATCGTTTAACGTCACGGATTTGTGCGTCGTTGTGTGTAAACGAACGATGTTGGAAGGATAAATCGTTGGATCGTTCATTAAAATGTGAGATCCGGACCTCAAATCTATTGTCTGTCGTCCAATTAACGTTCTGGGAAGCTGCAGCATGTTTCAGTGTGACGCCTTCATACATGATGGTTCAGTGTGACGCCTTCATACATGATGGTTCAGTTTGACGCCTTCATACATGGTTCAGTGTGACGCCTTCATACATGGCTCAGTGTGACGCCTTCATACATGGCTCAGTGTGACGCCTTCATACATGGTGCAGTGTGACGCCTTCATGCATGTTTCAGTGTGACGCCTTCATGCATGGCTCAGTGTGACGCCTTCATACATGGCTCAGTGTGACGCCTTCATACATGGCTCAGTGTGACGCCTTCATACATGGCTCAGTGTGACGCCTTCATACATGGTTCAGTGTGACGCCTTCATACATGGTTCAGTGAGAAGCCTTCATACATGGTTCAGTGTGACGCCTTCATACATGGTTCAGTGTGACGCCTTCATACATGGTTCAGTGTGACGCCTTCATACATGGCTCAGTGTGACGCTTTCATACATGGCTCAGTGTGACGCTTTCATACATGGCTCAGTGTGACGCCTTCATGCATGGTGCAGTGTGACGCCTTCATACATGGTGCAGTGTGACGCCTTCATACATGGTGCAGTGTGACGCCTTCATACATGGTGCAGTGTGACGCCTTCATACATGGTGCAGTGTGACACCTTCATACATGGTTCAGTGTGACAACTTCATACATGGTTCAGTGTGACGCCTTCATACATGGCTCAGTGTGACGCCTTCATACATGGCGCAGTGTGACGCCTTCATACATGGCTCAGTGTGACGCCTTCATACATGGCTCTGTGTGACGCCTTCATACATGGCTCAGTGTGACGCCTTCATACATGGCTCAGTGTGACGCCTTCATACATGGCTCAGTGTGACGCCTTCATGCATGGCTCAGTGTGACGCCTTCATGCATGGCTCAGTGTGACTCCTTCATACATGGCTCAGTGTGACGCCTTCATACATGGTTCAGTGTGACGCCTTCATACATGGCTCAGTGTGACGCCTTCATACATGGCTCAGTGTGACGCCTTCATACATAGCTCAGTGTGACGCCTTCATACATGGCTCAGTGTGACGCCTTCATACATGGTTCAGTGTGACGCCTTCATACATGGTTCAGTGTGACGCCTTCATACATGGTTCAGTGTGACGCCTTCATACATGGTTCAGTGTGACGCCTTCATACATGGTTCAGTGTGACGCCTTCATACATGGTTCAGTGTGACGCCTTCATACATGGCTCAGTGTGACGCCTTCATACATGACTCAGTGTGACGCCTTCATACATGGTTCAGTGTGACGCCTTCATACATGGTTCAGTGTGACGCCTTCATACATAGTTCAGTGTGACGCCTTCATACATGGCTCAGTGTGACGCCTTCATACATGGCTCAGTGTGACGCCTTCATACATGGCTCAGTGTGACGCCTTCATACATGGTTCAGTGTGACGCCTTCATACATAGTTCAGTGTGACGCCTTCATACATGGTTCAGTGTGACGCCTTTGTGAACGATGTTGTTCATATTTCTCCTATTCCTGCCGCTTTATACCATCGTTCACTCGTTCTTCTCCATGTAGTTGGCGCGTTGCCAAATTTCAGATCGTTAACGATATCCTTGCGTGTGACAACGCACTAACGATGTCTGAAGGATCGCGGTCACGTGACATCGCTAACGAGAGAGACCTCAAAGCCTCTTTCATTGTGCAATTAAAATGTTGGTACCAATAAAAACTTGGCACTAAAATTCTGGACTTCTTACAGCTCCACAGACTGAAGAATGACAACAGTTCTGGGTCTAAGAGAATACATATAGAACCATTAATATTGACCCGGAGAATCCGATACCGGTGACTTCTACTCAAATCTCCTTTACAGCCCAAAAAAGACCCTTGTAAAGTAACAAAAATACTAAACATTCTAATCTCACACCTATTATTCTCCATTAAAAAATATCAAATAACCATATTTAGTATGGCTGTGTCTTTATCAGTCGTCCTGCGGCTCGCGCTCTCCAGCCTGTGACTCGGCCAAGGACACGGGTGCGGCGGTGTCAGCACAGATGACTTTCCTCCGCTGTGGGTCGGTGCGGCGGTGTCAGCACAGATGACTTTCCTCCGCTGTGGGTCACAATCTGCCGTCCGGCTCGCCGCCTCATTGAGCACAATCACTTTGTGTAGAGGAATCGCTAATGTCCCATGAAACGTCCTCGTGCCCCATCTGCTTCCATATGTCTCCCTGTACTCGGGGCGTCCGTCACATTGGCTATATTTAGGGTTGTTTGTTTTTCAACAATTGTGTCCAGATGATAATGTAGAAAAGCTAAAACAAAATAATCAACCAAAGTCATATTATGCAGTTTGGTAATTGATGAAGCGCCCCCTATTGGCCTTCTTACCAATATTGGATAAGTCTGCTTTAATCTGGTCACAGCTTTGCTCCTGTAGTCATAGGGATCACACGCCTGACACCCCCAGGGATCACTCAGTCTGACACGCCGGGGATCGCTCAGTCTGACACGCCGGGGATCACTCAGTCTGACACGCAGGGATCGCTCAGTCTGACACCCAGGGGATCACTCAGTCTGACACGCCAGGGATCGCTCAGTCTGACACCCCAGGGATCGCTCAGTCTGACACCCCAGGGATCACTCAGTCTGACACGCCAGGGATCACTCAGTCTGACACGCCGGGGATCACTCAGTCTGACACGCCAGGCATCCTCAGTCTGACACGCCAGGCATCGCTCAGTCTGACACCCCAGGGATCGCTCAGTCTGACACCCCAGGGATCGCTCAGTCTGACACCCCAGGGATCGCTCAGTCTGACACCCCCAGGGATCGCTCAGTCTGACACCCCCAGGGATCGCTCAGTCTGACACCCCCAGGGATCGCTCAGTCTGACACCCCCAGGGATCGCTCAGCTCCTGACACCCCCAGGGATCGCTCAGTCTGACACCCCCAGGGATCGCTCAGTCTGACACCCCCAGGGATCATTCAGACTGACACGCCGGGGATCACTCAGTCTGACACGCCGGGGATCACTCAGTCTGACACGCCGGGGATCACTCAGTCTGACACGCCGGGGATCACTCAGTCTGACACGCCGGGGATCACTCAGTCTGACGCGCCAGGGATCGCTCAGTCTGACACCCCCAGGGATCGCTCAGTCTGACACCCCCAGGGATCGCTCAGTCTGACACCCCCAGGGATCGCTCGGTCTGACCACCCCCCGGGGCTGGCTCGGTCTGACCACCCCCCGGGGCTGGCTCGGTCTGACCACCCCCCGGGGCTGGCTCGGTCTGACCACCCCCCGGGTTGGCTCGGTCTGACCACCCCCCGGGGTTGGCTCGGTCTGACCACCCCCCGGGGTTGGCTCGGTCTGACCACCCCCCGGGGCTGGCTCGGTCTGACCACCCCCCGGGGTTGGCTCGGTCTGACCACCCCCCGGGGTTGGCTCGGTCTGACCACCCCCCGGGGCTGGCTCGGTCTGACCACCCCCCGGGGCTGGCTCGGTCTGACCACCCCCCGGGGTTGGCTCGGTCTGACCACCCCCCGGGGTTGGCTCGGTCTGACCACCCCCCGGGGTTGGCTCGGTCTGACCACCCCCCTCCCCGGGAATGGCTCGGTCTGACCACCCCCCTCCCCGGGAATGGCTCGATCTGACCACCCCACTCCCCGGGAATGGCTCGATCTGACCACCCCCCTCCCCGGGAATGGCTCGATCTGACACACCCGGGGAATGGCTTGGTCTTTTGCCCCAGGGATCGCATGTTGGACACTCCTCTGCTAGACATTTCCATTCCCTTAACGCGATGAAGACCCGATCATCTTACAGTACAGGGGTTAAAATGTCTCCTTTTTTGTTTTTATTTTTTTGTTCCGGGAACTGCGCCACCAATGTTTTCATAGGAAGTGTGTGGTACTGCAACTCAGCCCTATTCACTGCATGGGGATAAATATTTGCCTTTAAGGCTGCGTTCACACGCTGCGTATTTGTCGCGTTTTTTTATGCGCGTCTTTTTTAAGGGGAATAACGCGCGTAAAAAAAAGTGTGAGAGAACAACTTCAATTGCGTTTTTTTACGCGCGTTTTTTTCCAGTGCTTATAATGGGGCCTATGGAAAAAACGCACGTAAAAAACTGGAAAGACTTGACATGTTCATTCTTTTTACGTGCACGTTTTTTGATCTAAAAACGCTGCGTAAAATTACGCGACGTCTGAATGGCACAAAGTGAATGTCAATTCACTTTGCTGGGAAACGCAGACGCACTTGCATTTTTGGGGCAAATACGTGCGTAAAAAAACGCGACAAATACGCAGCGTGTGAACGCAGCCTTAGTTGAAAAACTGAACACCTTTTGGGATAATTTATTATTATTATTATTATTATTCATGTATGCTAAAAGTAATTTTTGCAATTTGCTATCATTAAAAATCTGTCGCCCTTTGACTTCTCTGGGCCTCTTGTTTCCCTGCACATTACTGGCTGCAGAATGAGTCAACTGAGGATCTGTCAGTGAGCTCATGTCTGATTAGTTGTAACTCTTCTACTGGTTTCTTTTAACATTTGACTGAATGACAGTTATGACAGGCGCTGAAAAACCCCCCAACTCCGATGTGTTCCAAGCTCTCTGGTAAAGAGCTCACTGACAGACCCTCAGTTTACTCATTGTGCAACCAACAATAATGGGGGTTGACAAAGCTTAGAAATGTCAGTTGGTACAAAAATGGATTCTTAGTCTGGTGTTGCAGCCTCAAGAGCTGATCCTGCACTCTACCTGGCAGGTGATGGCTGTGTGATCAAGTGGATCGAACGCTGATCACTGCAGGTTTTAACTCTATAAATGCTGCTCCTAAAGGGGAAGTAAAAAAATCATTGCCTGGTCTAGGCCTCCGTCACAGCTTTTGAATTATATATGGATCAAAACAAAATTTTTATCTGAGTTTTTTTTTTTTTTTAAACTTTTAGTTTTTATTTTTTTCTCAAAGTAACATCTAGAAACATCAGTGTCTGCATGTATTGGCTAAACCAGTGTGCTGCTATCACTGTGATACATATATCATTTTCTAAGTAACTGTATTTCTAATGGTGCTATTGGCATGAATTTCTCACCAGATGTCTGTAGCAACCCATCCAATCCACACAGGAAAGAAATCAATCCATACATTCCATAAATTGAGTGTACTAATGAGAAATCAACAGGGAACTGTATTGATCATGTTAGGCTGCTTTCACACTGCAGTTTTCTCCTGATCAGGTTTGGGCCAAAACCAGGAGAGGAGCCGGGAGAGGAGCCGGGAGAGGAGGCGGGGAGAGCCAGGGAGAGCCAGAGGAGCAGAGAGGAGCCAGGAGAGGAGCCAGGAGAAGAGCCAAGGAGGAGCCAGAGGGGAGCCAGGAGAGGAGCCGGGGAGGAGCCGGAGAGGAGAGAGCCAGGAGGGAGCCAGGAGAAGAGCCATGGAGGAGCCAGGGGAGAACCAGGGAGGAACCAGGGAGGAACCAGGGGAGGAGCCAGGAGGGAGCCAGGAGGGAGCCAGGAGGGGAGCCAGGAGAGAGCCAGGAGGACCAGGAGAGACCAGGAGAGAGCCAGGGAGGGAGAGACCAGAGAGGGAGGAGCCAGGAGGGGAGCAAGGTGAGGAGCCGGGGGAGGAGCCAGAGAGGAAGAGAAGCCAGGGAGAACCAGAGGGAGCCAGGAGAGGAGCCGGGGAGGAGTCAGGAAAGGAGAGAGCCAGGGAGGAGCCAGGAGAGGGAGAGGAGCCAGGAGGAGGGAGGAGCCAGAGGGAGCAAGTGAGAGCCGGGGAGGAGCCAGGAGAGAAGAGAAGCCAGGGAGAAGCCAGGAGGGGAGCCAGGAGAGAGCCGGGGAGGAGTCAGGAAAGGAAGAAGACCAGGGGAGGGGAGAGCCAGGAGGAGGAGCCAGAGGAGGACCAGGAGGAGCCAGAGGAGGAGCAGAGAACAGGAGGAGCCAGGGAGGAGCCAGGAGGAGCAGGGAGAGCCAGGGGAGGAGCCAGGAGAGGAGCCAGGGAGCCAGGAGAGGAGCCAGGAGAGGGGAGCCAGGAAGGGAGCAGGAAGGGAGGAGCCGGGGGGAGCCAGGAGAGGAGAGCCAGAGAGGAGGAGCAGAGGGACCGGAGAGGGGAGCCAGGAGAGGGACCGAGGGGAGCCGGAGAGGGGAGCCGAGAGGGACGGAGGGGAGCCAGGAGAGGGGAGCCAGGAGAGGAGAAACCAAAGAGGTGAGCCTAGGAGAGGAGGAGTCCAGGAAAGGGAAGCTGCAGGGGAGCAGCTAGAGGACAGAGGATGCCTGGTAGGGAGAAGCTCAGAGAGGAGCATGGAGGAACGTGCAGGAGCCTGAGGGAGAGAGCCTGGAGAGAACGTCCACGGAAGATTGACACCGGTCTGGTTGTTGGAGACACAGGTCCTGGCCAGGAGGAGACAAGACTGCAGGGAAGCAGCCTGCTGAGATGAGACACTGGTCACTGGTGTCATGGAGAAGCCGGACGCCTTGATATGGAGACACCGTCCCTGGGATGGAGCAGGCCTGCGTTGTATGGAGACACGTCCCTGTGTATGGAGACACGGTCCCTGCGTTAGATGGAGACACCGGTCCCTGCGTTGTATGGAGACACCGTCCCTGCGTTGTATGGAGACACCGGCCCCTGCGTTGTATGGAGACACGTCCCTGCGTGAGAGACACCGTCCCTGCTTGTAGAGACACCGGTCCCTGCGTTGTATGGAGACACCGGTCCCTGCGTGTAGGAGACACCGTCCGCGTTGTAGGAGACACGGTCCCTGCGTTGTATGGAAAACACCGGTCCCTGCGTTGTATGGAGACACCGTCCCTGCGTTGTATGGAGACACCGGTCCCTGCGTTGTATGGAGACACCGGTCCCTGCGTTGTATGGAGACACCGGTCCCTGCGTTGTATGGAGACACCGGTCCCTGCGTTGTATGGAGACACCGGTCCCTGCGTTGTATGGAGACACCGGTCCCTGCGTTGTATGGAGACACCGGTCCTGCGTTGTATGGAGACACCGGTCCCTGCGTTGTATGGAGACACCGGTCCCTGCGTTGTATGGAGACACCGGTCCCTGCGTTGTATGGAGACACCGGTCCCTGCGTTGTATGGAGACACCGGTCCCTGCGTTGTATGGAGACACCGGTCCCTGCGTTGTATGGAGACACCGGTCCCTGCGTTGTATGGAGACACCGGTCCCTGCGTTGTATGGAGACACCGGTCCCTGCGTTGTATGGAGACACCGGTCCCTGCGTTGTATGGAGACACCGGTCCCTGCGTTGTATGGAGACACCGGTCCCTGCGTTGTATGGAGACACCGGTCCCTGCGTTGTATGGAGACCACCGGTCCCTGCGTTGTATGGAGACACCGGTCCCTGCGTTGTATGGAGACACCGGTCCCTGCGTTGTATGGAGACACCGGTCCCTGCGTTGTATGGAGACACCGGTCCCTGCGTTGTATGGAGACACCGGTCCCTGCGTTGTATGGAGACACCGGTCCCTGCGTTGTATGGAGACACCGGTCCCTGCGTTGTATGGAGACACCGGTCCCTGCGTTGTATGGAGACACCGGTCCCTGCGTTGTATGGAGACACCGGTCCCTGCGTTGTATGGAGACACGGTCCCTGCGTTGTATGGAGACACCGGTCCCTGCGTTGTATGGAGACACCGGTCCCTGCGTTGTATGGAGACACCGGTCCCTGCGTTGTATGGAGACACCGGTCCCTGCGTTGTATGGAGACACCGGTCCCTGCGTTGTATGGAGACACCGGTCCCTGCGTTGTATGGAGACACCGGTCCCTGCGTTGTATGGAGACACCGGTCCCTGCGTTGTATGGAGACACCGGTCCCCTGCGTTGTATGGAGACACCGGTCCCTGCGTTGTATGGAGACACGTCCTGCGTTATGGAGACACCGGTCCCTGCAGCTTGTATGGAGACACCGGTCCCTGCGTTGTATGGAGACACCGGTCCCTGCGTTGTATGGAGACACCGGTCCCTGCGTTGTATGGAGACACCGGTCCCTGCTTGTATGGAGACACCGGTCCCTGCTGCTCTTGTATGGAGACACCGGTCCCTGCATGCTTTGTATGGAGACACCGGTCCCTGCATTGCTCTTGTATGGAGACACCGGTCCCTGCATGCTCTTGTATGGAGACACCGGTCCCTGCGTTGTATGGAGACACCGGTCCCTGCGTTGTATGGAGACACCGGTCCCTGCGTTGTATGGAGACACCGGTCCCTGCGTTGTCATGGAGACACCGGTCCCTGCGTTGTATGGAGACACCGGTCCCTGCGTTGTCATGGAGACACCGGTCCCTGCGTTGTATGGAGACACCGGTCCTGCGCATGAGCACGTCCCTGCTCTGTATGGAGACACCGGTCCCTGCTTGGTATGGAGACACCGGTCCCTGCGTTGTATGGAGACACCGGTCCCTGCGTTGTATGGAGACACCGGTCCCTGCGTTGTATGGGGACACCGGTCCCTGCGTTGTATGGGGACACCGGTCCCTGCGTTGTATGGGGACACCGGTCCCTGCGTTGTATGGGGACACCGGTCCCTGCGTTGTATGGGGACACCGGTCCCTGCGTTGTATGGGGACACCGGTCCCTGCGTTGTATGGGGACAACCGGTCCCTGCGTTGTATGGGGACACCGGTCCCTGCGTTGTATGGGGACACCGGTCCCTGCGTTGTATGGAGACACCGGTCCCTGCGTTGCTCCTGTTTGGAGACACCGGTCCCTGCGTTGTATGGAGACACCGGTCCCTGCGTTTCTCCGGTATGGAGACACCGGTCCCTGCGTTGTATGGGGACACCGGTCCCTGCGTTGTATGGAGACACCGGTCCCTGCGTTGTATGGGGACACCGGTCCCTGCGTTGTATGGGGACACCGGTCCCTGCGTTGTATGGGGACACCGGTCCCTGCGTTGTATGGAGACACCGGTCCCTGCGTTGTATGGGGACACCGGTCCCTGCGTTGTATGGAGACACCGGTCCCTGCGTTGTATGGAGACACCGGTCCCTGCGTTGCTCCTGTTTGGAGACACCGGTCCCTGCGTTGCTCCTGTATGGAGACACCGGTCCCTGCATTGCTCCTGTATGGAGACACCGGTCCCTGCATTGCTCTTGTATGGAGACACCGGTCCCTGCCTTGTATGGAGACACCGGTCCCTGCGTTTCTCCGCTATGGAGACACCGGTCCCTGCGTTGTATGGAGACACCGGTCCCTGCGTTGTATGGAGACACCGGTCCCTGCCTTGTATGGAGACACCGGTCCCTGCCTTGTATGGAGACACCGGTCCCTGCCTTGTATGGAGACACCGGTCCCTGCCTTGTATGGAGACACCGGTCCCTGCGTTTCTCCGGTATGGAGACACCGGTCCCTGCGTTTCTCCGGTATGGAGACACCGGTCCCTGCGTTTCTCCGGTATGGAGACACCGGTCCCTGCGTTTCTCTCCGGTATGGAGACACCGGTCCCTGCGTTTCTCCGGTATGGAGACACCGGTCCCTGCGTTTCTCCGGTATGGAGACACCGGTCCCTGCGTTGTATGGAGACACCGGTCCCTGCGTTGTATGGAGACACCGGTCCCTGCGTTGTATGGAGACACCGGTCCCTGCGTTGCTCCGGTATGGAGACACCGGTCCCTGCGTTGCTCCTGTATGGAGACACCGGTCCCTGCGTTTCTCCGGTATGGAGACACCGGTCCCTGCGTTTCTCCGGTATGGAGACACCGGTCCCTGCGTTTCTCCGGTATGGAGACACCGGTCCCTGCGTTTCTCCGGTATGGAGACACCGGTCCCTGCGTTTCTCCGGTATGGAGACACCGGTCCCTGCGTTTCTCCGGTATGGAGACACCGGTCCCTGCGTTTCTCCGGTATGGAGACACCGGTCCCTGCGTTTCTCCGGTATGGAGACACCGGTCCCTGCGTTTCTCCGGTATGGAGACACCGGTCCCTGCGTTTCTCCGGTATGGAGACACCGGTCCCTGCGTTTCTCCGGTATGGAGACACCGGTCCCTGCGTTTCTCCGGTATGGAGACACCGGTCCCTGCGTTTTCTCCGGTATGGAGACACCGGTCCCTGCGTTTCTCCGGTATGGAGACACCGGTCCCTGCGTTTCTCCCGGTATGGAGACACCGGTCCCTGCGTTTCTCCGGTATGGAGACACCGGTCCCTGCGTTGTATGGAGACACCGGTCCCTGCGTTGTATGGAGACACCGGTCCCTGCGTTGTATGGAGACACCGGTCCCTGCGTTGCTCCTGTATGGAGACACCGGTCCCTGCGTTGCTCCTGTATGGAGACACCGGTCCCTGCGTTGCTCCTGTATGGAGACACCGGTCCCTGCATTGCTCTTGTATGGAGACACCGGTCCCTGCATTGCTCTTGTATGGAGACACCGGTCCCTGCCTTGTATGGAGACACCGGTCCCTGCGTTTCTCCGCTATGGAGACACCGGTCCCTGCGTTGTATGGAGACACCGGTCCCTGCGTTGTATGGAGACACCGGTCCCTGCCTTGTATGGAGACACCGGTCCCTGCCTTGTATGGAGACACCGGTCCCTGCCTTGTATGGAGACACCGGTCCCTGCCTTGTATGGAGACAACCGGTCCCTGCCTTGTATGGAGACACCGGTCCCTGCCTTGTATGGAGACACCGGTCCCTGCCTTGTATGGAGACACCGGTCCCTGCCTTGTATGGAGACACCGGTCCCTGCCTTGTATGGAGACACCGGTCCCTGCCTTGTATGGAGACACCGGTCCCTGCCTTGTATGGAGACACCGGTCCCTGCCTTGTATGGAGACACCGGTCCCTGCCTTGTATGGAGACACCGGTCCCTGCCTTGTATGGAGACACCGGTCCCTGCGTTTCTCCGGTATGGAGACACCGGTCCCTGCGTTTCTCCGGTATGGAGACACCGGTCCCTGCGTTTCTCCGGTATGGAGACACCGGTCCCTGCGTTTCTCCGGTATGGAGACACCGGTCCCTGCGTTTCTCCGGTATGGAGACACCGGTCCCTGCGTTTCTCCGGTATGGAGACACCGGTCCCTGCGTTTCTCTCCGGTATGGAGACACCGGTCCCTGCGTTTCTCCGGTATGGAGACACCGGTCCCTGCGTTTCTCCGGTATGGAGACACCGGTCCCTGCGTTTCTCCGGTATGGAGACACCGGTCCCTGCGTTGTATGGAGACACCGGTCCCTGCGTTGTATGGAGACACCGGTCCCTGCGTTGTATGGAGACACCGGTCCCTGCGTTGTATGGAGACACCGGTCCCTGCGTTGTATGGAGACACCGGTCCCTGCGTTTCTCCGGTATGGAGACACCGGTCCCTGCGTTTCTCCGGTATGGAGACACCGGTCCCTGCGTTTCTCCGGTATGGAGACACCGGTCCCTGCGTTTCTCCGGTATGGAGACACCGGTCCCTGCGTTTCTCCGGTATGGAGACACCGGTCCCTGCGTTGTATGGAGACACCGGTCCCTGCGTTTCTCCGGTATGGAGACACCGGTCCCTGCGTTGTATGGAGACACCGGTCCCTGCGTTGCATGGAGACACCGGTCCCTGCGTTGCTCCTGTATGGAGACACTGGTCTAGTGCTCAGCTAGACCGCTCAGTTCGGCTATATAATTTCTCCCATGCCGCTGCTTATTTTTGCCCAGTGCTTGATTTACAGGTACACTGCACAGTTCGGCTATATAATGTCCTCCATGTTGCTGCTTATTTTGGTCCAGTGCTCAGCTAGACTGCACAGTTCGGCTGTATATTGTCCTCCATGCTGCTGCTTATTTTGGCCCAGTGCTGGATTTACAGGTACACTGCTCAGTTCAGCTGTATAATGTCCTCCACACTAATGCATAGTTGGTCGAGTGCTGGATTCTCAGCTACACTGCTCAGTAGGTTTGGATCTGTTCATTATCTGATCACATTGGGTGGAAGCATGAATGGTATCAATAACAATAAGGGGTTGCAAAACTACCATACATCTCCCAACATGTGACAATTGACTAGTCGTGAGTGAGTGCAGACCAACCTTTGGTCTGGGAGGTATGAGGTGTTGCATTAGGGCTGTCCATCCAGCTAGCACCTTGCCAAGATATCAATGTTGATTTCATCATTATTTCCAGGTTTGTTGCCCTCGCGTACAAAGCAGGGTCACCACAGCGCCGTACCCTGTTTGCTGGTTAGGATAGGTACTGAAGCTCGGCTCCTATTAAGGTGAATGTGGTCTGAACTGTAGTGCCTAGAAAGACCACTAGACGGTGTATAGAGCTGTGGGGCACACAGACCGGTGGGGGTGACAGGTGTCGGATCTCGTAAAAAGAGGATATCGGTGGATTGGAGTTGGGGAGACAAATGGCATAAATTGCCCAATAGCTGCCTAAGGGTCGGATAAAATATATTTATTTTTTGTCTGTTTTTTTTAAATATAAAATACATAGTAACATAGTTTTTAAGGTTGAAGGAAGACTTTAAGTCCATCTAGTTCAACCCATAGCCTAACATGTTGATCCAGAGGAAGGCAAAAAAAAACCCATGTGGCAACACTAAGCTCCACATTGGGGAAAAACTTCCTTCCTGACTCCAGATACGGCAATCAGACTAATTCCCTGGATCAACGCCCGATCAAAGAATCTAGTAAGTATAACTGGTAATATTATAGTTTTCAAGAAAGGCATCCAGGCCCTTCTTAAATGTTAGTAGTGAGTCACTCATTACAACATCATGTGGCAGAGAGTTCCATAGTCTCACTGCTCTTACAGTAAAGAATCCGCGTCTGTGATTATGATTAAACCTTCCTTCCTCCAGACGTAGAGGATGCCCCCTTGTCCCAGTCTCTGTAGAGGATGCCCCCGTGTCCCTGTCTCTGTAGAGGATGCCCTCGTCTCCGTCTCTGTAGAGGACGCCCCCTTGTCCCTGTCTCTGTAGAGGATGCTCCCTTGTCCCAGTCTCTGTAGAGGACGCCCCCTTGTCCCCGTCTCTGTAGAGGATGCCCCCGTGTCCCTGTCTCTGTAGAGGATGCCCCCTTGTCCCTGTCTCTGTAGAGGATGTCCCCTTGTCCCTGTCTCTGTAGAGGACGCCCCCTTGTCCCTGTCTCTGTAGAGGACGCCCCCGTGTCCTTGTCTCTGTAGAGGATGCTCCCTTGTCCCTGTCTCTGTAGAGGACGCCCCCGTGTCCCAGTCTCTATAGAGGATGCCCCCTTGTCCCTGTCTCTGTAGAGGACGCCCCCTTGTCCCTGTCTCTGTAGAGGACGCCCCCTTGTCCCTGTCTCTGTAGAGGATGCCCCCTTGTCCCTGTCTCTGTAGAGGATGCCCCCGGGTCCCTGTCTCTGTAGAGGATGCCCCCGTGTCCCTGTCTCTGTAGAGGACGCCCCCGTGTCCCTGTCTCTGTAGAGGATGCCCCCTTGTCCCCGTCTCTGTAGAGGACGCCCCCGTGTCCCTGTCTCTGTAGAGGACGCCCCCGTGTCCCTGTCTCTGTAGAGGATGCCCCCTTGTCCCTGTCTCTGTAGAGGACGCCCCCGTGTCCCCATCTCTATAGAGGATGCCCCCTTGTCCCTGTCTCTGTAGAGGATGCCCCCTTGTCCCAGTCTCAGGCCTAAGAGTAAAGAGATCATTAGAAAGTTCTCTGTACTGTCCCCTCATATATTTATACATTATTATAAGATCACCCCTAAGCCTTCGTTTTTCCAAGCTAAATAACCCCAAGTTTAATAACCTGTCTTGGTATTGCAGAGCCCTCAGTCCTCTAATAACCTGTCTTTGTATTGCATACCCCTCAGTCCTCTAATAACCTGTCTTGGTATTGCAGACCCCTCAGTCCTCTAATAACCTGTCTTGGTATTGCAGACCCCTCAGTCCTCTAATAACCTGTCTTGGTATTGCAGCCCCCCCTCAGTCCTCTAATAACCTGTCTTGGTATTGCAGACCCTCCTGTCCTCTAATAACCTGTCTTGGTATTGTAGACCCCTCAGTCCTCTAATAACCTGTCTTGGTATTGCAGACCCCTCAGTCCTCTAATAACCTGTCTTGGTATTGTAGACCCCCCAGTCCTCTAATAACCTGTCTTGGTATTACAGACCCCCCAGTCCTCTAATAACCTGTCTTGGTATTGTAGACCCCCCAGTCCTCTAATAACCTGTCTTGGTATTGCAGACCCCCCAGTCCTCTAATAACCTGTCTTGGTATTGCAGACCTTCCAGTCCTCTAATAACCTGTCTTGGTATTGCAGACCCCCCAGTCCTCTAATAACCTGTCTTGGTATTGCAGACCCCCCCAGTCCTCTAATAACCTGTCTTGGTATTGCAGACCTTCCAGTCCTCTAATAACCTGTCTTGGTATTGCAGACCCCCCAGTCCTCTAATAACCTGTCTTGGTATTGCAGACCCCTCAGTCCTCTAATAACCTGTCTTGGTATTGTAGACCCCTCAGTCCTCTAATAACCTGGCTTGGTATTGTAGACCCCTCAGTCCTCTAATAACCTGTCTTGGTATTGCAGACCCCCCCCCCCCCCCAGTCCTCTAATGACCTGTCTTGGTATTGCAGACTCCCCCCCCCCAGTCCTCTAATAACCTGTCTTGGTATTGCAGACCCCCCCCCCCCAGTCCTCTAATAACCTGTCTTGGTATTGTAGACCCCCCAGTCCTCTAATAACCTGTCTTGGTATTGTAGACCCCTCAGTCCTCTAATAACCTGTCTTGGTATTGCAGACCCCCCAGTCCTCTAATAGCCTGTCTTGGTATTGTAGACCCCTCAGTCCTCTAATAACCTGTCTTGGTATTGCAGACCCCCCAGTCCTCTAATAACCTGTCTTGGTATTGCAGACTCCCCAGTCCTCTAATAACCTGTCTTGGTATTGCAGACCCCTCAGTCCTCTAATAACCTGTCTTGGTATTGCAGACCCCTCAGTCCTCTAATAACCTGTCTTGGTATTGCAGACCCCTCAGTCCTCTAATAACCTGTCTTGGTATTGCAGACCCCTCAGTCCTCTAATAACCTGTCTTGGTATTGCAGACCCCTCAGTCCTCTAATAACCTGTCTTGGTATTGCAGACCCCTCAGTCCTCTAATAACCTGTCTTGGTTTTGCAGACCCCTCAGTCCTCTAATAACCTGTCTTGGTATTGCAGACCTTCCAGTCCTCTAATAACCTGTCTTGGTATTGCAGACCCCCCAGTCCTCTAATAACCTGTCTTGGTATTGCAGACCCCTCAGTCCTCTAATAACCTGTCTTGGTATTGTAGACCCCTCAGTCCTCTAATAACCTGGCTTGGTATTGTAGACCCCTCAGTCCTCTAATAACCTGTCTTGGTATTGCAGACCCCCCCCCCCCCCAGTCCTCTAATGACCTGTCTTGGTATTGCAGACTCCCCCCCCCCCCCCCCCCCCCCAGTCCTCTAATAACCTGTCTTGGTATTGCAGACCCCCCCCCCCCCCCCCAGTCCTCTAATAACCTGTCTTGGTATTGTAGACCCCCCAGTCCTCTAATAACCTGTCTTGGTATTGTAGACCCCTCAGTCCTCTAATAACCTGTCTTGGTATTGCAGACCCCCCAGTCCTCTAATAGCCTGTCTTGGTATTGTAGACCCCTCAGTCCTCTAATAACCTGTCTTGGTATTGCAGACCCCCCAGTCCTCTAATAACCTGTCTTGGTATTGCAGACTCCCCAGTCCTCTAATAACCTGTCTTGGTATTGCAGACCCCTCAGTCCTCTAATAACCTGTCTTGGTATTGCAGACCCCTCAGTCCTCTAATAACCTGTCTTGGTATTGCAGACCCCTCAGTCCTCTAATAACCTGTCTTGGTATTGCAGACCCCTCAGTCCTCTAATAACCTGTCTTGGTATTGCAGACCCCTCAGTCCTCTAATAACCTGTCTTGGTATTGCAGACCCCTCAGTCCTCTAATAACCTGTCTTGGTTTTGCAGACCCCTCAGTCCTCTAATAACCTGTCTTGGTATTGCAGACCCCTCAGACCCCCCCAGTCCTCTAATAACCTGTCTTGGTATTGCCGACCCCTCAGTCCTCTAATAACCTGTCTTGGTATTGCAGACCCCTTAGTCCTCTAATAACCTGTCTTGGTATTGCAGACCCCTCAGTCCTCTAATAACCTGTCTTGGTATTGCAGACCCCTCAGTCCTCTAATAACCTGTCTTGGTATTGCAGACCCCTCAGTCCTCTAATAACCTGTCTTGGTATTGCAGACCCCTCAGTCCTCTAATAACCTGTCTTGGTATTGCAGACCCCCCAGTCCTCTAATAACCTGTCTTGGTATTGCAGACCCCTCAGTCCTCTAATAACCTGTCTTGGTATTGCAGACCCCCCAGTCCTCTAATAACCTGTCTTGGTATTGCAGACCCCCCAGTCCTCTAATAACCTTGGTCGCTCTTCTCTGGACCCGCTCTAGTTCAGCTACGTCTTTCTTATACACCGGAGACCAGAATTGTACACAGTATTCTAAGTGTGGTCGCACTAGTGACTTGTATAGAGGTAGAATTATGTTCTCCTCATGAGCATCTATGTCTCTTTTAATGCATCCCATTATTTTATTTGCCTTTGCAGCAGCTGCCTGACACTGGCGACTAAATGTTAGTTTGTCATCTACCCATACACCCAGGTCTTTTTCAGTGACAGTTTTGCCCAGTGTTTACAATTAAGCACATAATTATACATTTTGTTTCCTCTGCCCAAGTGCATGACCTTACATTTATACCCATTAAAGCTCATTTGCCATTTATCAGCCCAAGCTTCTAGTTTACATAATTCCTCCTGTAATATAAAATTGTCCTCCTCTGTATTGATTACCCTGCAGAGTTTAGTGTCATCTGCAAACATTGAGATTCTACTCTGTATGCCCCCTACAAGGTCATTAATAAATATATTAAATAGAAGAGGGCCCAACACTGACCCCTGTGGTACCCCACTGTTGACTGTGACCCATTCTGAGTGTGTTCCATTAATAACCACCCTTTGTTCCCTATCACTAAGCCAGTTTTTAACCCACTTACACATATTTTCCCCTATCCCCATTGCTCTCATTTTATGTATCAACCTTTTGTGTGGCACCGTATCAAAAGCTTTTGAAAAGTCCATATACACCACGTCCACTGCATTTCTTTGGTCCAGTCCAGAACTTACTTCTTCATAGAAGCTTATCAGATTAGTTTGACAGGAACGGTCCCTCGTAAAACCATGTTGACATTGGGTCATAAGGTTATTTTTCTTCAGATACTCCAGTATAGCATCTCTTAGAAAACCCTCTAGGATTTTACCCACAGTAGAGGTTAAGCTTACTGGCCTATAATTTCCAAGTTCAGTTTTTGTTCCCTTTTTGAATATTGGCACCACATTTGCTCTACACCAGTCCTGTGGTACAGACCCTGTTATTATGGAATCTTTAAATATTAAAAATAATGGTCTATCTATGACAGTACTTAATTCCTGCAGCACTCTGGGGTGTATCCCATCCAGGCCCGAGGATTTGTCAATTTTAGTGATTTTTAGACGATGCCCTACTTCCTCTTGGGTTAAGCAGGTGACATTTAATTGACAGTTTTTGTTATCACTGATCATATTGTCTGTCATGGGATTTTCTTGTGTAAATACTGTTGAAAAAAAGTCATTTAGCATATTGGCTTTTTCCTCATCCACCATTTTACCCAGACTCTTTTTAAAGGGGCCAACACCATCATTTTTTAGTTTCTTACTATTTATGTAGTTAAAAAATATTTTGGGATTCTTTTTACTTTCTCTGGCAATGAGTCTCTCTGTCTCAATCTTTGCTGCCTTGATTTGCTTTTTACAAATGTTATTTAATTTTCTGTATTTATTTAATGCTTCATCACTACCTACTTGCTTTAATTCCCTAAATGCTTTCTTTTTGTCACTTATTGCACCCCTTAAAGCCTTATTTAGCCATAGTGGTTTCCTCCTATTTCTAGCATGCTTATTCCCAAAGGGTATATATTGTGCACAGGTCCTATTCAGGATGCTAATAAACGTCTCCCATTTGCTTTGTGTACTTTTATGTCTCAGGATATCGTCCCAGTTTATTGCACTAAGATCATCTCTCAACCTTTGGAAATCTGCCTTCCTGAAGTTTAGTGTCCTTGTAGCCCCTCTACTACACGTCTTATTAAAGGATACTGGAAAACTTATTATGTTATGATCACTATTACCCAAGTGATCTCCAACCCGTATATTTGATATGCTGTCTGGCCTGTTGGTTAATATTAGGTCCAGCAGTGCCCCCCTTCTTGTTGGGTCCTGAACCAGTTGTAAAAGGTAATTGTCTCTCATAGTTGTCAAAAACCTATTACCTTTACTGGAACTGCAGGTTTCTGTTCCCCAATGTGTTTTATTTTGTTAGTTTGCCGAGTTGCAATTTCCAAGAAGTGCCACAATGATACATCGTCCCCCCTTGTCTTGCAGTGTTTAACGTGCGGGAAGACCTTTAAGAAGCTCTGGTCCCTCCATGAACACAATAAGATCGTTCATGGGTACGCAGAGAAAAAATTCTCCTGTGACATCTGCGAGAAGAAATTCTACACAATGGCTCATGTCCGAAAGCACCTGGTCGGTGAGTAGTGATCCCGTGACCTGCCGCTCAGTCTAGTATGGTTCAATCGTCTCAGGATCCACCATTCACAATTGGTGATGTCACAGCTCACCTCCTCCTCCTGTACAATGACTGATAACACCTCTATATACAGTAGATAACACAGGATCCACCATTCACAATAGATGATATCACAGCTCACCTCCTCCTCCTGTACAATGACTGATAACACCTCTATATACAGTAGATAACACAGGATCCACCATTCACAATAGATGATATCACAGCTCACCTCCTCCTGTACAATGACTGATAACACCTCTATATACTGTAGATAACACAGGATCCACCATTCACAATAGGTGATATCACAGCTCACCTCCTCCTGTACAATGACTGATAACACCTATATATACAGTAGATAACACAGGATCCACCATTCACAATAGGTGGTATCACAGCTCACCTCCTCCTGTACAATGACTGATAACACCTCTATATACAGTAGATAACACAGGATCCACCATTCACAATAGGTGATATCACAGCTCACCTCCTCCTGTACAATGACTGATAACTCCTCTATATACAGTAGATAACACAGGATCCACCATTCACAATAGGTGATATCACAGCTCACCTCCTCCTCCTGTACAATGACTGATAACATCTCTATATACAGTAGATAACACAGGATCCACCATTCACAATAGATTATATCACAACTCACCTCCTCCTGTACAATGACTGATAACACCTCTATATACAGTAGATAACACAGGATCCACCATTCACAATAGATGATATCACAGCTCACCTCCTCCTCCTGTACAATGACTGATAATACCTGTTTATATACAGTAGGTAACACAGGATCCACCATTCACAATAGGTGATATCACAGCTCACCTCCTCCTCCTGTACAATGACTGACAACACCTCTATATACAGTAGATAACACAGGATCCACCATTGACAATAGGTAATATCACAGCTCACCTCCTCCTGTACAATGACTGATAACACCTCTATATACAGTAGGTAACACAGGATCCTCCATTCCCAATAGATGATATCACAGCTCACCTCCTCCTGTACAATGACTGATAACACCTCTATATACAGTAGATAACACAGGATCCACCATTCACAATGGATGATATTACAGCTCACCTCCTCCTCCTGTACAATGACTGATAACACCTCTATATACAGTAGATAACACAGGATCCACCATTCACAATAGGTGATATCACAGCTCACCTCCTCCTCCTGTACAATGACTGATAACACATCTATATACAGTAGATAACACAGGATCCACCATTCACAATAGGTGATATCACAGCTCACCTCCTCCTGTACAATGACTGATAACACCTCTATATACAGTAGATAACACAGGACCCGCCATTCACAATAGGTGATAACACAACTCACCTCCTCCTCCTGCACAATGACTGATAACACCTCTATATACAGTAGATAAAACAGGATCCACCATTCATAATAGGTGATATCACAGCTCACCTCCTCCTCCTGTACAATAACTGATAACACCTCTATATACTGTAGATAACACAGGATCCACCATTCACAATAGCTGATATCACAGCTCACCTCCTCCTTCTGTACAATGACTGATAACACCTCTATATACAGTAGATCACACAGGATCCACCATTCACAATAGGTGATATCACAGCTCACCTCCTCCTGTACAATGACTGATAACACCTCTATATACAGTAGATAACACAGGATCCACCATTCACAATAGCTGATATCACAGCTCACCTCCTCCTCCCCATGAAGGAAATGTTCATATCATTGTAAATTTTCCAGTTTCAGATGACATTTGTCTTGTCTTTCCTTTTCCAGCTCACACCAAGGATATGCCTTTCACCTGTGAGACCTGTGGGAAATCCTTCAAACGTAGCATGTCCCTGAAGGTGCACTCCCTGCAGCACTCCGGGGAGAAACCCTTTTAAATGTGAGGTGAGAGGCCAAACTACTGCGCACTTATTAAGACGTTTGTGGCTGTCACCATTAGTGTCATTGGTTGTGTTGATTTTTGCGGTAACTACTTACTTTCCACATTTTATGCGCTTTTACAATAATGGACACCTTCCAGAAAGTAGTTCTTACTAATCTCACTGCTGCTCCTAAATATCCTGCAGCCGATGATAATTTTTTAAAATTATTATTATTATTTTATTTATTTTTTTCATTTATATTTCTATCTGTAAAGAACCCTTTCGGGTGAGTATTACTGCTCTTACTATGAAGAATGTATGGAGTTCTAACTATTCTTACTCCTTCTTCTAAATATCATGCAGCCTATTATTATTATCTTATTAATATTATTGTTTTGATCTTTATTTTATTTATTTTATTAATTTTTTTATTTTTATATATCTTACTGTAAAGAATCCTTTCTGGTGAACATTACTGCTCTTACTATGGATAATCTATGGAGATCTTACTACTCTTACTTTTTCTCCTATATATCCTGCAGCCTATTATTATCTTGTTAGTTATTATTATTATTTTATTTTTTATATTTATTTTTATATCTTTTACTATAAAGAATCCTTTCTGGTGAGCATTACTGCTCTTACCATGAAGAATCTATGGAGTTCTTACTACTCTTACTCTTTTTTTCTAAATATCCTGCAACCTATTATTATTTTATTAGTATTAATTAATGATAATAATAATAGGCTGCAGGATATTTAGAAGGAGTAAGAATAGTAAGAACTCCATAGATTCTTCATGGTAAGAGCAGTAATGCTCACCAGAAAGGATTCTTTACAGTAAGAGAAATCAAAATAAATTAAATAATAATAATAATAATAATATTATTTATTTTATTTTTTATCTCTTTTACTGTAAAGAATCCTTTCTGGTGAGCATTACTGCTCTTATTGTGGAGAATCTATGGAGTCCATACTACTCTTACTCTTTTTTCTAAATATCCTGTAGCCTATTATTACAGTATTTTATTAATATTTATAATTATCATTATTATTTATTTTATATTTCTTACTGTAAAGAATCCTTTCTTCTCTGGTTAGCATTACTGCTCTTACCATGGAGAATCCAGTCTCAATAAATGTCTTCTTACAGTACACAGTCTTCCTGCCCCGCACCCCTTCTTATCAGTACCCTATAACATGTTTCCTTCTGTAGATACCACAGAGGCGTTACTGCTATAAAAAAATTAAGAAACAGAACTCTTCCACTGAGTTTCTCCCGCATTGCTGCTCTTACTGTTGAGAATCCTTCCCATAAATATTCTGAGACATGCTGCTCTTACTGTTGAGAATCCTTCCCATACATATTCTGAGACATGCTGCTCTTACTGATGAGTATCCTTCCCATACATATTCTGAGACATGCTGCTCTTACTGATGAGAATCCTTCCCATACATATTCTGAGACATGCTGCTCTTATTAGAGCAGTTTTAGGAAACCATTTTTAGGGATTTTTATGTTGTAAATGCTTTAAAATTTGCATGGGAAGAAGTAAAGGTAAAGAACGAGAATAGGCCTCATAAATAAAGGGGTTCTTGTACAGTAAGATACATTTTTTAATTCGTTTTGAACAGTGTGGCTTATTGGTAAGGCTTCTTTCCAGTAACCATAGAGGAAGACAATAACATGTTGTCTCTACTTTGACATCTTTATCTAAGCTGCAATACCTCCCATGGCCTGTGCACAAGAGTGGCGCTGTTTCTGGGGGCTTTTTTTTTCCTCTTTCATTTTTTTCTACCTTTTATTGTGATTTTGCCCTTTCTAAATGTTAAAGACAGTCAGTATGACTGTGTAGCACACGTCAGTCTCTGTGTAGCACCTGTCAGTCAGTCTCTGTGTAGCACACGTCAGTCAGTCTCTGTGTAGCACCCGTCAGTCAGTCTCTGTGTAGCACCCGTCGGTCAGTCTCTGTGTAGCACCCGTCAGTCAGTCTCTGTGTAGCACCCGTCAGTCAGTCTCTGTGTAGCACTTGTCAGTCAGTCTCTGTGTAGCACTTGTCAGTCAGTCTCTGTGTAGCACCCGTCAGTCAGTCTCTGTGTAGCACCCGTCAGTCAGTCTCTGTGTAGCACCCGTCAGTCAGTCTCTGTGTAGCACCCGTCAGTCAGTCTCTGTGTAGCACCCGTCAGTCAGTCTCTGTGTAGCACCCGTCAGTCAGTCTCTGTGTAGCACCCGTCAGTCAGTCTCTGTGTAGCACCCGTCGGTCAGTCTCTGTGTAGCACCCGTCGGTCAGTCTCTGTGTAGCACCCGTCGGTCAGTCTCTGTGTAGCACCCGTCGGTCAGTCTCTGTGTAGCACCCGTCGGTCAGTCTCTGTGTAGCACCCGTCGGTCAGTCTCTGTGTAGCACCCGTCGGTCAGTCTCTGTGTAGCACCCGTCGGTCAGTCTCTGTGTAGCACCCGTCGGTCAGTCTCTGTGTAGCACCCGTCGGTCAGCCTCTGTGTAGCACCCGTCGGTCAGCCTCTGTGTAGCACCCGTCGGTCAGCCTCTGTGTAGCACCCGTCGGTCAGCCTCTGTGTAGCACCCGTCGGTCAGCCTCTGTGTAGCACCCGTCGGTCAGCCTCTGTGTAGCACCCGTCGGTCAGCCTCTGTGTAGCACCCGTCGGTCAGCCTCTGTGTAGCACCCGTCGGTCAGCCTCTGTGTAGCACCCGTCGGTCAGCCTCTGTGTAGCACCCGTCGGTCAGTCTCTGTGTAGCACCCGTCGGTCAGTCTCTGTGTAGCACCCGTCGGTCAGTCTCTGTGTAGCCCCGTCGGTCAGTCTCTGTGTAGCCCCCGTCGGTCAGTCTCTGTGTAGCCCCCGTAGTTCAGTCTCTGTGTAGCACCCGTCGGTCAGTCTCTGTGTAGCACCCGTCGGTCAGTCTCTGTGTAGCACCCGTCGGTCAGTCTCTGTGTAGCACCCGTCGGTCAGTCTCGGTGTAGCACCCGTCAGTCAGTCTCTGTGTAGCACCCGTCAGTCAGTCTCGGTGTAGCACCCGTCAGTCAGTCTCGGTGTAGCACCCGTCAGTCAGTCTCGGTGTAGCACCCGTCAGTCAGTCTCTGTGTAGCACCCGTCAGTCAGTCTCTGTGTAGCACCCGTCAGTCAGTCTCTGTGTAGCACCCGTCAGTCAGTCTCGGTGTAGCACCCGTCAGTCAGTCTCGGTGTAGCACCCGTCAGTCAGTCTCTGTGTAGCACCCGTCAGTCAGTCTCTGTGTAGCACCCGTCAGTCAGTCTCGGTGTAGCACCCGTCAGTCAGTCTCGGTGTAGCACCCGTCAGTCAGTCTCGGTGTAGCACCCGTCAGTCAGTCTCTGTGTAGCACCCGTCAGTCAGTCTCTGTGTAGCACCCGTCAGTCAGTCTCTGTGTAGCACCCGTCAGTCAGTCTCTGTGTAGCACCCGTCAGTCAGTCTCGGTGTAGCACCCGTCAGTCAGTCTCGGTGTAGCACCCGTCAGTCAGTCTCGGTGTAGCACCCGTCAGTCAGTCTCGGTGTAGCACCCGTCAGTCAGTCTCGGTGTAGCACCCGTCAGTCAGTCTCTGTGTAGCACCCGTCAGTCAGTCTCTGTGTAGCACACATGCCCTAATCTTGGCACCTCTTCTTTGTCACCTGGACTCTTTTTCTTTATAGTTTTTTGTCTTTTTTTTTCCTCGACAGAATTGCCACGAGCGATTCCAGTACAAGTACCAGCTGCGGTCGCACATGAGCATTCACATCGGGCACAAGCAGTTCATGTGCCAGTGGTGCGGCAAAGACTTCAACATGAAACAGTATTTTGATGAACATATGAAGACCCATACCGGTAAGAGAAGTCATTACACCGCTGAGTACTGAGCAGACGCCCCTCATGTTCGTGGCTGCGCTAACCCCAGTGCTCCCGGGATCAGGTAGTAAATATAGCCTAAGGGCAGGGTAGTGATCAGGCGGTAGATCCAGCTTAAGGGCAGGCTATAGATCTGACAATAGATCTGCCCTCCCCCCCCATACCGTAAAAACAGGGGAGGTCAGTGGGAAAAAAAAGTTGTTGTTTTTTTTTTTAAAGGGGGTGATCCATTTCTTAGTTCTATGGCGGGCAGAGACTCTTAGAGTATTTATTTTTAATACTACGGGGTCCTTTGGCGGTCCTGCCTCTGCACAGTGACATACGTGATACCGATGCATCCAATAGTAGGCTCGGATGTAATGTGATCCATCCCCAGAGCCGCCTACTTGACCGCCGTCTTAAAGGGGTCGTCCACTTTGGGATGCTTTCACCTAGGTGGTGTATCTGTGGCTTCATTTTCGGACTTCTCTCCACCGCCCCTGGTCCCACAGACCAGACTCCTCATTCAATAATGTATGGGATCTCTGAATAAAATACTCGTGTTGGGTCTGACAACAAAGAGAATCACATCAATAAATCGTTCTCTGACAACTGAGTGGAATCCATTCCATCATCCTTTGTACCCCCGGACATTACTTTTGGGATTTCAGATACCCGTGGGCATATTAGAGGGCCATCCAAATCAGCAGGCGCTCATTAATCATGAATGGCTCAAGACGACTGTTCAAACCAAGCCCAGGCTATGTGTGCTCCTTCTCACCTGCTGTACATCTCTCTCCGCCCTCCTACATGATTGACAGCGCTGGTTGCCCAGGTCGGAAATTGCACAGAATTTATTTTATTCACACCTGGGATGCGTAGAGCACCTGGGCTTGGTTTGAACAGTCATTTTCTACTTTGAGTAGATAATGGTCATATAAGTCCATACGTTAAAGGATTGAAGGCATAGCACGAGCAATAAGACTATGTTTGCCCATAATATATTTTTGGTATAAACTGACTTTTATTTCTTTCTGCCTGCAGCCACCACTAGAGGGAGCTCACTATGTACAGATTTATACAGCCATCACTTGGAGGAGCTCACTACATACAGATTTATATATCCACCACTAGGAGGAGCTAAGTACATACAGATTTATATAGCCACCACTAGGGGGAGCTCACTACATACAGATTTATACAATCACCACTAGAGGGAGCTCACTACATACAGATTTATACAGCCACCACTAGGGGGAGCTCACTACATACAGATTTATACAGCCACCACTACAGGGAGCTCACTACATACAGATTTATACAGCTACCACCAGAGGGAGCTCACTATATACAGACTTATATAGCCACCACTAGGGGGAGCTTACTACATACAGATTTATACAGCCACCACTAAATGGAGCTCACTATATACAGATTTATACAGCCACCACTAGGAGGACCTCCCTACATACAGATTTATATATCCACCACTACAGGGAGCTTACTACATACAGATTTATACAGTCACCACTAGGGGGAGCTCAATCCATACAGATGTATACAGCCACCACTAGAGGGAGCTCACTACATACAGATTTATACATACACCACAAGGGGGAGCTCACTACATACAGATTTATACAGCCACCACTAGAGGGAGCTCAATCCATACAGATTTATACAGCCACCACTAGAGGGAGCTCACTACATACAGATTTATACATCCACCACAAGGGGGAGCGCACTACATACAGATTTATACAGCCACCACTAGAGGGAGCTCGCTACATACAAATTTATACAGCCACCACTAGAGAGAATTCGCTACATACAGATTTATACAGCCACCACTAGGGGAGTTCACTACATACAGATTTATACAGCCACCACTAGGGGAAGCTCACTACATACAGGTTTATACAGCCACCACTAGGGGAGTTCACTACATACAGATTTATACAGCCACCACTAGGGGAAGCTCACTACATACAGATTTATACAGCCACCACTAGGGGAAGCTCACTTCATACAGATTTATACAGTCACCACTAGACTGAGCTCGCTACATTCAGATTTATACAGCCACAACTAGGAGGAACTCGCTACACATAGACATATACAACCACCACTAGGGGGAGCTTACTACATACAGATTTATACAGCCACCACTAAGGGGAGCTCACTATATACAGATTTATACAGCCACCACTAGGAGGACCTCCCTACATACAGATTTATATATCCACCACTACAGGGAGCTTACTACATACAGATTTATACAGTCACCACTAGAGGGAGCTCACTACATACAGATTTATACAGCCATCACTAGAGGGAGCTCACTACATATGGATTTATACAGTCACCACTATAGAGAGGTTACTACATACAGATTTATACAGCCATCACTAGAGGGAGCTCACTACATATGGATTTATTTTACCACCACTAGGGGGAGCTCACTACATGGATTTATACAGCCACCATTACTGGGAGCTCACTTCATACAGATTTATACAGTCACCACTAGACTGAGCTCGCTACATTCAGATTTATACAGCCACAACTAGGAGGAACTCGCTACACATAGACATATACAATTACCACTAGGGGGAGCTCACTACATGCAGATTTATATATCCACCACTAGAGGGAGCTCAAAACATACAGATTCATACAGCCACCATTAGAGGGAGCTCACTACATACAGATTTATACATCCACCACTACAGGGAGCTCACTACATACAGATGTATACAGCCACCACTAGAGGGAGCTCACTAAATACAGATTTATACAGCCACCATTAGGAGGAGCTCACTACATACGGTGTCATCCTAAGCCTGTATGCAGTAAGCTCCTGTTTCCTCTAGTGACTGCAGGCAGCCCAAATCTCATTATCTAGGTAGGAGTTATGTATTCTGATTTGGAAAAAAAATGTATGGGACAAACTGATGTTTTCTAAGCCCTCGCTCCTTTTCTCACGGTGCCTAATAATAACGATTCACTTTTCGGGGGAAATCTCTATCCAGCAGTTGTGAAGAAAGAGCGACCGGATCACTCGTGTTGTGATCACCGGATCAACAGTGAATTACGGAATATTCGTGTCGTTAAAGTCTGTGTTCTCTTTTTATAATCATTTTATTATACATCTAAAATAAGAAAAAAAAAAGCAATTTTAAAAATTAATATTGGTTAACTCCCTCCAGCTGAGGCCGATCGATTGTTTTTTTTTGTCCCAAGAGCCTTAACGTTCCCATCTTTCCGGTTACGTAGCCGCATAAGATCTTGTTGTTCGAGTTGTAGTTATGACATCATCACGAGCTTTAGGTGACATCATCACTTGCTCTGGTTCCTGCTGTTGGTAGTGGTGCAGTAATTCTATGAGGATCACACATGTATCTGCTAGTAGGGCCCTATAGACTTGTATAGGTGTTGTTTTATGGCTGTATGGATATGTCATATTGACTGCACCTTTAAGCTTTGACCCACAGTCTCTTTAACACCTCCCCCTGTCCCCAATTTCCATTTGGATTGCCAGCGTGACTCCTGATTTTCGAGACCCCTGTAATTCGGATTGGCTTCCATTACGTTTCCTGTTCCTTGGTCCAAGAGCAGATAAGTTCAATGTCACAAGAAATGAGAATACCAAAGTTGCCACTGTCACTTTTGTAATATTTTTGTTCCTGGAGGTCACTTGCAATAATGGTGGGAGTAATGGCACATGTGAGTCAGTTCACCTTTAGTTGTTAAGTGTAGGTTTACTCTTATTTAGTATTGTTCCTCCCCCAACCCACTAGAATTGATGCCCCTACAGATGTATTTGTAATAGATCTTTATAATCCTCAGAACCCTGTGCTTGTGACGGAGAACTCTAAATCCACTGACAGTCACCTACTTCATTCAAGGGGAGCTGAAAAGCTCAACGTTCTCTGTCTGCTCCTAAGGGGTGGGGCTAATGGTATTAGTATGCACCTCAGGGGCAGTGCTAATGGTCTTGATCTGCTCCTCAGGGGTGGGGCTAATGGGCATAGAATGCTTTTCAGGGGGAAGAGCTAATATTCTCTCAATCTGTCCTTCAGGGGGGAGGAGCTAATGGTCCTAGAATGCTTCTCAGGGGCAGGGTCAATGTTCTCTGACTGCCCTACAGGGGTGGGGCTAATGGTCATAGAATGCCCAGGGGCAGGGCTAATGTCCTCTCTGTCTGCTCCTCAGGGGTCGGACTAATGGGCATAGGATGCATCTCAGGGGCAGGGCTAATGGTCTCTCAGTCTGCCCCTCAGGGGTGGAGCTAATGGTCCTAGGATGCTCCTCAGGGGCAGGGCTAATGTTATTACCAATACACTCATCATGGGTGGTGGCTAATATTTCTCAGTATGCTCTTCAGAGTCAAGGGTAATGTCTAAGCATGAAATAGGTATTACAGAATTGAACATAGTTGCTATCTTTTTATAAACGGCACTCTTACTCCAATCCTTTCACTTTGTGTTTAGTTTTCCAGTTATCTATGAGCATTTTTTGTATCCTTGCTCTTGTTTTTTTCTTCCCCTTATTCCAAGTGCCATGGTCTTTTCTTTTTATTTCTCAGTCGTATGAGTGCTTGTTTTTTTGTGGGACAGGTTTCACATTCACTTTACCATAATCTACTGGAAATGTGGGAAAAACAAGTGAAAAAACAAGTTTGGAAGAAATTGAATTTAAAAAAAAATCAATTCCCCTTTTGTTTTTTTAAGGTTCTGTTTTTCTAATCCTGTACAACCCGGTTAATGAAGACTTGCTGCTTGCTGAAAAAAATGGATTGAAATACCTAGTAAAAATGTGATTACTCCTGATTCTGCTGCTCTTTTCCGTTTTGCTCTGCGTTGCTCCATTCCGGAGATATTCACATTTTTTGTTTTTGGAGCGTAGAATGTGAAATCTCTCCTTGCAGTCCAACTGAGCATTCCTTCAGAGTGTTCTCTTGTGGCCTACACGCTGCTAAACTGTGATTTATCAGTCTGATACTGCTGAGGTATTGATTGGCTGCTTCTGGGAAGAGGTAGGAGAAGACTCTGAAGACACACCCAGTTTCACTACAAGTGGAGATTTCTCATACTGCCCTCCAAAAGGAACAAATCTAAATTTCTCAGCAATGGAGCGACATAGAGCAAAACGGAAAAGAGCGGCAGATTCAGGAAACCTCTAATTTTAATAAAATATCATTTTTTTGAGCGAGAGTCCGGTCCTCTTTAGGCAGGATTTCCCTGTCCCCCTGTGAACAGAACCACCATTCACTCGACCATAATCAGCCAGGGGAGAGGTTTTTTTTAATAACTTTTAATTAGGGGGTTTAATTTAGGGGCAAAGTAAACTTCAAATGTTTGTGTTTTTTTTTAATTTAAAACGTTTGGCCGGCATTGAGTCTAGTCATGATTGACCCAAACGTTGGTCAGATGTCGTTGGCTCCAAAACTGGGGATAACAAAGTGTTGTGTTATTATATGTTGCAGTTATGACTTTTTTTTTTCTGGTTGTTTTTTTTGTCTAGTTCCTTTTACAATGTGGCGGGTCCAGTAGGAGGGACGATGAGTTTGTCCTTCACTGACATTTTTAAGGGGACCCTCTCTACAGGAATCGCCACGGTGCGTCTGCCACTCGTCACTTTAAAGGGCCGGCCTCACGCATCCGTGATACTAACTTTTAGCCTCCACCACCCGCTGATTTGCCAAACTTCCATCACACTTCTGTGATGACCATTGTTCAGCTTTGTAGAACCAGAGGGAGGCGGCTATATCCAGTGTCTGTAATACAGATACGCGTGGATCGGAGTTCCTAACTTCCTTCCCTATTGTTGGCTTCTCTTAAATACTTTTTCATTCATTCATATCTTGTTTTATTTTTCTATTCGTTCATTTTGCAGTGTTCACCTTTTAAATGCCAAGTTGTCACATTTCTTAAAGTTTTGGTCCAAATAGCTACCTGTAGATTAAGCACACTACACCGCCCACAGGCATTAAGAGGTAGGGCATGCATTTTTTTTTTTTGAATAAGTTGGTGTGCTGATACAATGTTTTAAATTAGCAGTCCTCGATAGACCTAAGAAATTAGCTGCTGTACTGTGCAATGCAAATTCTTCATCCAGTGTTTTCTTATATAGCAATAACCTGTTCGGTAGCGCTGTGCAACGTTCACAAAAACAATTCCAAATCAACTCATGAATACGTTGTCCAGACTATCGGGGAACATACACACTTCATGTAGCCATTGCCCTTGGTTGGAGTTGAACCCCAATGCTTCAGTGGGGAAGGGGGGGGAAGAGAGAAGGGTTCCCATCCTCTAATGCTTTGGCAAATCTCTAGAATTATGAGGGGTGAAGGTCTGACTCATGGGAACCCGATCCTGCACAGCACCTCTACAAGACGGGGTTCCAGTCTCAAATAGGACCGCCACCTTTTCATTCTAAGGATTAGTGGGGTCCATCGCTATGTCCTTATATTTTACCCCTCTTCTCCCCATGATGGCGTCTGTTCAAAATGAATAAAACAGGGAACCATTCCTAAACATTTTGAGTTCTAATTTTTGAGCCCCTGTGAAGCAGTGTGGGGTGGGATTGATAAAGGTCTTGATAAATCAAAGTCTTGATGTAGACCTTTTTTGATGGCAATAACATTTTGATCTGTCAAAAAAGGTCTAGATAAATCAAGGTTTTGATAAAGACCTTTTTGATGGTAATAACATTTTGATCTATCAAAAAAGGACTTAATAAAGGTTTTGATAAATCAAGGTCTTGATAAAGGCCTTTTTGGTTGGTAATACTATATTAATCTATCAAAGAAGGTCTTGATAAAGGTCTTGATATATCAAGGTCTTGATAAAGGCCTTTTTTGATGGTAATAATATTTTGATTTATCGAAGGTCTTAATACAGACCTTTTTGATGGTAATAACATTTTGATCTATCAAAAAAGAACTTGATAAAGGTTTTGATAAATCAAGGTCTTGATAAAGGCATTTTTTTAATGGTAATAACATTTTTAATCTATCAATCAAGGTCTTGATAAAGACCTGTTCTGTTGTTAATAACATTTTGGTCCATCAAAAAGGTCTTGATAAAGGTCTTGATAAATGAAGTTCTTGGGCTCTGTTGCACTATTGTATTTGGGAGATAAATCATTGTCATTTTTTTTTAAATCCTATTGATGCTGTGGTAGTGGGATGGCCATGTCCAGAAGGTTACGTCTCCCTCCGTCTTCCGTCATGTGTGTCTGATGTGTGCTACGAAGAAGTTAAGTTGGTTTTTTGCTTTGCTTTTGTTTTTTTTTTCCATTTTTTTGCTCTTTCTCTAAAAGAAAAAAAAATTGTGAGGTCGGGTCTTGGTTTCTCTAAGGAAAATAAGCAATTGGGCAGCCGCCGCCGCCGTCGTCTTCTTCATGGGCGAGTTGGAGGACTGTCCCGTATTCTGTAGGACTTAAGGGCAGTTGCGATAGTATACACGCCCCCGGTGGTCTTGTCCTATCCAGCTATACCGTGCCTTGCCCGATGCAGGCCAATCTGGGTGGGCGCGGAACATTTTCATAGCATCGTCACACGGCTTACGGACATGAGAACGTCTAGCAAAACTCTTCGCACCTTCAGAGCTTTGGCATAAAGCATTCTGGGAGTAAGTTTGGAAGGAGCACGCTACAGCGTTACGTTCTAGCTTTCGACTTCCTCCCGTGTAGATAAAGACTTTTAGATCTGGGTGAAAAGAGACATTTTCACAATGTTCCCCTCCTATACGGGACTTTTTTTTTCCCCCTCACTATATTGTACGCTTCTACTTTACAGCTTTTTGTTGCCACTGTATTGTTGGACATTACGGTTTTCATGTCTTCTCGTGCTATCAAGTGGAAAGACATTTAGAAGAGGTAGGAGATCCGCGATGTAGCTGTAGAAAGTGTTAGTGATATCAACTCTCTGTCCAGAGCACAAACTTAGACCGACGTAGGTGGGAAATCTCAACCACTTACCTATTGCCAATCTGAAAAATACAAAAAGAAAATGTTCTCCTTTTTAAGTAGCTACAAAACTTCTTTGACAAAATAAAGAAAAACAAAAAAACTACATTTGAAAATTTGCTGCAAATGACTCTTTATTCGCCTTTGTATGTTTTGTTACTCTTGCACCCGCACATCGTTCTATTCTCATTGAGAATAACAGAGTGGACTATTGACTGAATTGATGCCACTACCTGATTTGGCTTTTATTTTTCTTTACTGAAATCCATATAATTTGGGCTAAAAATAATTATTACAGTTGGGTTTAATTTAAGGGATTTTGCACAGTTTGCCTTGTTTGTTGTCTCTGTGTTGCCCTATATTGTGGACGGCACTCCAGGCTTAAAAGCAGCCAAACACAAGTCAGACTAGGGGATAAGAAAAATAAGAGACAGCGTCCAAATCCAGGTGAAAAAATAGTACAAACGTTTATTCTGATATAAAAGGGTAACAATATTTCGACCTATCAAAAAAAGATCTTTATGAAGACCTTTTTGGATAGGTCCAAAATGTTGTTTAACATTAAAAAACCTCTTTTTCAAGACCATCATTTTCCAAGACCTTTTTTGATAGGTCAAAATGTTGTTACCATTCAATAAAGCTCTTCATCAAGACCTTGATTTATCAAGACCTTTTTTGATAGGTCAAACCATAGTTACTGTCAATAAAGCCCTTTATCAAGACCTTGAATTTTCAAGATTTGTTTTTTGATAGGTCAAAACATTACCTTTTTATCAATACCTTTTTTGATAGGTCAAAATGTTGTTACCATTCAATAAAGCTCTTCAAGGCCTTTATTTATCAAGCTCTTTATCAAGACTTTTTTTTTGATAGGTCGAAACATTGTTACCTTTTTATCAAGACCTTTTTGAAAGTAAGGCTACGTTCACACATTTGCGTATTTTGCTGCGCTTTTTGCCGCATTTTTCGGCCGCGCAAAAAAGCGCAGCAAAATACGCAGGGGCTTTCACACACTGCGCTTTCTTCCCCCCAGAAAGCGCAGTGATGTCACAGAGGGGAGGAAGAATCCTGCTTCCTCCTCCCCTCTGTGACATGTGTGACCGCCCCATTAGATTCCACAGTGTGTTAATACACACTGTGAAATCTACATTAAACAGAGGCAAGTTAATGAAAAATAAAAAAGAATCAATACTTCACCTCTCCGACGCCTTCTCCCGCTGTGCGATCTCCGATTTCAAGTGAGCTCTCTTCTGACAGGACCTGTGATGACGTCAGGGGGGGGCGTTCCCGGGGCGGTCCCATCGCTGATTGGCTGCTCGCGGTCACATGACCGCGAGTGCCCGGGAACGCCCCCCCTCTGACATCACCACAGGTCTTGTCAGAAGAGATCTGACTTACAACCGGGGATCGCACAGCGGGAGAAGGCACCGGACAGCGGGAGAAGGCGTCGGAAGGTAAGTATTCATTCTTTTTTATTTTTCACACACTTGCTTTTGTTTAATTTAGATTTCACAGTGTGTATTAACACACTGTGGAATCTAATGGGAGGCCACAGCTGTCACAGAGGGGAGGAGGAAGCAGGATTCTTCCTCCCCTCTGGGAGAATACGCAGTAGTAGCTGCGTAAACAATTGACATATCAATTGTTTACGGAGCTGCGTTTTCTCCCGGAAAACGCACTGCGTATTTTTACGCAATGTCTGCACTGCAAAGTGAATTTCCCATTCACTTTGCAGGCAGACAAAAGGCACATTGCGTATTTTGAAAAGCGCGCGTAAAAAAACGCGGCAAAATACGCAATGTGTGAACGCAGCCTAAGAACGTTTTGATCTATCTAAAAACCTCTTTGTCATGACCTTTTTTGGTAGGTCAAAACGTTGTTACCATTCAATAAAGCTCTTCAAGACCTTTATTTATCAAGACCTTTATCAAGACTTTTTTTTTTTTACAGGTCAAAATGTTGTTACTATTTAAAAAGCTCTTTATCAAGACTTTTATCAAGACCTTTTTTGATAGGTCAATACATTGTTGCTATCAATGAATCCCTTTATCAAGACTTTTTGTTTTGATAGGTTGAAACATTGTTACTTTTTAATATGGCAGAAGAAACTTTTTGACTATATTTTCACTTGGGATTTAAACAATGTCTCTTCTTACCTATTGGATTTTCTTAAGGTGGGTTACTTTGTTTATTTAATTTTTTTTACTTAGCGTCCACTGATAGTCCTGCAGACTGTTCCTCTCCGTTCTGGTAAGACAGGGGGGAGGAACTCCAGTCCTCAAGGTCTACCAACAGGTCTTGTGTTCAGGATTTCCTTAGCATAGCACAGGGGTTGGAATCATCACCAGTGAAGGTGATTATATTATCATTTCTGTGCAATACTAAGGAAATCCTGAAAACATGACCTGTTGGCGGCTCTCGAGGCCTGAAGTTCCCCACCCCTGTGGTCGGGAATAAGAAGAAAAATCGGCACCTCCTCTTGGCCACAACACCACTTTGGACTAATATATTGACTCATTTAGACATTTGGTGCAGTCCATGACATTGGATTAACAGTAAAAGGAAACGTCTAATATCAGTGTGCAGGAGGGAAGAACAAGGCGAACACATTTAAGCTTTTGGATAAAGATGGTGCCATAGTTTTCCTGAATACGCCAGACTACATAAAAGAAGCTCACAGACAGCTGACGAACATACACAGCTACACCAAACTGGATGATGACTAGACTTCAAAGTTGAGGGTCATCAGAGGTCTGTGTGCAGATTCCACAAACCTTCTGGACTTTATACCTTAGAATCCTAGGATAAGACTTTTCTTTATGCTTCCTGAGATTCATGAACCAGTTGTCACACGCTTAGATGGCGCTGACATTGCTGGATGCTGCTGTGTATGTTTGTCTTTAAGAGCTGCATGAGGTGTAGTTGTGAAGGTCTGTGCCTCCTGTGTTGTGCTCCAGAGCTGCATTCACTATTATTTTAAGCTGCTGGTTGAGAGGTTGATGTGTGACTCATCTGAAATCCCCTCCCCCTGGCTTTAAATAGCCTTCCCTCTCCTCTGTCAGGTGCTGCTGATAGCTATGTGCTCTAGGTCTTGGTGCTGTGCTGATGCGTAGCTGCTGTGCTGAAGTATTTCCTTGGGAGTAGCTGTGATTCCGGACCCGTGGGTGGAGGTAGGGGCCCTCAGCCTAGGACTATTCAGGAGCCAGGGTATAGGGCGGAGACTCTGACCTCCTCACCGTTAGAGGTACTTCCAAGAGCAGGGTGAGCCAGGGACCCCCAGGGTGAGGGTCAGATTAGCTCCTCCTGATCCCTTCGCCCATTACACCTACGTGTTACCTGATTCCCTTACCTCCCAAGCGTGACACCAGTGAACCTTAAGGGTGGGAATAAAAAAAATATCTGGGGGAGTAGAGAATGTCCCTAAACTAGTATAAAAAAATCCCACTTGTTACTGGACACCACATACTTTTTGAAAAAGCTATCTACAATAGGTGCCCTCATCAGAAGGACCATCTACAATAGGTGCCCTCATCAGAGGGACCATCTACAATAGGTGCCCTCATCAGAAGGACCATCTACAATAGGTGCCCTCATCAGAAGGACCATCTACAATAGGTGCCCTCGCCAAAAGAACCATCTACAATAGGTGCCCTCACCAGAAGGACCATCTACAATAGGTGCCCTCACCAGAAGGACCATCTACAATAGGTGCCCTCGCCAGAAGGACCATCTACAATAGGTGCCCTCACCAGAAGGACCATCTACAATAGGTGCCCTCGCCAAAAGAACCATCTACAATAGGTGCCCTCACCAGAAGGACCATCTACAATAGGTGCCCTCACCAGAAGGACCATCTACAATAGGTGCCCTCACCAGAAGGACCATCTACAATAGGTGCCCTCATCAGAAGGACCATCTACAATAGGTGCCCTCACCAGAAGGACCATCTACAATAGGTGCCC
Source organism: Allobates femoralis (assembly GCA_033576535.1). NCBI lineage: Eukaryota > Metazoa > Chordata > Amphibia > Anura > Aromobatidae > Allobates > Allobates femoralis. Next base: position 565,525,879 of record JARQOC010000005.1, on the reverse strand, counting down.
TCACCAGAAGGACCATCTACAATAGGTGCCCTCACCAGAAGGACCATCTACAATAGGTGCCCTCTCCAGAAGGACCATCTACAATAGGTGCCCTCATCAGAAGGACCATCTACAATAGGTGCCCTCACCAAAAGGACCATCTACAATAGGTGCCCTCACCAGAAGGACCATCTACAATAGGTGCCCTCACCAGAAGGACCATCTACAATAGGTGCCCTCACCAGAAGGACCATCTACAATAGGTGCCCTCGCCAGAAGGACCATCTACAATAGGTGCCCTCGCCAGAAGGACCATCTACAATAGGTGCCCTCTCCAGAAGGACCATCTACAATAGGTGCCCTCGCCAGAAGGACCATCTACAATAGGTGCCCTCGCCAGAAGGACCATCTACAATAGGTGCCCTCGCCAGAAGGACCATCTACAATAGGTGCCCTCGCCAGAAGGACCATCTACAGTAGGTGCCCTCGCCAGAAGGACCATCTACAGTAGGTGCCCTCACCAGAAGGACCTTCTACAGTAGGTGCCCTCACCAGAAGGACCATCTACAATAGGTGCCCTCACCAGAAGGACCATCTACAATAGGTGCCCTCACCAGAAGGACCATCTACAATAGGTGCCCTCGCCAGAAGGACCATCTACAGTAGGTGCCCTCGCCAGAAGGACCATCTACAATAGGTGCCCTCGCCAGAAGGACCATCTACAATAGGTGCCCTCACCAGAAGGACCATCTACAATAGGTGCCCTCACCAGAAGGACCATCTACAATAGGTGCCCTCACCAGAAGGACCATCTACAATAGGTGCCCTCACCAGAAGGACCATCTACAATAGGTGCCCTCACCAGAAGGACCATCTACAATAGGTGCCCTCACCAGAAGGACCATCTACAATAGGTGCCCTCATCAGAAGGACCATCTACAATAGGTGCCCTCACCAGAAGGTCCATCTACAATAGGTGCCCTCACCAGAAGGACCATCTACAATAGGTGCCCTCATCAGAAGGACCATCTACAATAGGTGCCCTCGCCAGAAGGACCATCTACAATAGGTGCCCTCGCCAGAAGGACCATCTACAATAGGTGCCCTCTCCAGAAGGACCATCTACAATAGGTGCCCTCGCCAGAAGGACCATCTACAATAGGTGCCCTCACCAGAAGGACCATCTACAATAGGTGCCCTCACCAGAAGGACCATCTACAATAGGTGCCCTCACCAGAAGGACCATCTACAATAGGTGCCCTCACCAGAAGGACCATCTACAATAGGTGCCCTCGCCAGAAGGACCATCTACAATAGGTGCCCTCACCAGAAGGACCATCTACAATAGGTGCCCTCACCAGAAGGACCATCTACAATAGAAGGACTATCTACAATAGGTGCCCTCACCAAAAGGACCATCTACAATAGGTGCCCTCACCAGAAGGACCATCTACAATAGGTGCCCTCACCAGAAGGACCATCTACAATAGGTGCCCTCACCAGAAGGACCATCTACAATAGGTGCCCTCACCAGAAGGACCATCTACAATAGGTGCCCTCACCAGAAGGACCTTCTTAGCCAACACGGATGTTGAATCCCTATATTCTAACATCCCGCGTGAATATAGACTAAGCACCTGACAGATGTATCTTGACACCAATGGGATCCCTTTTGAGTATGTATTAAAACTTATCAGATTATTCTAACGCACAACTTTTTCTCTTTGGCCTCGGTCACACGATCAGTATTTGGTCAGTATTTCCCATTAGTATTTGTAGCCAAAACCAGAAGTGGAGACGTTTGTTATACTTGTCCTCTGATTGTTCCACTCCTGATTGTGACCGTGCCTTTCAATGAGGATCTACCGATGCGTCTCAATGACTTAGAAGATCATCAAAAAGTTTATCTATATTATATAGAGTCATTACACACAGAGGGATCTATTTCATGTGTTTATCTCTGTTAATGTTGATCATTAATGAGAACCAAGTTCAATATATTCGTGTAGTCCATTACATGGGCAGCACGATGGCACCCCAAAAAGCCAATCTCGTCATGGCTAAAGTGGAAAATGACTTTTTAGCATCATGTTCCATTAGACATTCGGCCTAGTTCAGTTACATCGATGACGTCTTAATAATCTGGAACAAGTCCGAACACGAATTTATAAGATTCCACGAAAGCTTCAATGCATTTCCGATATTGGAGCACTCACAGGAATCACCCTCCTAAATACCCCCAAAAATTCATAATGATTCAATCTAGATACAGTGTATGGGAACCATTTGATCAGCCCATAGACCTCATGGGATGACGTCTACTGGATCACATGACGTCTATCATCTACCCCAGACCCTCTAATATAATCTGTTCCAGCCCTACAGACAGGGATGAACACAACCTATTTTAACAAGACATTTTTAAGCCAGGACATCTATGCCTCCTCCCTGGTGATCAGATCATTAGAGCCACAAGGATCCATAGAAGTCAATTATCTGAATACTTGATAGGAGCCCGATGCTATCGCATCAGGTGGGCGGTGATGTCAGGATGGGGGTGGGCTCTTGTCCTGGGGGCAGCGCCGTCATTCCCCCTGTGCTGTCTCTCCGCTGTCCGCTGGTTTTCCCGCTCGCTCTATGCTCCACCTTGTCTCTACCCCCTGTGCTCGCTCTCTGCCCTGTGCTCCCTCTCATGTGGCAGCAGCAGATGGTGGCATGAGGAACTAGCCTTGTTCAGTGGACTGCGGGTTGAGTGGAGTGTGGGGGCACAGAGTGGCGAGAGTGGGCAGGTGAGTGAGTGTGAGTGGAGGCAGGTGATGAGTGTGAGGCAGGTGAGTGAGTGTGAGGCAGGTGAGGTGTGTGAGGGCAGGGTGAGTGAGTGTGAGGGCAGGGTGAGTGTGAGGGCAGGTGGGGCAGGGTGAGTGAGTGGAGGGCAGGGGAGTGAGGTGAGTGTGAGGCAGGTGAGTGGAGGGCGGTGTGAGGGTGAGTGAGTGTGAGGGGTGAGGGGGAGTATGGAGCGGGGGAGGAGGAGGGCAGGTAGTGTGAGGGCAGGGTGAGTGAGTGAGTGCAGGGTGAGTGTGAGGGCAGGGTGAGTGAGTGTGAGTGTGAGGGCAGGGTGAGTGATGGATGAGGGGCAGGTGGGGGTGCAGGTGAGTGGAGTGTGAGTGTGAGGGCAGGGTGAGTGAGTGTGAGGGCAGGGTGAGTGAGTGTGAGTGTGAGGGCAGGGTGAGTGGAGTGTGAGGTGGGTGAGGTGAGTGGAGGGCAGGTGAGTGAGTGTGAGTGTGAGGCAGGTGTGGTGAGGGCAGGGTAGTGATGTGAGTGAGAGGGCAGGTGAGTGAGTGGTGAGTGTGAGGGCAGGGTGAGTGTGAGGGCAGGGTGAGTGAGTGTGAGTGAGAGGCAGTGTGAGTGAGTGTGAGTGTGAGGGCAGGGTGAGTGAGTGTGAGGCAGGGTGAGTGAGTGTGAGGGCAGGTGAGTGAGTGTGAGGGAGGGTGGTGAGTGAGTGAGGGTGGTGGTGTGAGGAGGTGAGGTGAGTGAGGCAGGGTGATGGGTGAGTGAGGTGGTGAGTGTGAGGGCAGGGTGAGTGAGTGTGAGTGAGGGCAGGGTGAGTGAGTGTGAGTGTGAGGGAGGGGTGAGTGAGTGTGAGTGTGAGGGCAGGGTGAGTGTGATGTGGGGTGAGTGTGAGGGCAGGGTGAGTGGTGAGGGCAGGGTGGTGATGTGAGTGTGAGGGCAGGGTGAGTGAGTGGAGTGGTAGGGCAGGTGGAGGTGAGTGCGAGTGTTAGGGCAGGGTGAGTGAGTGGTAGTGAGTGTGAGGGCAGGGGGTGAGGGTGAGTGGTTGTGAACTGCACAACATTACCTGCCTCCACTCTTCTCTTCCATCCGTTCATCTCTGCAGTGCTGAAGATCCTGTGGTGACGTCAGGATCATGTGACATGGCTCCACCCGTGATCCTGACTCGGGTCCCGTTAGCCCCATGGTATTGGTGACGGCTGGGGGGTTTGGCTGGCGGGGGACTGCGGCATTGCATAAGTGGGGGGGGGACTGCGGGGGTGATTGGGTGGGGGATCATTGGGCGGACTGCTGGGAGTGGCGGGGGAAGCAGTGGACCTATCCAGGTTTGCACAAGACCCTGGTGGACATATCTAGGCTTGGAAAAGAACCTGGTGGACATATCTAGGCTGCCAAAGATCAATCTTCCAACTGAGCTTCCATCCATCAAGTCGTCATTGCTCGAGATTAAGCTGAAGATCATTAAAATATATCAAGATCTGAGGAATCTGCTCCAGAGACAGTGACGGCACCAGATCTCCAGTGAGGGCATTGGATATTGGGACTATAAGACGTTCACAGCACTCGTCTAAGCTAATTAAGGATTCACCCTCTAAGCTCAGTCCAGTTTTCTGTATTCATGTACGTCTTTGTGCTAGTTTAATATTACACACTACCTGGGTTGGTTCTGACCTGCTGCTTGTCAGCGGACCGGGCTTATATCGAACGAGGAACTGGTGGCAGCATTTTGTGCTTGTGTTATTGGGGAGCGTTGGACAGTGACGGACTGGAGATATCCAGCATCCCACACTATGAGCGCTCTTCCTTATCCTTGGTCAATCCTCTGATTGTCCAGACACTAAAGGGGCGCCGGAGAGCAGCTGTTGTGGTGTTCTTTCCTTTGTTACACATTGTTACATTGTTACACACGATCATTTTGTTAATCTTTCTTCAACCGGCTAACACTGTAACAAAACCTTTTTGTTTTTTAATCTTTCTACCCATTCCGACCCCTCTATTTGACTGTCGTATAAATGTGTGAATTGGGCCACAGGGCTGAAGTTTCATGGTTTTACCCCATAGTGGAAGAGCACCCCCGTTGTGCCATCCCATTTTACCAGTTTGTTTGCTGTAAGAGGGGTCTTTGGGGTACGGCCCAGAGATGGCGGATGGTGTAGAGTTCTAAAACGTACAAAAAAGCATGGAAACTAGTTAATTAGCTGTAAGGACCCTGTATGGTGCAGGACATGACTTTTCATGAGTTTCAGTTAGTGTAGTGCAGTAATGGGGCCGGTGTCATTCACATTGAGCCATAAGGTCATGAAGTAGTTAATCACATCCAAAGTGATTGTTACAAGATCGTCTATGTATCTGGTCGACCTAACGCCTTAGGAAAGGGCACAGATTGAATATTCTTTATAGCCAGGGAACACATTAGCTCCAATGCAATAGCTGCCAACAGGATGGGTAGTGACAAGTTTCTGCACTATAACAGTAGTTGTCAGGACTAGGATGAGCGTGCACTACCATGCGCGACTGCTCGGGGCTCGTTACAGTTGGACGTTCAGATGGGCTCCACTCCTGTATTGAGTATACAGGAAGTCAATGGGGAACTCGAACATTTTTCCAGAAGACCTTCCATTATACTCAGTACACGAGTCGCACCCGTCCGAGTGTCCGCCTGCTCGTTTTGAGTACTGTGCACCTGTCCATGGTAGTGCTCACTCATCACTAGCCAGGACACTGTCACGTGTTGACTGCTTTTTTCCTTTAGTCTATGCTGTGTGCAGCTCTATAGGTTGAGGTCGAGGGGTGTGTCGTAGTATACAGATCTCCACTCCCTCAGCCTTATAGTTCCACTTCCCACTACCGGGTGTTGGGGATAGAGTTCATTCTCTACTAGGACCCCATGCAGTGAAGACGTGCTGTGCTGAGATGTGCTGCTGCTGTTTCCTTCCATAGGAGCTACTGCATTTGCCCAGTCTGTGGGTGAAGGTCAGGGCTCTTAGCCTAGGGCTGATCAGGAGCAAAGGGCAAGGGTGGTGGTCTTGACATCCTCACCTTCAGAGTAACTCCAGGATCAGGGTGAGCAAGGGACACCCAGTCTAAGTGTCAGACTAGTTCCCCACTTTACCCTTGCCCATCTTACCATCTTGCCTCCTGATTCCCTATCGGCTATACCACCCCGTGACAGACACAACTCCTACTTCTGGTGAAGAATATTTCTGTCCCTTGTGGGAGACACTTAGCTAAAAAAATGTTTTCATTCACTTTGGGACATCAGTGAAATATAAATATTAGCATTTTTATTCCAATTTTTTTTTTTTTAGCAGAAAATTTTCAAATTTATAAAAATTGTAAATCTCCCGATATCGTCCCCAGATACAACAACGGGTGTGAGAAAACTGCACAATGGGTTTAGTAGAAATGTTATTTATGGTTAATAAGGAGAAAGGGTCACATTCCATCTTCAGTTTCCATCTGGATGATCCAGAACGTTCCAGACTATCTCTGTATTGTCAAGCAGTGACTAGAGCTGGATAGGAAAGTCAATAGAAAGGGTTAGAACCTGCCAGTCACATGACACAATCCCACACCGCCATCCTGCGCATTATACCGCACATTCCGCATATCATTATCTCTGTCCTTGTAAATGTCTCCATTTCTGTTCACTTTCATTTTTCCACTGAAAAGACTTTTTATAAAATACTTTTCCATCATTTCTTCTGTTGCCACATCATACAGGACCTTACATCTCAGCTTCTGCCCGGTCATGGTTCACATCTTTGTCAGGCGAAGTGTATTGAGACGAGCGGGCAGGAACGTCGCTCCGGAGGCATAACGGATCTCCCGAAGAATTCCCTCCCACTTCTGCTCATCCTCATTGTATCTAAAAAATCAGAAGATGCCCAGGTTATACCATCTGTACATATATAATTATATACAGGGGATGTCCAGGTTATACCGGCTGGACATATATAATTATATACAGGAGATGTCCAGGTTATACCAGCTGTACATATATAATTATATACAGGAGATGCCCAGGTTATACCGGCTGGACATATATAATTATATACAGGAGATACCCGGGTTATACCGGCTGTACATATATAATTATATACAGGAGATGCCCAGGTTATACCGGCTGTACATATATAATTATATACAGGAGATGCCCAGGTTATACCAGCTGTACATATATAATTATATACAGGAGATGCCCAGGTTATACCAGCTGTACATAAATAATTATATACAGGAGATGCCCAGGTTATACCAGCTGTACATAAATAATTATATACAGGAGATGTCCAGGTTATACCAGCTGTACATATATATATATATAAAGATATACAGGAGATGTCCAGGTTATACCGGCTGTACATATATAATTATATACAGGAGATGTCCAGGTTATACCAGCTGTACATATATATATATATATATATATATATATATATATATATATATATATAAAATTATATACAGGAGATGTCCAGGTTATGCCGGCTGTACATATATAATTATATACAGGAGATGCCCAGGTTATACCGGCTGTACATATATATAATTATTTACAGGAGATGCCCAGGTTATACCAGCTGTACATATATAATTATATACAGGAGATGCCCAGGTTATACCAGCTGTGCATAAATAATTATATACAGTAGATGCCCAGGTTATACCGGCTGTACATATATAATTATATACAGGAGATGTCCAGGTTATACCAGCTGTACATATATATATATAAAGATATACAGGAGATGCCCAGGTTATACCAGCTGTACATATATAATTATATACAGGAGATGTCCAGGTTATGCCGGCTGTACATATATAATTATATACAGGAAATGTCCAGGTTATACCGGCTGTACATATATAATTATATACAGGCGATGTTCAGGTTATACCAGCTGTACATATATAATTATATACAGGAGATGCCCAGGTTATACCGGCTGTACATATATAATTATATACAGGAGATGCCCAGGTTATACCGGCTGTACATATATATATATACAGGAGATATCCAGGTTATACCGGCTGTACATATATTATTACATACAGAGGATACCCAGGTTATACCAGCTGTACATATATATATATATACAGGAGATGTCCAGGTTATACCGGCTGTACATATATATATATATACAGGAGATGTCCAGGTTATACCAGCTGTACATATATAATTATATACAGGAGATGCCCAGGTTATACCAGCTGTACATATATAATTATATACAGGAGATGTCCAGGTTATACCAGCTGTTCATATATAATTATATACAGGAGATGTCCAGATTATACCAGCTGTACATATATAATTATATACAGGAGATGTCCAGATTATACCGGCTGTACATATATAATTATATACAGGAGATGTCCAGATTATACCAGCTGTACATATATAATTATATACAGGAGATGCCCAGGTTATACCAGCTGTACATATATAATTATATACATGAGATGCCCAGGTTACACCGGCTGTACATATATAATTATATACGGGAGATGCCCAGGTTTATACCGGCTGTACATATATAATTATATACAAGAGATGTCCAGGTTATACCGGCTGTACATATATAATTATATACAGAGGATACCCAGGTTATACCAGCTGTACATATATAATTATATACAGGAGATGCCCAGGTTGTACCAGGTAATTTTCCTATCTTTCCATTCTCACCTCCAGATATCGTTCAGCTCTGTCGGCACAAGTTCTTCATTTTCATTCTCCACTGTTGCAAACCCTCCGATGGCGAACAGCGTTCCGTCCATGCTGACGAGGCTGAGGGAGCTGCGCTCCTGCGAGAACTCGGTGAAATCTTCCCATCTGCCACATAAGAAATGATTTAGTTTAACATCTAAAAAAAAAATCATTGTAATTTACAGGCTCAACACCTGAGGCTGAGACATTTACACATCATGGAGACCTGGGGTGTATCAGAATACAAATCAATATCTACATCTCACCTACAGGACTTTCGATTGAGATTGATATCAGGTGTGTTTTTTACTCACACTTATACCTCAATCCTCTAGACCACCAGTGATGCGGACATTAACTTCTTACTGCCCTAGGATTTCAAAATTAACCTCTTTTCTTCACTACACCACCAGGAACACCTGTGTTAACTCTTCCTTAACCTTACTTCTTTGAATCAACAGTGATGCTGATTTTACACATTTATTAGTGTCATGGACCACCAGGTATACTTAAAGACGAACTTGCTTGAAAAATTAAGACAAATATGTTTTAAAATCCCACAGTACCCCTGATTCTGACGTTTTTTTTCGTTTTGCTCTGCGTAGCTCCATTCCAGAGATATTCACATTTGTTTCTTTTGGAATATGTGAAATCTCCATTTGCAGTCCAACTGGGCATTTACTCAGAGTCTGGATTAAAGGCGTGCACTTTCACCTCTCCCTTCAAGATGAAACCAATCACAGCTAAGCAGCGTCTGAGACGGACCGACTGCTAAATCAGCTGTTGAGTTGTGATTGGCAGCATCTTTGAGGGAGGGGTAAATTCTCATGGAAACGCCCAGTTGCACTGCAAACAGAGATTTCAAATACTGTGCTCCAAAGCAACAAATGAGAATGTCTCTGGAATGGAGTGACGCAGCAAAAAACGGAAAAGAGTGGCAGAATCAGGGGTACTGAGGAACTTTTACAAGCTATAACTAAATTTGGATAACAGCACAAGTTTCCAGAGAAGTTCCTAGAGAAACACCCAGTTGTACTGGTAATGGAGATTTTACATACTGCGCTCCAAATCAACAAATGCAAATGTCTCTGGAATGGAGCAACGTAGCACAAAACGGAAAAGAACGTCAGAATCAGTGGAGGTAGGGGATTTTTACAAGCTATTTACTCGGTTTAAAGGGAACCTGTCACCCCCTTTGGGCATTTTAAACTGTGCCCATCAGCTTACACATAATGTAAATGGGGTTCTAGTAACCCCTGTATGTGCACAGATTGACCCCTCATACCTGTGAAAGCAACTTTTATTGTGTCCAGCAGTGGCATCCTATTGAGTCATGGAAGCTGCTATATGGGCATGGTGGACCAGGTGTTCCTGTCGGTGCCGAGGTCTCGTGACATTTTTGAAGTCTCACGAGACATCGGCACTGTGTTGTATGGAGCGTGGACACCCGCTCCACTGCTCCGCCATGAGTGCTCTTGTCACTCAAGCGCCGGCCAGAGGAGGGGTGGGAAGTTTAAAACATGCTGGGGGGTTTTGCAGCTTGGAGGGGCGGCGAGGTGTTTAGTCACCATGACCATATATCGCGCCCCCGTGACTCAATAGGAGGCCACCGATGGACGCAATAAAAGTTAATTTCACAGGTATGAGGGGTCACTCTGGGCACATACAGAGGTTACTAGAACCCCATTTACATCATGTGTAAGTTGGTGGGCACAGTTTAAAATGCTTAAAGGAGGTTAACAGGTTCCCTTTAAGTAACAGCACAAGTTCTTATAGAAATGCCCAGTTGTTCTACAAAGAGAGATTTCACATGCTGTGCTCCAAAGCAACAAATGTGCATTTCTCTGCAATGGAGCGACGCAGAGCAAAACGGAAAAGAGCGACAGAATCAGGGGAACTAAGGGATTTTTACAAGCTACACTAATGTTCAAAAGTTTGGGGTCATTTAGAAATGTCCTTATTTTTGAAAGAAAAGCACATTTTTCTTCAATATAGTTAAAATGTTTATAATCCAGCTCACCTGCTCCTTTTGTGCTCCAGAGAATTCTAAATACATCCAGAAAAAACTCTGAAGTGCGGCACCTTGGAAGTAAGAATTTTTGGTGCCGGACTTCCAAATTTTTTCAATGAAGCTAACATTAAATGAATCAGAAATCCACTCTATACATTGTTAATGTTAAACCCTTGCACAAGTATGTTAGCTCAGCTGAAAACGGTTTGGCTGATTAGAGAAGCTATAAAACTGACCTTCCTTTGGGCTAGTTGAGAATCTGGAGCATTACATTTGTTTGTTCTATGGAACTCTCAAAATGGCCAGAAAAAGAGAACTTTCATGTGAAACTCGACAGTCTATTCTTGTTCTTAGAAATGAAGGCTATTCCATGCGAGACATTGCCAAGAAACTGAAGATTTCCTACAACGGTGTGTCCTACTCCCCTCAGAGGAGAGCACAAACAGGCTCTAACCATAGTAGAAAGAGAAATGGGAGGCCCCGCTGCACAACTGAGCAACAAGACAAGTACATTAAACTGAAGATTTCCTACAACGGTGTGTACTACTCCCCTCAGAGGAGAACACAAACAGGCTCTAACCGCTGCATTTTACTCACTTATTAGCTTTGATATCATAGACCTCGATGGTATTTGTCAGGCCGGTGTCTGTTACGCCTGCAGCGATGTATATTTTCCCATTGTGAAGAGTGGCCCCAAACAGTGACCGGGCCGTCTTCATAGGGGCCAAATCCTTCCACTCAAACTTTTTGGGGTTGTAAACACACAAACGGTTCAGGCATTTCCTGCATGGAGGAATGGAAATAAAAAAAATTATGAAAAAAACAAACATTTTAAAGACAATTCCAATAAATTAAGAAATATTAAAATCGCGTGCATCAGTTAGCTGAGTCCCTATGACAACTCTTCCTGCTCCTGTGCTCAGCTGTCAGATTTAAGCACGGGGCAATACAGCTTTCCTTTCTTGTGCCTCCCAAAATAGAATATAAGTACTGATCCGATTAGATCTCTCCCTTGGTGATGCCCTCTCCCCTCTCAGCACGTACAAAGGGAGTGAAACTGCAGCTGCATCTCCCCCCCCACCCCCTCATTGGTAGGGGCTTCAATACTAATGCATATATGTAAAATGTGTTATACTCACTTGTCAACGTCCTTTCCTCCAATGACATAGACGAGGTTTTTATGTGAGACCACAGCATGGCCATACACCTGGTAAGGTAAAGGGTCAGACTCACCCCACTTAAAGGAGCTGCAAAGGTAGAAAACAAAATTGAATATAAAGTTTCAACACCAAAAACAAAGTATAAATAAATCTTTGAAGGGACACTGTCAGGTCATTTTTCAGTATCATACTAATATTACCCTTGAATAGAGACTGGACAGACCTTTTGAAAACATGTAAAATCATTATTGGACAATTTGTAGTTTCCTTGCTATAAGCATTTTCACACCCTGCAGGGAGCTGGTGCATTACTTTTAGCAGAGGATTAGTCCAGTTGCTGTATAAGAGTTTCTTAAATATTCACGCCCACCCAAGCTGGTGTTCTGTCCCTCCTCTTTATGCTTTGTGCTGGGAAGGGGGAGGTGTTTTGTCCTGCAGCCTGTGCTGTCTGTAAAAGATTTCTATTATATGAACGTTGGTGTTCCTGCATACATGTAATGTGTGTATCTGCTGAGCAAATGATCAAATGTTCTTATAATCACATAGACTGAACACACTACACACATGCCTCAGATACACAAAAGGACATGAAGATATCAGAGCTGCAGCTAAGTACACACCTCCTCCCCCCTCCTTTCTCCTCTGTCTCCTCTGCAATGAGTCACACAACATAACAGGTCACAGAAGGGCAGGACAGTGTAGTGATGCATGAATATTCATTCCTTGGGGAGTCGGCAGCAGAGAACTCACTGTGATTGACTGATAGAATTAATCTTTTAGAGACAAGCTTAGGGAAAAGAATTAGAAAATGATACCAGTTACATATGGATTCTTGACCTGACAGAATCCCGTTAATTCTGGTTTTCTCTGCATTGTCTAGAGATGCACATCCCCCAACCACCTCTAGGCTCAAACGTCAGAATAGAGACTAAAGCTTGGAATTCAATAAGGATGGAACATATAATTCTAGATGTACATTTATATACACACACACACTTTATATATATATTACAAAAATAGTGCAAAATGTTATCATAGGTTAATAGTACAACTTACGGTCGGTCGTAACACAAGACGGAATCCAGGGTCTGTTCTCCTTCCTTCAGCTCTTTCCCGCCAATTAAGTAGATAGTATTCTCAGATTCTCCAAGGCCAAAGAGACACCTTGCCGAAGGGACCGGCGGCATCCCCAGCCAGTCAGAGTCTAAGTGATCAAACTAAAAAAGAAGAAATAGATAAAGATAAAACACTACATATATCAAATAAAATCCAATTACCATACATGTACAAACAGATAATTACTATAATATTGCTCCTATGTACAAGAATATAACTACTACAATACTGCCCCTATGTACAAGAATATAACTACTATAATACTGCTCCTATATACAAGAATATAACTACTATAATACTGCTCCTATATACAAGAATATAACTACTATAATACTGCTCCTATGTACAAGAATATAACTATTATAATATTGCTCCTATATACAAGAATATAACTACTATAATACTGCCCCTATATACAAGAATATAACTACTATAATACTGCTCCTATGTACAAGAATATGACTACTATAATACTGCTCCTATATACAAGAATATAACTACTATAATACTGCCTCTATGTACAAGAATATAACTACTATAATACTGCCCCTATATACAAGAATATAACTACTATAATACTGCTCCTATATACAAGAATATAACTACTATAATACTGCCCCTATATACAAGAATATAACTACTATAATACTGCTCCTATATACAAGAATATAACTACTATAATACTGCTCCTATGTACAAGAATATAACTACTATAATACTGCTCCTATGTACAAGAATATAACTACTATAATACTGCCCCTATGTACAAGAATATAACTACTATAATACTGCCCCTATATACAGGAATATAACTACTATAATACTGACCCCTATATACAAGAATATAACTACTATAATACTGCCCCTATGTACAAGAATATAACTACTATAATACTGCTCCTATATACAAGTATATAACTACTATAATACTGCTCCTATGTACAAGAATATAACTACTATAATACTGCTCCTATGTACAAGAATATAACTACTATAATACTGCTCCTATATACAAGAATATAACTACTATAATACTGCCCCTATGTACAAGAATATAACTACTATAATACTGCCCCTATATACAAGAATATAACTACTATAATACTGCCCCTATATACAAGAATATAACTACTATAATACTGCTCCTATATACAAGAATATAACTACTATAATACTGCCCCTATATACAAGAATATAACTACTATAATACTGCTCCTATGTACAAGAATATAACTACTATAATACTGCTCCTATGTACAAGAATATAACTACTATAATACTGCTCCTATATACAAGAATATAACTACTATAATACTGCCCCTATATACAAGAATATAACTACTATAATACTGCTCCCTATATACAAGAATATAACTACTATAATAATCGCTCCTATATACAAGAATATAACTACTATAATACTGCTCCTATATACAAGAATATAACTACTATAATACTGCTCCTATGTACAAGAATATAACTACTATAATACTGCCCCTATATACAAGAATATAACTACTATAATACTCCACCGATATACAAGAATGTAACTACTATAATACTGCTCCTATGTACAAGAATATAACTACTATAATACTGCCCCTATATACAAGAATATAACTACTATAATACTCCACCGATATACAAGAATATAACTACTATAATACTGCTCCTATGTATAAGAATATAACTACTATAATACTGCTCCTATATACAAGAATATAACTACTATAATACTGCCCCTATGTACAAGAATATAACTACTATAATACTGCCCCTATATATAAGAATATAACTACTATAATACTGCTCCTGTGTACAAGAATATAACTACTATAATACTGCTCCCTATATACAAGAATATAACTACTATAATACTGCCCCTATATACAAGAATATAACTACTATAATACTGCCCCTATGTACAAGAATATAACTACTATAATACTGCCCCTATATACAAGAATATAACTACTATAATACTGCTCCTATATACAAGAATATAACTACTATAATACTGCTCCTATATACAAGAATATAACTACTATAATACTGCCCCTATGTACAAGAATATAACTACTATAATACTGCTCCTATATACAAGAATATAACTACTATAATACTGCTCCTATATACAAGAATATAACTACTATAATACTGCTCCTATATACAAGAATATAACTACTATAATACTGCTCCTATGTACAGGAATATAACTACTATAATACTGCTCCTATATACAAGAATATAACTACTATAATGCTGCTCCTATATACAAGAATATAACTACTATAATACTGCTCCTATATACAAGAATATAACTACTATAATACTACTCCTATGTACAAGAATATAACTACTATAATACTGCCCCTATGTACAAGAATATAACTACTATAATACTGCCCTATATACAAGAATATAACCTTTAGCTGTAGATGCAGAATGAGACATATATATTAGGATCAAGACGAATATATCAATATGAGGGACATATATACCAGGATGGGTGACATATATATACCAGGATGGGTGACATATATATACCAGGATGGGTGACATATATATACCAGGATGGGTGACATATATATACCAGGATGGGTGACATATATATACCAGGATGGGTGACATATATATACCAGGATGGGTGACATATATATACCAGGATGGGTGACATATATATACCAGGATGGGTGACATATATATACCAGGATGGGCTCGGGATGACTACATATACATGCTACTGGGGCCCTAACATCTGACCAACGAGGCTGGAGGGGAGACTAGGCCCAAACGTTGCAGCGGAGCCCATCAGACTGTAATTAGGCCGCTGGTTATGGAGCAGTGCTTCTGCTTACAATATCAGAATGTTATTAATATCCTAATTATCGCCCCCGGCTTAGCTCTACGGGCCGTTAACCTGTTCCTGTCCTGCCCTCATTAGTAATTCAGCTCTGGGATGTAGCAGCTGCCTATGTGCTGTGCGAGGTCCCCATCCCCGGCCCACATTGTGCTGGTGCAGGAGGTCACACCATGTCATGTTATACCGCTCCCTCCCTGCACAAAAGCTGAATGGGTCCTTTAATAGGAGGAATCCAGAGTCAGGGCCCGGAGCCAGGCTGTGAGTATGCTGAGTAACGGCCAATGGCCACCAACTATCACACGAGAGCTGGAAACCACCGCATCCATCCCTACCACTATATACAGGAGATGTCCAGGTTATACCAGCTGTACATATATAATTATATACAGGAGATGCCCAGGTTATACCGGCTGTACATATATAATTATATACAGGAGATGCCCAGGTTATACCGGCTGTACATATATAATTATATACAGGAGATGCCCAGGTTATACCAGCTGTACATATATAATTATATACAGGAGATGTCCAGGTTATACCGGCTGTACATATATAATTATATACAGGAGATGCTCAGGTTATACCGGCTGTACATATATAATTATATACAGGAGATGTCCAGGTTATACCGGCTGTACATATATAATTGTATACAGGAGATGTCCAGGTTATACCGGCTGTACATATATAATTATATACAGGAGATGTCCAGGTTATACTGGCTGTACATATATAACTATATACAAGAGATGTCCAGGTTATACCGGCTGTCATTGTCCTGCTGGAAGACCCATGACCTCTGAGGGAGACCCAGCTTTCTCACACTGGGCCCTACATTATGCTGCATAATGTGTTGGTAGTCTTCAGACTTCATAATGCCATGCACACGGTCAGGCAGTCCAGTGCCAGAGGCAGCAAAGCAACCCCAAAACATCAGGGAGCCTCCGCCATGTCTGACTGTAGGGACCGTGTTCTTTTCTTTGAATGCCTCTTTTTTTCTCCTGTAAACTCTATGTTGATGCCTTTGCCCATAAATCTCTACTTTTGTCTCATCTTACCAGAGAACATTTTTCCAGAACGTTTTAGGCTTTCTCAGGTAAGTTTTGGCAAACTTCAGCCTGGCTTTTTTATGTCTCGGGGTAAGAAGTGGGGTCTTCCTGGGTCATCTACCATACAGTCCCTTTTCATTCAGACACCGACGGATAGTCCGGGTTGACACTGTTGTACCCTTGGACTGCAGGGCAGCTTGAACTTGTTTGGATGTTAGTCGAGGTTCTTTATCCACCATCCGCACAATCTTGCGTTGAAATCTCTCATCAATTTTTCTTTTCCTTCCACATCTAGGGAGGTTAGCCACAGTGCCATGGGCTTTACACTTCTTGATGACACTGCGCACGGTAGACACAGGAACATTCAGGTCTTTGGACTTGTAGCCTTGAGATTGCTCATGCTTCCTCGCAATTTGGTTTCTCAAGTCCTCAGACAGTTCTTTGGTCTTCTTTCTTTTCTTCATGCTCAATGTGGTACACACAAGGACACAGGACAGAGGTTGAGTCAACTTTAATCCATGTCAACTGGCTGCAAGTGTGATTTAGTTATTGCCAACACCTGTTAGGTGCCACAGGTAAGTTACAGGTGCTGTTAATTACACAAATTAGAGAAGCATCACATGATTTTTCTAACAGTGCCAATACTTTTGTCCACCCCCTTTTTTATGTTTGGTGGAATTAGGCTGCCTTCAGACTTGCAGATGCATCTGCAGCGTTTTGCAGATGCATCTGCAAGCATCTGCATACCCTGTATACAGGAGATGTCCAGGTTATACCAGCTGTACATATATAATTATATACAGGAGATGCCCAGGTTATACCAGCTGTACATATATAATTATATACAGGAGATGTCCAGGTTATACCAGCTGTACATATATAATTATAGACAGGAGATGTCCAGGTTATACCGGCTGTACATATATAATTATATACAGGAGATGCCCAGGTTATACCGGCTGTACATATATAATTATAGACAGGAGATGTCCAGGTTATACCGGCTGTACATATATAATTATAGACAGGAGATGTCCAGGTTATACCGGCTGTACATATATAATTATATACAGGAGATGTCCAGGTTATACCAGCTGTACATATATAATTATATACAGAAGATGTCCAGGTTATACCGGCTGTACATATATAATTATATACAGAAGATGCCCAGGTTATACCGGCTGTACATATATAATTATATACAGAAGATGTCCAGGTTATACCGGCTGTACATATATAATTATATACAGAAGATGCCTAGGTTATACCGGCTGTATATATTGGGAGGTAGCGCCCGGGGAACCCGCTTGCATAACGACACCAAAACATGTGCTTATAAGTTTGCAAATGACTACCCGTTTATTGCTCACATATAACGTATAACCCGGGCAGTACATTAAACATTGCACATAAGCACGACACATAATACATTACATTACACAGTCCATTACATATACAACTACAGTAACCCGGGACCTGTCACCACCTCTCTTTCCCCATTGGAGCACTAACAACAGCTCCCGTGGTGGCTACGGCCTCCGGCCTATCTACACGTTCCACATACATTTAACAGTACATAAGTTACCATATATCTACCGGCCCTGTAGGTCCCATTGGCGGAACCAGCCGCCTGGCTTTATTTCCCCAGCTCCACACTAACCCGGAATACAGGCCCAGCCTGACCGGGTTCTTACACACAGTATGTGATCCATCCTATATGCATCCATGGATCACACATGTCCTTTCACACGCTCACAGCCCATCATATAATCATCCATGGACTGTGGCCCCTCTGGGTTCAGAACAGGGATTGAGCAACCTGAGTCCCGGGTACGCCATGCATCCCCAAGGGCGCCTTCCTGGACGTATCTCACCACATGCCCAGGTCAGCGCCCTCCTGTTTCAACCACTGTTTCCCCACTCTAGGAGCCCTTCTAACCCCTGTTTCTGACCATCGGTACATTCACTTCAACGGGTCCCTTCATTGACTATTTTAGTCGAACCCAATGGCGGCTATGCCCGCCTGGCACAATTCACACATCTGCCTCCCGTAGGGCTACATACACTCGCTGGGGCTTTTACATAAGTCATAATACACACATATACTTCAATGGGTCCCTCACTGAGTACTCAGTCGGACCTAATGGCGGCTCTGCTCGCCTGGCACATTTTACACACAGGGTGCACAGTTCACTCTAGCATACGGGAACTGCCTTCTTACCGGGCACGGATCTGCGTCTCGCTACCTGGGTAACAGGTACACCAAGCGTCCCCAAGGGCTCCTTCCCGGACGTATCTCGCCACATGTCCGGATCAGCGTCCCCCTGGTTCAGCCACGGCTTCCCCACTCCAGGAGCTGTCACGACCCTGGTCCTGGCCTACGGTATGGAGCTACCATGCTCCCTTCATGTCCGCACACCACAGAGCTCTGCACTGCTCTGCTCTCACTCAGACTGGGTCTCAATCTCTGGCTCAATCTCTCGTCTGGTGCTCTCTGGCTGATGAATGTCTTACTAATGATGATCTCCCATTCAATCAGCTGGCAGGCTCTTTATCGTGCCTGCCACTCCCACACTGACACATCCAGCTGGGCAGCTACCAATTAGGACACACGGTTCCCACACAGCCGCTCATCAGGCTCATCTATGTGTAAGGTGGCCGTCACACGCACAGATATCTTTAGCGATATTGTAAGCGATCACATGCACCGCAATCGCTTACAATATCGCTCACATCGCTGGTGAGATGTCACACAGACAGACTCACCAGCGATGCGGAGCCGCGATCTCGCTGGTAACTATGGTACACATCGGGTTACTAGGCGCCGCGCGTCGCTTAGTTACCCGACGTGTATCATAGTTACCATCTCCCAGCATAGGCTCTGCCGCTGGGAGATCGTTCATCGTGGTGTCATACACCACGATGAAGGAGATCGTTAAATCGTTCATCGCTAGATCTGAGAACCGGAGCTCAGATCAGCGATGTCACGATCAAGCGATTTCACATCGTAAATCGCTTGATTACATGCAGCGATTTTAAGCCCGATATCGCTTAAGCGATCAAAAAGGAGATCGCTTACAATATTGCTAAAGATATCTGTGCGTGTGACGGCCGCTTTAGGGCCGCTTTACACACACCAACTTATCTGTCCAACTTCTGAGCAACTTACTGGTTGCAGTGAAATCATGGACACATTGCTCCATTTTGTGGCTGTGTACAAATCTAATAATGTGTCCATGATTTCACTGCAACCAGAGATCTGCGAACAATATCTGAACAGATATCAGTGTGTGTGACGTGGCCCTAAAACCGGCCAATATGGACAGGATCATACCCTGATCCTGCATGTGATGCGCCCCGGCCCTGGGGACCATGCCAGCAGTGCCTCACAATATATAATTATATACAGGAGATGTCCAGGTTATACCAGCTGTACATATAATTATATACAGGAGATGTCCAGGTTATACCGGCTGTACATATATAATTATATACAGGAGATACCCAGGTTATACCGGCTGTACATATATAATTATATA
The DNA here is from genome assembly GCA_033576535.1 of Allobates femoralis. Taxonomy (NCBI): domain Eukaryota; kingdom Metazoa; phylum Chordata; class Amphibia; order Anura; family Aromobatidae; genus Allobates; species Allobates femoralis. The sequence continues at coordinate 565,505,653 of JARQOC010000005.1, read as the reverse complement.
CAGGAGATACCCAGGTTATACCAGCTGTACATATATAATTATATACAGGAGATGCCCAGGTTATACCAGCTGTACATATATAATTATATACAGGAGATGTCCAGGTTATACCAGCTGTACATATATAATTATATACAGGACATGTCCAGGTTATACCGGCTGTACATATATAATTATATACAGGAGATGTCCAGGTTATACCAGCTGTACATATATAATTATATACAGGAGATGCCCAGGTTATACCGGCTGTACATATATAATTATATACAGGAGATGTCCAGGTTATACCGGCTGTAGATATATAATTACATACAGGAGATGCCCAGGTTATACCGGCTGTACATATATAATTATATACAGGAGATGTCCAGGTTATACCAGCTGTACATATATAATTATATACAGGAGATGTCCAGGTTATACCAGCTGTACATATATAATTATATACAGGAGATGCCCAGGTTATACCGGCTGTACATATATAATTATATACAGGAGATGTCCAGGTTATACCGGCTGTACATATATAATTATATACAGGAGATGCCCAGGTTATACCAGCTGTACATATATAATTATATACAGGAGATGCCCAGGTTATACCAGCTGTACATATATAATTATATACAGGAGATGCCCAGGTTATACCGGCTGTACATATATAATTATATACAGGAGATGCCCAGGTTATACCAGCTGTACATATATAATTATATACAGGAGATGCCCAGGTTATACCGGCTGTACATATATAATTATATACAGGAGGTGCCCAGGTTATACCGGCTGTATTTACCGTATATAATTATATACAGAAAATTACTTTAAACCCTTCTTCCCATCGATGGTTATCAGGATCACATTGATTATTTTCATTATAAGAATGATTACAAGTACTAGAAATGGTATTTGGGAACGTTCGATACCTTATTATATTGCCGCCCCTACACGATGGGTTCACTAAGGCTTGCATTAATTCTAGGATGGAGTGAGATGCTCCTAATTCATTACAAGGTGGTATAACCAAAAAAGTTGCAAAAAATGTACAACATTAAAGGTGTTTTATTCCAGAAAATTCAGTAAATTCACTTTCATAAAATGTGTCCTTCATCTTGGTTGGGAGGGAGAGAGACATGTCAAAAATAACAAAGAGCCTGGACAGATGTGATTATTGACTTACCTGTAAGAAGTATGAGCCTAGCGGTTCTTCTTTGCTCTCCTCGTTGTAGTAAAGTCCACCCGCCACAAAGATCTGGTTTTCCTTCGTTGCCAAACTGACGTGATTTTTTGGGATCTGAGCCGAGAGTGACGCAAAGAAGCATTCGTTGCCCACTGGATCGTAACCGACTGCCCCCGTGTCACTGATCATGAACACCAGGTCCTTTAAGAACATTCCAAACCTTAACGTATCGTTCAGAATTCCCGGAAGGGCTTCTTCATCTTCTTCGTCTTCATCGACGTCTCCGTTGACCACGTTCTCCCCATCTTTAACTGGTTTTCCTGACTTCTTCTTCTTCTTAACCACCGGTAGTTTTCCTTCTTGGGCTTCCTTGACCATCTGAAGCTTCTTCGAGATGTCCGGACTGGCTTTCACCAGCTCGTGTTTCTCTACCTTGTTCTTGACGTAGTCCTGTGGCATGAGACGGAAGCGTATACTTTCGAAGATGACTGGCAAGGCTTTGACCCGGTTTTCTTTCTCCTTGGCGGCCCACTTCATGACAACCTCGAAGACCTCCTCTTCCTTCTCAACGTTGAGGTTGTCGCTGGAGATCACCGCGATGAGCTCGTCGGGGGACAGCTGGTAAAACTCTTCGTCTCTGGTGATCAGGTTGAAGCGATCGCAGAGAAAGTCTCTAGAGGAGACGGCCAAGCGAGGACAATCCAACATGAGACCCAAGCGGAAAATGGCCAGACAGTTACTAAGACACAACTTCTTCTGGAGGAAGGAGACGCAGACGGTGAATATGGACGGGATCTGGAACATGTTGGCCACAGAGAAGATGTCTTGAACGTTCTTCTCCGTAATCTCGATCTCAGAGGTGTAGATGTAATTAAGAATCTTCCCCATCACGTCGGGATCCACATCTTCAAGCTCGATTTCTTTTCTCTTGCTCTCCTCTAAGTCGGAGAGGAACATGGCTCGGAAGTAAGGGCTGCAAGCCGCCAAGACCAGCCGGTGGCATGGAAACTCCTTCCCCTTTATCTTCAAGACGCAGTCTATGAACTTGTCATTGTCCAACATATCCTTGAGACCGTCTTGAAGCAACGTCTGCTGGTAGAGTCTCTGCTCATCCGTTGGTTGCACGGGAAACGTCATGTTGGGTCACAGATCTTCGTGACTTTCTTCTCTTATGAATAAGTCTTCGAAGAAGAGCGTCTTCCTTGCGACCTAACACTCCGCCGCTGCCCGGTATGTGAGAGCCTTGCTATTACAGCTGACTTAGCTCATCAGCTGCTCCCTATATATAGTATCAACATTACAAAGCGGTGGGATCCTGAGTGTAACGTGAGCTCCACATTGACATGACACATTCGAAGAGTGGTGGAGGGACAGCTGTCTGCGGGAAGGCACCGGCCATGGACCGTCCAAGCGTGACTCATCAACTCAAGGACGGCAACAACCCCAGGCACCTTCTAGACCAAGGGAAGCTGTCACATCTCCTTTCGGTGAAGTGAATCAGTTGGATTCCATCCATAATCATGAATCAAAATCTAAAAAGACTCTTTACACTCAGCCTGGTGACGACTGTTCTCATAACTTTGGGTTTTCCAATAACATCACACAGTAAGGATACAATATGTGTAGAGGGAAGGAAGGACTTATTAAGATGGAAAGCAAGAACATGGGACACCGACTCAATATAAAGAAGATATTAACTACCAGGTATGATAGGGACACATGACGAACTAGCATTGGTAAAGGACTTCACCCTACTCGGATCAATGATCACTCAAGATGCAGCGACAACACCGGACGTCAATAGGAGAAAAGCAATGGGCGAATCCACAATGAAGTCACTGGACGAGGTCTTCACATCAAGGAACATTTCACTGGTGATGAAGACACGGCTCCTACATAGTCTGGTCTATTCTGTAGGAACATTTCACTGGTGATGAAGACACGGCTCCTACATAGTCTGGTCTATTCTGTAGGAACATTTCACTGGTGATGAAGACACGGCTCCTACATAGTCTGGTCTATTCTGTAGGAACATTTCACTGGTGATGAAGACACGGCTCCTACATAGTCCGGTCTATTCTGTAGTAACATATGGATGTGAAGCCTGGACGATAAAGGAACAAGACAGAAGAATCAACGCCTTCGAAATGTGGAGCTGGAGAAGGATGTTATCAATACCAGGGACGGGAAGAAGATCAAACACATCAATACTGGAACAAATCAAGCCAGACATGTCACTGGAAGCAAAGATCACCAAGCTACGACTGTCTACACATCATACGAAGAGAGGAATCACTGGAGAAGGACATCATGGTGGGAAGAGTAGAAGGCACAAGCATAGAGAAAGACAAGCAAACCCGATGGCTTGATACAATCAAGATAATGGTGGAGAAGACCCTAGTTGACCTATCTAGGCTTGGAGAAGACCCTCGTGGACTTATCTAGGCTTGGAAAAGACCCAGGTGGACCTATATAGACTTGGGGAAGACCCTGGTGGACCTATCTAGGCATGGAGAAGACCCTGGTGGACCTATCTAGGCTTGGAGAAGACCCTGGTGGACCTATCTAGGCTTGGAAAAGACCCAGGTGGACCAATATAGACTTGGGGAAGACCCTTGTGGACCTATCTAGGCTTAGAGAAGACCCTAGTTGACCTATCTAGACTTGGAGAAGACCCAGGTGGACCTATATAGACTTGAGGAAGACCCTGGTGGACCTATCTAGGCTTGGAGAAGACCCTGGTGGACCTATCTAGGCTTGGAAAAGACCCAGGTGGACCAATATAGACTTGGGGAAGACCCTTGTGGACCTATCTAGGCTTAGAGAAGACCCTAGTTGACCTATCTAGACTTGGAGAAGACCCAGGTGGACCTATATAGACTTGAGGAAGACCCTGGTGGACCTATCTAGGCTTGGAGAAGACCCTGGTGGACCTATCTAGGTTTGGAGAAGACTCTGTTAGACTTATCTAGGCTGCACAAGGTGGATCTTCCTACAGAGCGTTCATCCATGAAGTCGCCTTGGCTCAAGATCAAGCAGAAGGCAGTTAAAATAAATAATGAAGAGTACACACTATACATTTACGTACTGTGCAAAAGTTCTAGGCAGGTGTGTACGAGTGCTGAAGTAAGAAGCTTTGAAAAATGGAAATGTTAATAGTTTATTGTTATCAATTATGAAAATGCAAAGTGAATGAACAAAAGAATTAAACATCCCATCAGTATTTAGTGATGATCCTTTGACTTCATCTATTCTTCTAGGTAGAATTTGACAAATTCACTGATTTTGTGGGGTTATAGTCAGGTGTATGAGTAACTAATTATACCAAACAGGTGCAACTTATCATCATTTTTATATATGGGTTTAAACTAAATAAAAAACAGAAACAGCTGCGTAGGAGGCTTAGAACTGGGTGAGGAACAGCCAAACTGCTACAAAGGTGAGGTTATGGAAGATAGTTTCCTGTTACAGGTCTTACACGGCATGTCATGGCAAGCCTGAGGCCAAGGTAGTTATACTGCATCAGCAAGGTGTCTCCCCAGCAAAAATGTCAAAGCAAACTGAGGTTTCCAGATGTGATGTCCAAGAACCACCAAGAAATGGGCAACATTGAGGAACCTATATGACAGAGGTCGACAAAGGAATCCTAGTGTAAGACCTTCAATAAACATCATGCTTCACTTTGAAATGAGGAAATCCTTGGCCACTTCCAGGTATATAAGCCCCCCATCCTGGTATAGAATCCCCCCATTTTGGCACATATGTCCTCCTTCATGGGCCCCTTCCTATTATACAGTGCCTACAAGTAGTCTTCAACCCCCTGCAGATTTAGCTGGTTTGATAAGATGCCAATAAGTTAGAGCCTTCAAACTGCAAACGAGAGTAGGATTTATTAACAGAAGCATAAATCTTACAAACCAAAAAGTTATGTTGCTCAGTTGAATTTTAATAAATTTTAAACATAAAAGTGTGGGTCAATTATTATTCAACCCCTAGGTTTAATATTTTGTGGAATAACCCTTGTTTGCAATTACAGCTAATAATCGTCTTTTATAAGACCTGATCAGGCCGGCACAGGTCTCTGGAGTTATCTTGGCCCACTCCTCCATGCAGATCTTCTCCAAGTTATCTAGGCTCTTTGGGTGTCTCGTGGACTTTAATCTTGAGCTCCTTCCACAAGTTTTCAATTGGGTTAAGGTCAGGAGACTGACTAGGCCACTCCAACACCTTGATTTTTTCCCTCTTGAACCAGGCCTTGGTTTTCTTGGCTGTGTGCTTTGGGTCGTTGTCTTGTTGGAAGATGAAATTACGACCCATCTTAAGATCCTTGATGGAGGAGCGGAGGTTCTTGGCCAGGTAGGCCGTGCTATCCATCTTCCCATGGATGCGGACCAGATGGCCAGGCCCCTTGGCTGAGAAACAGCCCCACAGCATGATGCTGCCACCACCATGCTTGACTGTAGGGATGGTATTCTTGGGGTCGTATGCAGTGCCATCCAGTCTCCAAACGTCACGTGTGTGGTAGGCACCAAAGATCTCGATCTTGGTCTCATCAGACCATAGAACCTTGAACCAGTCTGTCTCAGAGTCCTCCAAGTGATCATGAGCAAACTGTAGACGAGCCTTGACATGATGCTTTGAAAGTAAAGGAACCTTACGGGCTCGTCTGGAACGGAGACCATTGCGGTGGAGTACATTACTTATGGTATTGACTGAAACCAATGTCCCCACTGCCATGAGATCTTCCCGGAGCTCCTTCCTTGTTGTCCTTGGGTTAGCCTTGACTCTTCGGACAAGCCTGGCCTCGGCACAGGAGGAAACTTTCAAAGGCTGTCCAGGCCGTGGAAGGCTAACAGTAGTTCCATAAGCCTTCCACTTCCGGATGATGCTCCCAACAGTGGAGACAGGTAGGCCCAACTCCTTGGAAAGGGTTTTGTACCCCTTGCCAGCCTTGTGACCCTTCACGATCTTGTCTCTGATGGCCTTGGAATGCTCCTTTGTCTTTCCCATGTTGACCATGTATGAGTGCTGTTCACAAGTTTGGGGAGGGTCTTAAATAGTCAGAAAAGGCTGGCAAAAGAGATAATTAATCCACACATGTGAAGCTCATTGTTATTTGTGCCTGAACTACTTCTTAATACTTTAGGGGGACCAAACAGAATGCTGGTGGTTTGAGGGGTTGAATAATAAATGACCCTCTGAATTAACTTTTAACGCTTTAAAAAAAAAAAAAAAAAAAAAAAAATCTTTTTGGCTGCAGAGCATTTCCCACTTCCAGGCTGATCTACAATCCAAATGTCACAATGCCAAGTTAATTCCGCATGTGTCAACCAGCTAAATCTGCAGGGGGTTGAATACTACTTGTAGGCACTGTATATGTTCCCCATCCTGGGCCTCTTCTTGGAATATATGTCCCTAATCCGGGGACCCTTTCAGGTAGTTATTTGCCCCATCCTGGTATATAATTGCCCCCAATCCTGAGCCCCTTCCTGGCATATATGTTCCCCATCCTGGGTCCTTTCCTGGTATATACAGTATGTCTCCATCCTGGTATATGTGTCTTTCATCCCGGGCCCCTTCCAGGTATATATGTAATGTCCCCCAGCTTGGTACATTATATATGTCCCCCATCCTGGGCCCCTTCCAGGTATGTATATCCTTCACCCTAGTATATATGTTTTTCATCCTGGTTTAAATGTCTCCATACTTTGCTCCATTCAGGTATATAGTCTCCTTATACTGGTATATAAGCCCCCATTCTTGTATATATGTACCCCATCCTCTTTTAATTGCCCCCATCCTGGGCTCTGTTTTTGTATATATGTCCCTTATCCTGGGCCCATTCCTGTTATGCATGTCTTCCATCCTGAGCGTCTTCATGGTATATATGTCCCCCTTTCTGGTATATATCCTCTATCCTTAACCTCTTCCAGGTATATATATACATCCTGCTGAAATAGCCACTGGCATTGGTGGGCCCCTCCTCCCTCCACATTTGCAATCGTTACCCCCTTGAGTAACACATGTACTCCAGTGCCTGCGCTGCTCCAATGGTGTCGGACAAGCTCTCCTGGGGATTGCCTGACATTTTTATGTCACGTGATCCCTGCTGTCAATCAGCAGCCCATACTCTCTGTACGGTGTTCATTTTAGGACATGGTCATTTGTCGAAGTCAAAGTCAAAAAAAGCTGTTCCTGATGCCTGATTTTGACTTTGACTTTGACAAATGACTTTCATAAATGACTTTGATTTTGATAAATGACTTTGACTATGATAAATGACTTTGACTATGACTTTGATAAATGACTATGACTTTGATAAATGACTATGACTTTGATAAATGACTTTGACTTTGATAACTGACTTTGACTATGATAAATGACTTTGACTATGATAAATGACTTTGAGTATGACTTTGATAAATGACTTTGACTATGATAAATGACTATGACTTTGATAAATGACTTTGGCTTTCATAAATGACTTTGAATTTGATAAATGACTTTGACTTTGATAAATGACTTTGACTATGATAAATGACTTTGACTATGACTTTGATAAATGACTTTGACTTTGATAAATGACCTTGATAAATGACTTTGATAAATGACTTTGACTTTGATAAATGACTATGACTATGATAAATGACTATCACTTTGATAAATGACTTTAACAGATTAGCATAATTTATTTTAAAAATTCTACAGTGGGTCCACTATGGATTTGAACCGTGAATGCTGGCTTCCAAAGGCCAAAAGCTTATCCACTAGACCATCCAGAAAGCTACTGTAAAAGTTCCCTTTTGGTATACTAACATAGATAACATGCACACAGTCTGTGTGCAGAAATCTGATGACCCTGATGTCTGAGAGCTTCTGACTTGTCATGCTCACACTCATGGTTATGACAAGTCACACATCACATTTATTTCTCATGGAGGTTAGCAGTGTAATGAAAGTACAAATCCCCAAGCAGTGCCAATGTTTCCTAGCTTCTTTTTCTGAAGGTATTATAGTTATTAATATAATTATTATCCTCTTAAACAAAACTAATGTTAAAAAAATTTTTTTTTGAAACACTAATTTTGTATATATATATTATATATACTGTATTTACCAGTTTCTGTAAATTTCTATAATTGTTTAAAAAATTGTTTAACAGCATATAATAGTAATATATTTACCAGTGACTGTACATTTGTATCATTGTTTAGGAAATTGTTTAAGAAAATATAATAATAATAATTAATATTAGTAATAAATACATAATAATCCACTACCTCGATTTCAACAACAAAAATGCAGAACTGCAAACATCCTAATTTATTACTATATCTTATATCTATTAACTAGCATAATTTATTATACAAAAAGTATTCTACAGCAGGTTCAGCATGGATTTGAACCATGAACGCTGGCTTCCAAAGGCAAAATACTTCTCCACTAGACCACCAAACTAACTGTTAGGAGGTGGAGGTTTTGTTCTGCTAAGAAAATGAACATGCAGGCAGTCTGCAAAACTGTTCTGACCCTGATGGTTGACAAATCTCATTGTCATTTGTTGTGGTCAGAATCAGAATCAGACTCACGCACACTTCAAAGTGTCATGGAGACTTGCCAGAATGAAGAAGGTTCAAATCCCCAAGCAGTAGCAGGAGTTTATTTATTTATTTTGTTAAGGTATTATTGTTTTTATTATTATAATCATTATTATTATTATTATTACACTTTCCAACCAAAATAATGTACAATTAAAAAGTTTTGACTTTGTGCTTCATTCTCATTCCTGAGTATGATAAATCACTTTCACAGATGACACTCACACATAAAAATGAAAATATTATTTCCATACACAAAAGCTTTAACCCCTTTTTTCAGTGAGGCCGGACACAATGGACCTTGCTTTATTTAAAACCCACATTTCAAAAATTTTTATACATTGTTTTGTTTTCAAATAACAACAATTACTTAATGATAAGCAAATTACATGTCCTGAACTGCGCATTTTAACCCCAAAGTCTCCAACACAAAGCCTATGCGCACCCACCACTAAACTATAGGCATTTAATAGAGGCACAGACATCTTTTCATTGCCGATATGCCTTTCAATGCAGACATGATTATGCTCATTTAAACTGTGTGACCTTATTGTATGATTTTCATAGCTCACAATGATATCTGACTGACACACATAAAGATCAGCAGATTTTTGCACGTTTGGTCTCTTTAGCAAACAAAATCACTGGTGGTCTCATCTGATTGAGTGGCCTAATGGTTAAGGCTCCAGTCTCTGGAGTGTTAGAGCTCTGTTGCACCCTGGTTCAAAACCCCCCCCAGTAGGATTATTATTTTTTTTTTTTCCTTGTAAATTATGGTGTTTAATACACAATTTACAGTAATGTTTAATTTGTGATTTCTTACATTATGGTAATCATCATAACATACTAATAATTGGTTTCAGCTATGTTGTCCATTTATAGGCTAAATGAATGGAAGGCAGTCATTTACTACTTATCTATTTCCAAGTGTCTGTACATTTCAACAATTTATTATCAAAGGTTCTAAACCAATTATTTATTATTTATTTGACACAAAATGTTGTTTGCCATCTACCCAAAACTCGCTGCATTTTAATGAGCAGTACCATAATGTAAGAAATCACAAATTAAACATTACTGTAAATTGTGTATTAAACACCATAACTTACAAGAAAAAAAAAAAAAAAATTATCCTACTGGGGGGTTTTGAACCAGGGTGCGAAAGAGCTGCAAGCCTCCATGACACTTTGAAGTGTGCGTGAGTCTGATTCTGATTCTGACCACGACAAATGACAATGAGATTTGTCAACCATCAGGGTCAGAACAGTTTTGCAGACTGCCTGCATGTTCATTTTCTTAGCAGAACAAAACCTCCACCTCCCAACAGTTAGTTTGGTGGTCTAGTGGAGGAGTATTTTGCCTTTGGAAGCCAGCGTTCATGGTTCAAATCCATGCTGAACCTGCTGTAGAATACTTTTTGTATAATAAATTATGCTAGTTAATAGATATAAGATATAGTAATAAATTAGGATGTTTGCAGTTCTGCATTTTTGTTGTTGAAATCGAGGTAGTGGATTATTATGTATTTATTACTAATATTAATTATTATTATTATATTTTCTTAAACAATTTCCTAAACAATGATACAAATGTACAGTCACTGGTAAAAATATTACTATTATATGCTGTTAAACAATTTTTTAAACAATTATAGAAATTTACAGAAACTGGTAAATACAGTATATATAATATATATATACAAAATTAGTGTTTCAAAAAAAATTTTTTTTAACATTAGTTTTGTTTAAGAGGATAATAATTATATTAATAACTATAATACCTTCAGAAAAAGAAGCTAGGAAACATTGGCACTGCTTGGGGATTTGTACTTTCATTACACTGCTAACCTCCATGAGAAATAAATGTGATGTGTGACTTGTCATAACCATGAGTGTGAGCATGACAAGTCAGAAGCTCTCAGACATCAGGGTCATCAGATTTCTGCACACAGACTGTGTGCATGTTATCTATGTTAGTATACCAAAAGGGAACTTTTACAGTAGCTTTCTGGATGGTCTAGTGGATAAGCTTTTGGCCTTTGGAAGCCAGCATTCACGGTTCAAATCCATAGTGGACCCACTGTAGAATTTTTAAAATAAATTATGCTAATCTGTTAAAGTCATTTATCAAAGTGATAGTCATTTATCATAGTCATAGTCATTTATCAAAGTCAAAGTCATTTATCAAAGTCATTTATCAAGGTCATTTATCAAAGTCAAAGTCATTTATCAAAGTCAAAGTCATTTATCAAAGTCATAGTCAAAGTCATTTATCATAGTCAAAGTCATTTATCATAGTCAAAGTCATTTATCAAAGTCAAAGTCATTTATCAAATTCAAAGTCATTTATGAAAGCCATTTGTCAAAGTCAAAGTCAAAATCAGGCATCAGGAACAGCTTTTTTTTACTTTGACTTCGACAAATGACCATGTCCTAAAATGAACACCGTACTCTCTGCCCTAATTCAGATGTAATGGACATATGAAGAAAGTGAGAGCAATGGCTCCACTGGTGGTGGCCAGTTCTGAGCTGATGGCACTGCTGAGCATCTTCTCATTTTGAAGGGAAGTCATATGATGTGTCTCATCTGCTGCACTAACTTCCCTGGCCGAGCACTGAGCACTGCTCCGACAATCCTCAACATTGCCCAATTTATGGTGTCATCAATGCGGAGAAACCCAGACAGATATTTCTCCATCATGGGATACCATCAAGAAGCATTTGAGCGGTCACTAAATATAGAGGATGGAATAGACGGGCAATCACTGGATACTGAGGATGGAGGAGACGGGCAGTCACCAAATACTGAGGATGGAGGAGACGGGCGGTCACTGAATACTGAGGATGGAGGAGACGGGCGGTCACTGAATACTGAGGATGGAGGAGACGGGCGGTCACTGAATACTGAGGATGGAGGAGACGGGCGGTCACTGAATACTGAGGATGGAGGAGACGGGCGGTCACTGAATACTGAGGATGGAGGAGACAGGCGATCACTAAATATAGAGGATGGAATAGACGGGCAATCACTGGATACTGAGGATGGAGGAGACGGGCAGTCACCAAATACTGAGGATGGAGGAGACGGGCGGTCACTGAATACTGAGGATGGAGGAGACGGGCGGTCACTGAATACTGAGGATGGAGGAGACGGGCGGTCACTGAATACTGAGGATGTAGGAGACGGGCGGACACTGAATACTGAGGATGGAGGAGACGGGCGGTCACTGAGTACTGAGGATGGAGGAGACGGGCGGTCACTGAGTACTGAGGATGGAGGAGACGGGCGGTCACTAAATATAGAGGATGGAGGAGACGGGCAGTCACTGAATACTGAGGATGGAGGAGACGGGCGGTCACTGAATACTGAGGATGGAGGAGACGGGCGGTCACTGAATACTGAGGATGGAGGAGACGGGCGGTCACTGAATACTGAGGATGGAGGAGACGGGCGGTCACTGAATACTGAGGATGGAGGAGACAGGCGATCACTAAATATAGAGGATGGAATAGACGGGCAATCACTGGATACTGAGGATGGAGGAGACGGGCAGTCACCAAATACTGAGGATGGAGGAGACGGGCGGTCACTGAATACTGAGGATGGAGGAGACGGGCGGTCACTGAATACTGAGGATGGAGGAGACGGGCGGTCACTGAATACTGAGGATGTAGGAGACGGGCGGACACTGAATACTGAGGATGGAGGAGACGGGCGGTCACTGAGTACTGAGGATGGAGGAGACGGGCGGTCACTGAGTACTGAGGATGGAGGAGACGGGCGGTCACTAAATATAGAGGATGGAGGAGACGGGCAGTCACCAAATACTGAGGATGAAGGAGACGGGCCGTCACTGAGTACTGAGGATGGAGGAGACGGACGGTCACTGAATACTGAGGATGGAGGAGACGGGCGGTCACTGAATACTGAGGATGGAGGAGACGGACGGTCACTGAATACTGAGGATGGAGGAGACGGGCAGTCACTGAATACTGAGGATGGAGGAGACGGGCGGTCACTGAATACTGAGAATGGAGGAGACGGGCGGTCACTGAATACTGAGGATGGAGGAGACGGACGGTCACTGAATACTGAGGATGGAGGAGACGGGCGGTCACTGAATACTGAGGATGGAGGAGACGGACGGTCACTGAATACTGAGGACGGAGGAGACGGGCGGTCACTGAATACTGAGGATGGAGGAGACGGGCGGTCACTGAATACTGAGGATGGAGGAGACGGGCAGTCACTGAATACTGAGGATGAAGGAGATGGGCGGTCACTGAATACTGAGGATGGAGGAGACGAGCGGTCACTGAATACTGAGGATGGAGGAGACGAGCGGTCACTAAATATAGAGGATGGAGGAGACAGGCGGTCACTGAGTACTGAGGATGGAGGAGACGGGCAGTCACTGAGTACTGAGGATGGAGGAGACGGGCGGTCACTGAATACTGAGGATGGAGGAGACGGGCGGTCACTGAGTACTGAGGATGGAGGAGACAGGCGGTCACTGAATACTGAGGATGGAGGAGACGGGCGGTCACTGAATACTGAGGATGGAGGAGACGGGCGGTCACTGAATACTGAGGATGGAGGAGACAGGCGGTCACTGAATACTGAGGATGGAGGAGACGGGCGGTCACTGAGTACTGAGGATGGAGGAGACAGGCGGTCACTGAATACTGAGGATGGAGGAGACGGGCGATCACTGAATACTGAGGATGGAGGAGACGGGCGGTCACTGAATACTGAGGATGGAGGAGATGGGCCGTCACTGAATTCTGAGTATGGAGGAGAAGGGTGGTCACTGAGTACTGAGGATGGAGGAAACAGGCGGTCACTGAGTACTGAGGATGGAGGAGACGGGCGGTCACTGAGTACTGAGGATGGAGGAGACAGGCGGTCACTGAGTACTGAGGATGGAGGAGACGGGCAGTCACTGAATACTGAGGATGGAGGAAACAGGCGGTCACTGAATACTGAGGATGGAGGAGACAAGCGGTCACTGAATACTGAGGATGGAGGAGATGGGCGGTCACTGAATACTGAGGATGGAGGAGACGGGCGGTCACTGAATACTGAGGATGGAGGAGACGGGCGGTCACTGAATACTGAGGATGGAGGAGATGGGCGGTCACTGAATACTGAGGATGGAGGAGATGGGCGGTCACTGAATACTGAGGATGGAGGAAACAGGCGGTCACTGAATACTGAGGATGGAGGAGACGGGCAGTCACTGAATACTGAGGATAGAGGAGACGGGCGATCACTGAATACTGAGGATGGAGGAGATGGGCGGTCACTGAACACTGAGGATAGAGGAGACGGGCGGTCACTGAATACTGAGGATGGAGGAGATGGGCGGTCACTGAACACTGAGGATAGAGGAGACGGGCGGTCACTGAATACTGAGGATGGAGGAGACGGGCGGTCACTGAATACTGAGGATGGAGGAGACGGGCGGTCACTGAATACTGAGGATGGAGGAGACGGGCGGTCACTGAATACTGAGGATGGAGGAGACAGGCGGTCACTGAATATTGAGGATGGAGGAGACGGGCGGTCACTGAATACTGAGGATGGAGGAGACGGGCCGTCACTGAATACTGAGGATAGAGGAGACGGGTGGTCATTTTTTCACACCTGCCTACAATGTTTGCAGAGTATTGGAGTCGTTATAGTGTTGTGCATAGTCAGTGCTACTAATACATTCCCTAGTATTAGAATATTGCCCACTATAAACAAATATTCGGAGAATGTATACAGTCAGTATAGAGCGGAGTGTTCATGTTCCCCAGTTACATTGTGTTCTGACATTTGTCTGCTGATTATCTGGATGTGTTGTGTCCGGGGATGGTCTATGTATATTCCTCACTCTCAGGTCTCCGCTATGCTCAGCTGCTCTCTATTCTTAGTTCTTATAAGAGCTCTAGGGAATGGTTCACACTCGGGTTACAAGTGGCAGGCGTGGTAACTGGCAGAGTCATGGTAAATAGCCGAACCGGCCTCACCATAAAACATCTACAAGCAGTGGTGTAACTAGAGTCCGAAGGGCCCCGGTGCGAAATTTGGACCTGGGCCCCCCCTTCTCCAGCGTTCCCGTATTGGTCACATGCATGGACCCCTTGTAACATTCTAAACCCTATAAAGACTCACGAATTGACCCCTCTCCCCTTCATTATGTATTAATGTCCCTCATCCTGCTATATATGTTCCTCCCCCTGGAATATGTCCTTATACTGGTATATACGGTCCTCCGTTATAGTAAAATGCAGCCTCACAGCCCTCCATATAGTATAATGCAGCCTCACAGCCCTCCATATAGTATAATGCAGCCTCACATCCCTCCACATAGTATAATGCAGCCTCACAGCCCTCCATATATAGTATAATGCAGCCTCACAGCCCTCCATCTAGTATAATGCAGCCTCAAAGCCCTCCATACAGTATAATGCAGCCTCACAGCCCTCCATATAGTATAATGCAGCCTCACAGCCCTCCATATAGTATAATGCAGCCTCACAGCCCTCCACATAGTATAATGCAGCCTCACAGCCCTCCATATATAGTATAATGCAGCCTCACAGCCCTCCATATAGTATAATGCAGCCTCACAGCCCTCCATATAGTATAATGCAGCCTCACATTATAACAATCATCGAGGCAGGTTAACGATGCAGAGTTTATTTATATCCTACAGGGTATTTCAGCAAGTTAAGTCTCTGGTCAGTCTGCAAAGGTATGTATCCAGAGAAAGAGAGGAACAAAGGCAAAGATTCCCCCACCAGGTGCAGGACAATGAATGCTAATGTAGGCATGATTGCTGTCAAGGGATAGTAAGTGGATAGGGAGCCAGGAGGTAAGATGATAAAGTGGGCAAGGTGTTCAGGGGAGCTAGTCTGATCCTTAGACTGGGGTTCCCTAAATCACCCTGTTCCCAGATGCACACCAGATGGCGGGGAGGTCTGGGTGGCCACCCTAACCCTTCCCTCCTGATTTTCTAAAAGCCCCTACCTCCACCTACTTACTGGGAAAGCCAACCACTCCAATACAAGTGAACCGCAGCAGCTCCAGCAAACACGTCTGCACAGCATGTGTCCTAGAAGAGAAATTAACTCTATCTTCAACACCTAGTGGAGGGAAGTGGAACTACTTCAAGGCTGAGGGAGTGGAGATCTGAAAACTAAGACACATACCTCCACCTGCAGAGCTGTATACAACAGACTAAAGGAAAAAAAAACGCTGAATCACAGCAGCAACACTCATTGACTGCAAAACAGTGATCACATGACAATTGCATTAAGGCCATGGAGGCTGACTAGGATGACACATTGTTACCATCCCTTTCACCTTCTCATTGTGTACAGACAAGTGACCTTAAAACTGACAAGCAAGCAAATCTCTAATAAAATACAAAAATCATATAGATGCAGCCAGCGCTCTGTGCTGTGAAGGTCCGATAGTCATCAGCTCATGGCCGCTCCTCACAACCGCTTTCTTCTCTCTGCTGGCAGCAATATTATTACTACTACTCACCATCTCCATCTACTGGGCAAAATATAAACTGCAACTGTGGAAATCATATTTTATAGTGGTAGTTTCTTTAGCGCAGTGTTCCCCAACTCAGGAGCCACCAACAGGTCACATTTTCGGGATTTCCTTAGTAATACACAGGTGATAATTCAATAACCTGCACCTGTGCAATGCTAAGGAAATCCTGAAAACATGACATGCTACCAGGGGCTGGCTGGCAAATTTTGACCTGGGGGGGCAAGAACACAGCAATGGCCCATGAGCATTGAGTTTCAGGGGCAGAGTGACCTCTCAGACCAACATGACAGATGGCCGGGTGGCCCCAAAACTGCTGCTTGAACAGTAGCCTGGGGGGCATCTGTCCCCCTGCCCTCTGGGCCAGCCAGCCCCTGCCTGCTAGTGGCTCTCGAGTTGGTGATGGACTCATCTGCAGTTAATTATACAATTCATCTTCTTATTAACCTGAGATATTCTGTGTCCAAATCCTCAGCTGTACCCTAATTTTAATCCCTTAATGAAGCAGACAGATTAATTTTTTTTTTCCTTTTTCTAGTACAAGAGCCATATATTATTTTTATTTTTCAACCCCCATAGCGGTCTGAGAGCTCAGTATATGAAGGCCGGGGTGTAGTGGGGTGTGACAGTTGCACTATTGTTTTGCCAATTTTGTTTTTACTGTTTTGTCAACGTTTTGATCACTAAAAATTTGGAGGATGAAAAGTGACCAGGCTCATCTTCCAGTTCAGTGAGATTCCTGGCTCATCTTCCAGTTCTGTGAGATTCCTGGCTCATCTTCCAGTTCAGTGAGATTCCTGGCTCATCTTCCAGTTCTGTGAGATTCCTGGCTCATCTTCCAGTTCTGTGAGATTCCCGGCTCATCTTCCAGTTCTGTGAGATTCCTGGCTAGTCTTCCAGTTCTGTGAGAATTCTGGCTCATCTTCCAGTTCTGTGGGATTCCTGGCTCGTCTTCCAGTTCTGTGGGATTCCTGGCTCATCTTCCAGTTCTGTGAGATTCCTGGCTCATCTTCCAGTTCTGTGGGATTCCTGGCTCGTCGTCCAGTTCTGTGAGATTCCTGGTTCATCTTCCTGGTCTGTGAGATTCCTGGCTCATCTTCCAGTTCTGTGAGATTTCTGTCTCGTCTTCCAGTTCTGTGAAATTCTTGGCTCGTCTTCCAGTTCTGTGAGATTCCTGGCTCATCTTCCAGTTCTGTGAGATTCCTGGCTCATCTTCCAGTTCTGTGAGATTCCTGTCTCGTCTTCCAGTTCTGTGAGATTCCTGGCTCATCTTCCAGTTCTGTGAGATTCCTGGCTTGTCTTCCAGTTTTGTGAGATTCCTGGCTCGTCTTCCAGTTCAGTGAGATTCCTAGCTCATCTTCCAGTTCTGTGAGATGCGTGGCTCGTCTTCCAGTTCTGTGAGATTCCTGGCACATCTTCCAGTACTGTGAGATTCCTGGCTCATCTTCCAGTTCTGTGAGATTCCTGGCTCATCTTCCAGTTCTGTGTGATTCCTGGCTCATCTTCCAGTTCTGTGAGATTCCTGTCTCGTCTTCCAGTTCTGTGAGATTCCTGGCTCATCTTCCGGTTCTGTGAGATTCCTGTCTCGTCTTCCAGTTCTGTAAGATTCCTGGCTCATCTTCCAGTTTTGTGAGATTCCTGGCTCGTCTTCCAGTTTTGTGAGATTCCTGGGTTGTCTTCCAGTTCTGTAAGATTCCTGGCTCGTCTTCCAGTTCAGTGAGATTCCTGGCTCGTCTTCCAGTTCTGTGAGATTTCTGACTTGTCTTGCATGCTCTACTCTTTTGACACCTCACCACAGATTTTCATTGATGTTCAGATCAGGCGACTGTGAGGGCCATTGTAAAACCTTCAGTTTGCGCCTTTTGAGGTTGTCTATTGTGGATTCTGATGTGTGTTTAGGATCATTATTTATTTGGAGAAGCCATCTTCTTTTCAATTTCTTTACAGATATTGTTATGTTTGCATCAAGAATTTGTTGAAATTTCATGGGATCCATTCTTTCCTCTACTTGTGAAATGTTCCCTGTGCCATTGGCTGCAACACAATCCCAAATAATTATTGATTCACCACCATGCTTAACGGTTGGTGAGATGTTCTTTTCCTGAAATCCTGTGTCACGTATTGACTGCCTGCAGTCAGTTGTTGCTGCTGGTGTAGTTTCAACTAAGCCTTTTTATCCCTCAGTCACTGCGGCTCTGCAAGTGGAGGTTGCTGAAGGTTTGGTGGAAGCTCAGGTGAGCTGAGGGTATGTGTCTGAGCCTTCTGATCTCCACCCCTCGGCCATAAATAAGAGGTCGCTGATTCAGTTCATCCCTGATCTGAGACCTGGTGTGTGCAAACGTTCTACTGGAGCTGCTGAACTCCCCTTCATTTGAAGCTGCTGGGTTTCCCTGTCCATGGGTGGAGGTAGGGGCCTTTTGCCTAGGGCTTTTCAGGAGCTTAGGAGAAAGGGTGGTGACTCAGACCTCCTCACCTTCAGAGGTAGGGCCGCACTGTCCATTGGACAAGGTGAGCCCTCAGGCTCAGGCAGCAAGGAGACAGGGGGAGCGGCAGAGCTGAATGGGGTGGCACCTGCTGCTGCACTCAGTTCAGCCTGGATGTCTGCAGGTACCGCATCTCTCCTGAGGGCGGCCGCCGGCAACAGTAACCCCCCACCCCGCTCCTCACCCCGGCTGCCAACAGCACCCGTCCCCGTCCCCCCCGCTCCCCAACTGCGGCTCAGGCAACTTGAAAATGCTTTGCTATCTTCTTATAGCCTTCTCCTGCTTTGTGGGCCTCCACCATTTTCATTTTCAGAGTGCTCGGCAGCTGCTTAGAAGAACCCATGGCTGCCTTTTTTGGCACAAGGTTAGAGGAGGTTTTTATAAAGCTGTGAAATTTGCATCACCTGAACAAGCTATAACCCTAAAAGGCTAATTATTAATATTTGTTTTGTATCGACCCATTGCCAGCCAGTAATCCCATTGCAAGGGATGAGGATGGGGGTCCAAAAAGAATGGTGCGACTTAAATGTTTTTAAAGCTTAAATGTCACTGATTGACTCCATTTTATAAATTGTTAAACAGCAGGGACCGGAGCTAGCTCTGATCCCAACAGTTGCTGGCTGTATAACACAGCTCCTGAGCACGCTCTGTAGACCTGTAGCATAATGTAATAGAAAAGAGTTAATTAATAAAATTCTATTTTTCTACAGCCACCACTAGGGGGAGCTGACTCCTTAGAGATGAGTTCAATGGGAACAATAGAAATCCTGTGAGCTCCCTCTAGTGGTGGCTGTAGGTAAAACTATATTATTTCATTTTCTGACTTTGGAGAGTATTTGGAGCTTTGTATCGGAAGAAAAGATGACTGTGCAGGTACGGCTTTCTCCCTTCACTTCAATGGGAGTTAAAGAAATCTAGTGAGCTCCCTCTACTGGTGGCTGTAGGTAGGACTGTATTCTTTCAAAAGGATCAGAAGAACAGAGCGGTAGTATGATAGTAAAGGTTAAACAGCAACATTCTTATTTCCAAAGCCTAGGGGGCTTACAGATACATTTAGTGAGAGCTCCCTCTAGTTGTGGCTGAAGGTAAAACTGTATTCTTTTAATTTGGATTTGGAGCTCTCTATTGGAATAGACTTGTATTGTGATGTAATAGTGAAGGGTTAAATAATAAAATGCTTGTCTTCCACAGCTACCACTAGAGGGAGCTCATGCCTTGCAGATAAGTTTAGTGGGAGCTATAGATATCCAGTAAGCGCCCTCTAGTGGTGGTTGTAGGTAGAACTGTATTCTTTGGAGGATTTGGAGTTCTCCATCAGAAGAACAGACCTGTATCATGACGTAATAGTGAAGGGTTAAATAATACAATTATTTTCCACAGCTACCACTAGGGGGAGCTCACTCCTTACAGCTACGTTTAGTGGGAGCTATATAAATCCAGTGAGCTCCCTAGTGGTGGCTGTAGGTCAAGCTATGTTCTTTCATTCTCTGACTTCAGAGAGGATTTGGAGCTCTGTGTCGGAATAGAGATGACTGCGTAGGCGTAGGTACGGCTTTCTCCATTCTCTTCAATGGGAGTTATAGAAATCCAGTGAGCTCCCTCTAGTGGTGGCTGTAGATAGAATTGAATTCTTTCAAATGGATTTGTAACTCTATCGGAAGAACAGATCGCAGTGTGACTTAATAGTAAAGGGTTAAAAAATAAAATTCTCTTTTTCCATAGCTACCGCTAGGGGGAGCTCACTCCTTAAAGAGGAGTTCAGTGTGAGCTATAGAAATCCAGTGAGCTCCCTCTAGTGGTAGCAGCAGGTAGAACGTTATTCTTTTATTCTCTGACTTTGGAGAGGATTTGGAGCGCTGCATCAGAAGAGTGATGACTGCACAGGTGTGACTTTCTCCACTCACTTCAATGGGAGCTATAGAAATCTATTGAGCTCCCTCTAGTGGTGGCTATAGGTAGAACTGTATTCGTTCGAGAAGATTTGAGGCTCTCTATGGGAAGAACAGACCTAACCTAATAGTAAAGGGTTACATAATAAAATTCTACTTTACCGCAGCCACCACTAGGGGGAGCTCAATCCTTAGAGATGAGTTCAATGGGACCTATAGAAATCCGGTGAGCTCCCTCTATTGGTGGCTGTAGGTAGAACGTTATTCTTTCATTCTCTGGCTTTGGAGCTTTGTATTGGAGTAACATCGACTGCACAGGTGCGTCTTTCTCCATTCACTTCAATGGGACTTTGTATGTGAATAAGATTGTTCTCCAGATGGGCGCAGGTGCCAGAGGGGGCATATATGGCAGATCCACAGGGTAACAGGATACTACACTTTGAAGTAGTGACATCACCCCATAGGACACATCTAGATTGATCCGAGGGCTGAAAACAGCGAGGGAATAGCTGACGTCACAGGGCAGGATGAGGGATCCCAGCAGCTGTGACCTTTCCCAGATCCCCTGGATCTCCGCTCTATATTTACCCGTTTCGGTCACTGCTAATACATTCTGTGATACTTTGTAATCATCTTATAAAGATGAAGATGAGCCCCCCCACCTCATCGGACCCCCTCAGAGTAATGTACTCCAGTCTGCAGAGAGCGCAAAATAAGTCTTCATTAGTAATGTAAAGGTTTCTCCAGTCACCTCCAGAGCAGCAATCACAATTCTGCAGCTTGCAGTACTTTTAGTAAACACTACATTTCCCACAATGCATGACAGCAGATAATGCGCTCTGATACAAAAGAAATGATCCGGCAGATGAAGACTCCAAAGAGCAGAATGATGATTGCAGCTCTGGATGTGACTGGAGTCTAAAAAACGAATTCTGTGATACTCAGGATCAATGTGAAAAAACTTGATCTTGAGCCGCTGCCTTCATCTTCTGCTCCAAACCCAACCAGAGCTGCAGGACGAGACGCTCAGAACAATAACTCTTCATTTCTCTTCCATCACGGCGTCTTTCACCTCCTCTGGAAAATATTGGATTATGAAATGTTTTTTTTTTGCATAAAGTGTTCAGAATAAATAATGTGATTAAAGTCCAGGTTGTTATGGAGGCGGTATTATTATTGAGTATGTGTTTATTTTTTGTGTTTTTATTGCTTTTACTTTGCATTGCAGAGCTTTAGGCCTACAGCAGGGCCTAATGGGTGTAGTAAGATGGCGGACATGGGGGTCACTGTGAGACCCAAGTAAAGATTGCATGGTGGGTGGTACACAGTGGGTATCGGGGATAGAGATGGCTCTTGGGGCCTCACGGTGATTGTAGAGGACAGAGGGGGCTCTTAGGGGTATACAGTGGGTATCGGGGATAGAGATGGCTCTTGGGGCCTCACGGTGATTGTAGAGGACAGAGGGGGCTCTTGGGGGTATGCAGTGGGTATCGGGGATAGAGATGGCTCTTGGCAGTACCCGGTGGCTGTAGGGGACAGAGGTGGTGTGGCGCCCCTGCGACCAGGGTGGCCACATAGGGAACTGCAGCCAGGCTGAAGGATAGACGGTTTGTGCATCAAACACCCTCACAGAACACACACCCACTAGAGGCAGCACCCAACCCGGATCCCGGGACTCTAGGAAGGCAAGGGGTGGTGGGGTTTAGAGAGCAACTGGGTGGAGAATGTAGATCAGGTGACAGATAGCATAAATAGAGGAAAAGAGGAGGAAGGAGTTCAGTAGGCCAGAGTGAGCCAAGCTGTAAAGACATCAAGCAGAGAGTGACACACATCCCGGTGGGGTTTGGCTTCATGGAGATGCAGAATCCACAGAGTCACAGAAACCATGGAGAGAAAGCTCGTCCATAGCCGGCATCCCAGGGGAGTGTGAGGAAAGAGACCGGACCAGCAGCACTGGGTCCGAGGAACACGGCAGCACCGACTGACTACAGGAGGAGTAGTCTTCCCTGATTTGTGTTGGAGTCACACGGGTTAGACGGAACCTGGTAGCACCTTGTAAGATAGGGCTACTGCAGGCTAGGCATACAGCAGAGTGTCAGCTCTGGAGGGAACTGATGATTCACCCGGCTTCCCAGACACACCGACGGGGAGCTTCAATTTCAGGTTGGAGTACCTAACACAAGGGTTGGAAGCACAGCAGCAACCACAAGGACCCACAAGGGTCCGAGCTGCCGCTATACAACCCAGAGAAAGAACAAGAGAGAGGACAGCCTGAAAGGACACTTAGAAGGAGTGAGGGGTCTCTGAGTGACAGCCTGGCTGCAGAGGGTTCAGTGTTACCGCAGTTAACTGACTGTAACTTGTGTTGAGAACTGTACTGAGAACTGCTGTAAATTGTCTGAAGAGCTGACAAGTAAACCCGGTGAACCCTGCCTGAGTGTCCGTGTCTGATTCCAGGTATATTGAACTGTGCATCATACCTTTTATCCTGTTAGGAGCAGCCTGACCCACGGCGAGCTCATCCATCTGGCTGCAGCCCCATCATCCATCCATCCTCCTGGCAGAGCAGCGTTGCAGCGGTGGTCCCATCACTGACCACAACCCGTGGGTGGCGTCACGACAAACTTTAACCCTTGTAAATATCCCCTTTACTTATGAGAACCCGGGACACGGTCTGGACCAGGACCTCCTTGACAACCCCAGCAGTACCCCGGTCCGGTACCGAGTACCCTGTCCCAGTGGGCTCCACAGTGGCTCTTGGCAGTACCCAGTGGTTGTAGGGGACAGGGGGGTTGGGGGTATGCAGTGGGTATCGGGGATAGAGGTGGCTGTTGGGGGTTCACGGTGGTTGTAGAGGACAGAGGGGGCTCTTGGGGGTTCACGGTGATTGTAGAGGACAGAGGGGGCTCTTCGGGGGATGCAGTGGGTATCGGGGATAGAGGAGGCTCTTGGCATTACCTGGTAGTTATAGAGGACAGATTGGGCTCTTGGCAGTTTTCGGTGGTTGTAGGGGACTGAAGGGGCTGTTGGGGGTACCCGGTGGCTGTATGGGTCAGAGGGACCTCTTGTGGGTATGCAGTGGGTATTGGGGATAGAGCTGGCTCTTGGCAGTACCCGGTGGTTGTAGGGTACAGAGGGGACTCTTGGCAGTACCCGGTGGTTGTAGGGGACAGAGGGGGCTCTTGGCAGTTCCTGGTGGTTGTAGGGGACAGATTGGGCTCTTGGCAGATCTTGGTGGTTGTAGGGGACTGAAGGGGCTCTTGGGGGTACCCGGTGGCTGTATGGGTCAGAGGGAGCCCTTGTGGGTATGCAGTGGGTATTGGGGATAGAGCTGGCTCTTGGCAGTACCCGGTGGTTGTAGGGGACAGAGGGGACTCTTGGCAGTACCTGGTGGTTGTAGGGGACAGAGGGGGCTCTTGGCAGTTCCCGGTAGTTGTAGGGGACTGAGGGGGCTCTTGGGGGTACCTAGTGGCTGTAGGGGTCAGAGGGAGCTCTTGTGGGTATGCAGTGTTGATCGGGGATAGAGGTGGCTCTTGGGGGTATGCGATGAATGTAGGAAACAGAGGGAGCTCTTGTGGGTACCCGTTGGTCAAGGGGATAGAGAGAGCTCTTAGGAGTACCCAGTAGAAATAGGGGACAGAGGGGGCTCTTAGGGGTACCCGGTGGTCATAGGAAACAGAGGGTGCACTTAGAGGTACCCGGTGGTAATAGGGTACAGAGGGGATTCTTGGGAGTACCCAGCAGTCCTAGAGAACAGAGGGATCTCTTGGAGGTACGCGGTGGTCATAGGGGACAGAGGGGGCTCTTGGGCGTACCCGGTGGTCGTAGTGTACAGAGGGGGATCTGGGGGTTACCTGGTGGTTGCAGAGGTCAGATGGGGCTCTTGGGGGTATACGGTGCTCAGAGTCTTCAGATGGGGATCTTGTGAGTACTTGGTGGTCGTATTGGTCAGACAAGGCTTTTGTGGGTACATGATGGTCATAGAGGTCAGTGGTGGCTCATGGGAGTACCCAGTGGTTGTAGGGTACAGAGGGAGCTTTTGGGGGGTACATGGTAGTTGTATGGGTCAGAGGGGGCTCTTGGGGATACCCGGTGGTCATAGTAGTCAGAAGGGGCTCTTGGGGTACCCAGTGGTCGTAGGAGACAAAGAAGACTCTTGGAGGTACCTAGTGATCGTTGGGAACAAAGTGAGCTCTTTGGAGTACACAGTGGTTAAAGGAGACAGAGGGGATCTTGGGGTTACCTGGTAGTTGTATAGGTCAGAGAGGGCTTTTGGGGGTACACAGTGGTTGTAGGGTACGTACAGAGGGGTTCTTGGGGATATACAGTGTTTTCAGGAGAAAGAAAGGGGTCTTGAAGGTACACATGGTTGTAGGATACAGAGGGGCTTTTGGAGATATATGGTGGTTGCAGGAGAGAAGGGTGTCTTGGGGGTACACGGTGGTTGTAGGAGACAAAGGGGGGTAGCTGGTGTTGTAGGGGACAGAGAGGGATCCTGGGGTACGCTGTGGGCGTAGTGTACAGAGGGGGCTTCTAGAGATACACAGCGGTCGTAGGGGACAGGAGGCTCTTGGGGGTACACGCTGGTTGTAGGGTACAAAGGTGACTCTTGGGGGGTAATGGTTGGTTGTAAGGACAGAGGTGACACTTAGGGTACATGGTGGTCATAGGAAATAGAGAAGGCTCTTGGGGGTACACAGTGGTCATAGGGGACAGAGCAGGCTCTTGGGATACTCAGTGTTGATAG
Organism: Allobates femoralis; assembly: GCA_033576535.1. Taxonomy (NCBI): domain Eukaryota; kingdom Metazoa; phylum Chordata; class Amphibia; order Anura; family Aromobatidae; genus Allobates; species Allobates femoralis. The sequence goes on along the minus strand of JARQOC010000005.1, from coordinate 565,480,202 downwards.
GGTACAGAGGGGGCTCTTCGGCATACATGGCGGTCGTATGGGACAGAGGGGACTCTTGGGGGTACACAGTGGTTGTAGGGGACATAGGGGGCTCTTGAAGCACACGGTGGTTGTAGGGTATAGAGGGGGCTCTTGGGTGGACACGGTGGTCTTGGGGGACTAAGGGGGGCCCTTGGGGCGATATGGTGATTGTGGGGTCAGAGGGTGCTCTTGGGGATACTTGGTGATCATGGTGGACAGAGTGAGCTCTTAAGGGTATGTGGTGGTCATAACACAGAGGGGATTCTTGGGGTACATGGTGGTTGTAGGGTACAGTGGGGGCTCTTAGGGGGTACACGGTGGTTGTAGGGGACAGAAGTGACACTTGGGGTACATGGTGGTCATAGGAAATAGGGCTCTTGGGGGAACACAGTGGTTATACGGGACAGATCAGGCTCTTGGGGTATCTGGTGGTTGTGGGGTCAGAGGGGGCTCTTGGGGGTACCCGGTGGTCATAGGTGACAGAGTGAGCTCTTGAGTGTATGTGGTGGTGATAGGGTACAGAGGGGGCTCCTGCGCATACAAGGTGGTCGTATGGGACAGAGGGGACTCTTGGGGGTACACAGTGGCTGTAAGGGACAGAGGGGACTCTTGGGGGTACACAGTGGCTGTAAGGGACAGAGGGGCTCTTGAAGCACACGGTGGTTGTAGGGTATAGAGGGGGCTTTTGGGTGGACACGGTGGTCTTGGGGGACTGAAGGGGCCCTTGGGGGGATCCGGTGATTGTGGAGTCAGAGGGTGCTCTTGGGGATACCTGGTGATCATAGTGGACAGAGTGAGCTCTTAAGGGTATGTGGTCGTCATAACATACAGAAGGGATTCTTGGGGTACATGGTGGTTGTATGGGACAGAGGGGACTCTTGGGGGTACACAGTGGATGTAAAGGACAGAAGGGGCTCCTGAAGCACACGGTAGTTGTAGGGTATAGAGGGGGTTCTTGGGTGTACATGGTGGTCTTGTAGGACTGAGGGGGCCCTTGGGAGTATCTGGTGATTGTGGGGTCAGAGGGGGCTATTGGGGATACCTGGTGATCATAGGGGACAGAGTGAGCTCTTAAGGGTATGTGGTGGTTTTGGGGGGCACACAGTGGGCATGGGGATAGAAGAGGCTTTTGGGGGTACATGGTGGTCGTAAGTTACAGGGGGGCTTTTATGGCGTACATGGTGGTTGTAGGGGATAGAGGGGGCTCTTGGGGGTACACAATAGTTTTAGGGGTGAAAAGTTTTTTTTGTGGGTACACGGTGGTTGTAGGGTACATTGGGGGGTTCTTGCGGGTTCTTGGGGGTACCTTGTGGTCATAGAGGACAGAGATAGCTCTTGGGGGTACATGGTGGTTGTAGAGGATAGAGAGGGCCCTTAGGAGATACACAGTGGTTGTAGGGGTAAGAGGTGACACGGGGTACACGGTGTCCTTTGGGTACAGAGGGGGCTCTTGGGAGCACGCGGTGGTCATAGTAAACAGAGGGGGCTCCATTTCTTCTCTACTTTAAAATACCTTTTCTAACATCCTTTAGATATAAGTTCTCTGATCTGCTGTCAGTGAAGGAGTACATTCCTGTTTATACAGTTGTGGCCAAAAGTATTGGCACTGTTAGAAAAATCATGTGATGCTTCTCTAATTTGTGTGATTAACAGCACCTGTAACTTACCTGTGGCATCTAACAGGTGTTGGCAATAACTAAATCACACTTACAGCCAGTTGACATGGATTAAAGTTGACTCAACCTCTGTCCTGTGTCCTTGTGTGTACCACATTGAGCATGGAGAAAAGAAAGAAGACCAAAGAACTGTCTGAGGACTTGAGAAACCAAATTGTGAGGAAGCATGAGCAATCTCAAGGCTACAAGTCCATCTCCAAAGACCTGAATGTTCCTGTGTCTACCGTGCGCAGTGTCATCAAGAAGTGTAAAGCCCATGGCACTGTGGCTAACCTCCCTAGATGTGGACGGAAAAGAAAAATTGACGAGAGATTTCAACGCAAGATTGTGCGGATGGCGGATAAAGAACCTCGACTAACATCCAAACAAGTTCAAGCTGCCCTGCAGTCCGAGGGTACAACAGTGTCAACCCGTACTATCCGTCTGCGTCTGAATGAAAAGGGACTGTATGGTAGGAGACCCAGGAAGACCCCACTTCTTACCCCGAGACATAAAAAAAGCCAGGCTGGAGTTTGGCAAAACTTACCTGAGAAAGCCGAAAACGTTTTGGAAGAATGTTCTCTGGTCAGATGAGACAAAAGTAGAGATTTATGGGCAAAGGCATCAACATAGAGTTTACAGGAGAAAAAAAGAGGCATTCAAAGAAAAGAACACGCTCCCTACAGTCAAACATGGCGGAGGTTCCCTGATGTTTTGGGGTTGGTTTGCTGCCTCTGGCACTGGACTGCTTGACCGTGTGCATGGCATTATGAAGTCTGAAGACTACCAACAGATTGTGCAGCATAATGTAGGGCCTAGTGTGAGAAAGCTGGGTCTCCCTCAGAGGTCATGGGTCTTCCAGCAGGACAATGAGCCAAAACACTTCAAAAAGCACTAGACAATGGTGTGAGAGAAAGCACTGGAGACGTCTAAGGTGGCAGCAATGAGTCCAGACCTGAATCCCATAGATCACCTGTGGAGAGATCTAAAAATGGCAGTTTGGAGAAGGCACCCTTCAAATATCAGGGACCTGGAGCAGTTTGCCAAAGAAGAATGGTCTAAAATTCCAGCAGAGCATTGTAAGAAACTCATTGATGGTTACCAGAAGCGGTTGATCGCAGTTACTTTGGCTAAAGGTTGTGCAACCAAGTATTAGGCTGAGGGTGCCAATACATTTGTCCGGCCCATTTTTGGAGTTTTGTGTGAAATGATCAATGTTTTGCTTTTTGCTTCATTCTCTTTTGTGTTTTTTTCATTGAAGACAAATTAAATGAAGATAATAATACCAAAGAATTTGTGATTGCAATCATTTTCAGGAAGGAACTGAGTATTATCTGACAGAATTGCAGGGGTGTCAATACTTTTGGCCACAACTGTATGTAGAGGCTAAGGTCCTGCACAGACCTAATACTTATTACAGCAGAGGATTTGTTACAATTGTCTCAGGCATTGGCAGCATTGTTCTGATCAATAACTACAATGATTGTCAGCGCTGGAGACAATTGTAACAAACAATGATGAGTTCTTATGTCATTAATATTCTCATTCTATTAAAGCAGGAAGATTTTGAACATAATAAAATGTAAAACACAAAGTTGTGTGATGATGATGATGATGATGATGATGATGATGATGATGGTGAGACGACACCGGCCCTTTAAATGATTCCACCTGTGGATACAATGTAACAGAATTCGTCCTTATATAAAATATTTATTGGCTGTGGGCTGAGGTTGGCATCTCGGGGCCCGTCCTCCAGCGCGGATCTACAGGGGTCGGGATCTGGGGGGGTCTTTGGATTTGGGGTCAGGCGGCCTTCAGCTTCTCGTTCCTCTCCTCCTCTATGGCCAGGACTCGCTCTCTCTCCTTGATGAGCTGAACCCCACAATACGTCACAAACCAGATGGAGAAGGTGCTGACCGGGAAGCCTGAAATCAGACGAGAGGGGTCAGAGGTCAGGGGTCAGGTCACCCTCAGCCCCCCAAACATCGCAGGTCTCTTTTCTGGGGTCTTGGGACTCCTCAAACATTGAAGGACAAGCAATGAGACAGGCACTGTCTATGGGAGCCTATGGCAGTTCAATGATATTCTATGGTATCCCCCATGCTTTACACTGCAGCTCCACCCCTTTATAGGACAATTATGACATTATTACTATAAGGAGGCACAGAGGGGCATTATTACTATAAGGAGGCAAATTCCTCTATGAAAACCAATCTGGAATGTTCCATGTATTAGTTGGATCACAATTGATATAATAGTAAATATAATCCAGACATGATTGTCCCAAGTGAGAGCCTGACCTGCAGTGATCAGCTGCTGTACATACAGACAGTATAATGTATAATACCGCCACTCACCTGTGATGAGAATCCTCTTAGCCACCAGCAGAGCAAACTCCAGACTGTTCAGGGCTAAGATGTTATATAATATAATAGCCCAGAAGTTAGCCGCCCCAAAAAAGCCTCTGATTCTCCTAGACATGGACTCAGGCAGCTTCGCCTTATGGGAAAACAGACATAATATGAGAGCAGTATTATAGTAGTTATATTCTTGCATATAGGAGCAGTATTATAGTAGTTATATTCTTGTACATAGGGGCAGTATTATAGTAGTTATATTCTTGTACATAGGAGCAGTATTATAGTAGTTATATTCTTGTATATAGGGGCAGTATTATAGTAGTTATATTCTTGTACATAGGGGCAGTGTTATAGTAGTTATATTCTTGCACATAGGGGCAGTGTTATAGTAGTTATATTCTTGTATATAGGAGCAGTATTATAGTAGTTATATTCTTGTATATAGGAGCAGTATTATAGTAGTTATATTCCTGTATATAGGAGCAGTATTATAGTAGTTATATTCTTGTATATAGGAGCAGTATTATAGTAGTTATATTCTTGTACATAGGAGCAGTATTATAGTAGTTATATTCTTGCATATAGGAGCAGTATTATAGTAGTTATATTCTTGTACATAGGGGCAGTATTATAGTAGTTATATTCTTGTACATAGGGGCAGTATTATAGTAGTTATATTCTTGCACATAGGGGCAGTGTTATAGTAGTTATATTCTTGTATATAGGAGCAGTATTATAGTAGTTATATTCTTGTATATAGGAGCAGTATTATAGTAGTTATATTCTTGTATATAGGGGCAGTATTATAGTAGTTATATTCTTGTACATAGGGGCAGTATTATAGTAGTTATATTCTTGTATATAGGAGCAGTATTATAGTAGTTATATTCTTGTATATAGGAGCAGTATTATAGTAGTTATATTCTTGTATATAGGGGCAGTATTATAGTAGTTATATTCTTGTACATAGGGGCAGTATTATAGTAGTTATATTCTTGTACATAGGGGCAGTATTATAGTAGTTATATTCTTGTATATAGGAGCAGTATTATAGTAATTATATTCTTGTACATAGGAGCAGTATTATAGTAGTTATATTCTTGTACATAGGAGCAGTATTATAGTAGTTATATTCTTGTACATAGGAGCAGTATTATAGTAGTTATATTCTTGTACATAGGGACAGTATTATAGTAGTTATATTCTTGCACATAGGGGCAGTGTTATAGTAGTTATATTCTTGTATATAGGAGCAGTATTATAGTAGTTATATTCTTGTATATAGGAGCAGTATTATAGTAGTTATATTCTTGTATATAGGAGCAGTATTATAGTAGTTATATTCTTGTATATAGGGGCAGTATTATAGTAGTTATATTCTTGTACATAGGGGCAGTATTATAGTAGTTATATTCTTGTATATAGGAGCAGTATTATAGTAGTTATATTCTTGTATATAGGAGCAGTATTATAGTAATTATATTCTTGTATGTAGGGGCAGTATTATAGTATTTATATTCTTGTATATAGGAGCAGTATTATAGTAATTATATTCTTGTATATAGGAGCAGTATTATAGTAGTTATATTCTTGTATATAGGAGCAGTATTATAGTAATTATATTCTTGTATGTAGGGGCAGTATTATAGTAGTTATATTCTTGTACATAGGGGCAGTATGATAGTAGTTATAATCTTGTATATAGGGGCAGTATTATAGTAGTTATATTATTGTACATAGGAGCAGTATTATAGTAGTTATATTCTTGTATATAGGGGCAGTATTATAGTAGTTATATTCTTGTATATAGTAGCAGTATTATAGTAGTCATATTCTTGTACATGGGGCAGTATTATAGTAGTTATATTCTTGTATATAGGGGCAGTATTATAGTAGTTTATATTCTTGTATATAGGAGCAGTATTATAGTAGTTATATTCTTGTATATAGGAGCAGTATTATAGTAGTTATATTCTTGTACATAGGAGCAGTATTATAGTAGTTATATTCTTGTATATAGGAGCAGTATTATAGTAGTTATATTCTTGTATATAGGAGCAGTATTATAGGAGTTATATTCTTGTACATAGGGGCAGTATTATAGTAGATATATTCTTGTACATAGGAGCAGTATTATAGTAGTTATATTCTTGTATATAGGAGCAGTATTATAGTAGTTATATTCTTGTATATAGGGGCAGTATTATAGTAGTTATATTCTTGTACATAGGAGCAGTATTATAGTAGTTATATTCTTGTACATAGGGGCAGTATTATAGTAGTTATATTCTTGTACATAGGAGCAGTATTACAGTAGTTATATTCTTGTATACAGGGGCAGTATTATAGTAGTTATATTCTTGTATATAGGAGCAGTATTATAGTAGTTATATTCTTGTACATAGGGGCAGTATTATAGTAGTTATATTCTTGTATATAGGAGCAGTATTATAGGAGTTATATTCTTGTACATAGTGGCAGTATTATAGTAGTTATATTCTTGTACATAGGGGCAGTATTCTAATATTTTCATTGTACATGTGAGCAATATTATAGCAGTTATATTCTTGTACAGTGGTAGAATTATAGGAGTTTTATTCTCATACATAGGGGCAGTATTGTTTCAGTGTAATATCTGATAGTAATTTTCCTATGAATTACCTCTATTGTGGCAAATGGCTGCAGTTCAAAAAACTTCTGTACCCAAAGTTCAAAATTCAGACCAAAGCAGTTGAAGACAGACCAGATGTATACAATTTCACATGGGCCGAGCCACAGTGTAGTGACTATGAATGTGGCGATAGTGGCCACTAGCTCTTTCTTTATATTATCATGATTTTCACCGAGGTAGTCATAGACGTATCTGTGTGGAAGAAAGCATATAAGAAAATGACAAGGTTGTGGTGAGACCTATAGAAATGGGAGGGACATAGAGTCAATTCTCTGATTGCCCTGACGGAAAGGGGGGCGCCAGAGGTCTGCTTATTCTGACACTATTTAAATGGGAGGGACTTTGTCAGAATGTAATGGTAAAATAGGACCAATCTATTGTCTTCTATCATCATAACATAATAAGGAAACAAAATAATGCACTCTACCATCAGAACCATGTTCGGCATGAACAGGTAATTGAACTAGTACATCTGCTGGATAGTAGACATAAAGCTTGGGCTCTGTATATACCAGAGGCTGGGAAGTGACAAATCTATCACCTCTAAAGATATCACCTCTGATAGATTTTGGAGCCAAACTCCAGTTTTGAATATCTGTGTTTTTGTGACTTGGGTCCGACAGTTATGGGAGACATATTTTTTACATCGTGATCCCGAGTGGAATGACATGTATGTTCTTACATAAATCTGCATATCAGCCCCAAATTAATATCGGGTTGTGTAGGCCATATTTGCTATACTAGACGTTGCTATGAAAGAGCCCAAAAATCCATCTAGTAAAGGAATCAGCTGTCGCCTCGTGCATCCATCTACAGTCAATTTCGTATTGTCCTGACGATTGGAGTCAGCGGAGGGATAACTGCGTGTTACCCCTGGCTGTTACCCTTGATAGCCATAATGTAAGAGGTTTTGCTGCTCTTAATACTTCACATTTTGGCATCTCTACAATGTGTAGAGTATGTCCGACACCTCGGTGATACTCACTTGCAGAGCCAGTCATTAATTCCTCTGTCAAAGTGCCTGAAAAAAAGCAAAAGTATAAAAGATTATCAATGAACTCGGCAGATGATTACTTATTATGTTTTCACTTGGTTAAGAAACTTTATACACAGAAATCATTGAACATCTCCCACCGTTTTGTATGTACAGCTCCTGTACAGACATAAATGTCTCCATGGTTGCAAACTATTCATAGAAGGATGTGTATATGAGATCAGACTACACAGCATTTGTTTGTAGTCTGTTACCATGGTGATACATAGGTCTGTGTCAGGAAAATGATACAGCGGATGAGGGAATGGGAAGCAGGATGGCAATACCTTATAGACTGGGGTCCCTAGTTGACCCTGTATCCAGAGGTACCTCTGATGGTGAGGAGGTGTGGGCCGCCACCCTTTCCCTGGTTCTGAGCCAGCCCTGTGTTAACACTCCCCTCACCTCCACCCACGGACTGGAGTACATAGCAACTCCCACAAAAAAGGAAAACACCCTAAAGCTTCAGCACAAAGTACACACACATCTTCTCAGCTTGAGGACTTGAAAAGAGCAAAATTCTATCAGTGACACCTAGAGAAAGGAAGTGGAACTATTTAAAGGCGGGGGAGTGATCTACTGCGTCATCTGACACATCCACCTGTGCCTGGAGAGTTGTAATACCATAGACAACAGCCTCTTCTGACGTTAACACTATGTCTGCCAAAGGAAATTAACTCCTCCAGCCTAGCATTTCACATGGACTGCAGAGCTGTCAACAGTCTGCATAGGAGCTGGGTACACAAACCCGTGGGAGTTTTTTTTTATATCAAACTGTTTTAGAATGAGGATCAAATAGTGTAATTGACTTACGTTTCAGCAAAGACGTAGAGCATGGTGATACACTTGGGGGGCTGCGGTGGGTCCAGGTGGTCCAGTCTGGAGATGGTGTTTATAACGCCAAACATCACTGCTGCCTTCACCCAATCGTAGACTAAGTTGGAGTACGCCAATCCGGCTGACGGGAGAATCGTAGAGCGGAGTTATAGAATGTCATATTCAGAAGAAGATACTTTGTATTTCAATTTATTGTTAATGAGGACATTTCTGGTGGGTCAAGGCGATGAGTAGGTTAATGCTATCTAATATATAAAGCTGAGTGTAGGTGCCGACTCCACATAGCCATGCCCACTCCATATATAGCCACGCCCATTCCATAAATAGCCATGCCCACTTTTCAGCCTTCATCTCCACATAGCCCACCCCTGGGAATATGTGAAGGGGTTAATGTTCTTAATTGGGCCAGACATATTTGTTTTTTGTTTGTTATCTCATGTTTGTTAGGTCATTGTTTTTGCCAGACTATTCGGATCCTTTTGTTGTCTGAGTTTGTGTATTGCTAATTTAATTTAAATTACCTCATCTAATCTGTCTACATCACTCAGAGGAGAATTAAGCATTCGGATTGAAATGCCAACTAATAAGACAACTGCCTTATCCCACCAATCCTAGAAGAACACAATATACCCTGAGGTAAAGGCTTGGGTTATAAAAAGGAATTTCTTCAGTCACCAGGAGTTCATATGCTACATGGCTTCAATCTAGGGGCTCTGAAACCAGTTAGAAGACCATAACCTCAGCCAAGGAATTTCGGTTACGGCTACCATGATAACATTGTGCCATCATATTCTGCATAGACTCAGTCTAGCAGATTCAGGTCTGATTAGAGGAGCACTAAAACTGGATTATATTCTGCAGGAGTTCAGCCTAGGATTCTAGAATTCGGCTGGAATATCAGAGACTACTAAAGGAAGATACCCAGGTTGGGGCAATTTGGTCACATGGCTACAGACTTTGCCATGCTCAGTCAGCTTCCTAAGCTTGTTGCTATTCCTTTCTGGTGCCCAACGAAAGCGGGTTGCTGCTGGATTGGTGTAGTTGGCCCTGGAAGCCTAGAAGGCACCAATATTCTAATCCCCGGTGAACTAGTGGAAGGGTGAGAGTCCGTTGCCTGAAAAAGAAAGAAGTTGACTCACCCAGGGACCAATCTGAAAGTTTCTTCACCATCTTCAGGTCTGAGGGTATGGAGAGAATGTAGAGGAAGTGGAAGAAGACGTCCACCAGGAGGATGACCAGCATGTGGACCACGGCCTGGATGCGGATGCTCCGCATCTCGTAATCTTTACGGGCTGTGCTCTTACTGCTCACCTATACAATATATAGACTTTAATTATATCTCATATGAAAAAAGAAATCTTTCTAAAAAAATTCTGGATTACTGAATGCCAGATTAAAGGAATTTCAGTGTATGGTATTCAGTGTATATAATGTCAGGAGTCATCAGAATGCGTCGTTACAATGGAATCAATGTATTCGATGACACCGAATACATGAAAATCAAATTTCTTAAAGGGAAAGTCCCCGTCTCTAATGTCTAAGGGTTTCATCCCCTTTAAGAGCGACAACTATACAAAATTAGAAAGAAGTAACCATTTTATCAGATGGCTATATTGTTCTTTTACCATCTATTCTCACCTGCTCCCGAAAACGGTCAAAGGTCATAATTGGGCCGAAAAAGAAGAAGGGAAGGTAGAAGTTGTATTTGAGGAGTTGGATGGGGGTGTAATATCCTTCTTTGCGGTCGCAGGTCTCCAGGGCGAAGCTCATGCAGCGCAGGACGGAGAAGCCGCTGCCCCCGTAGAAGAGGATTTCTTGGAGAGTGAAGGTCCCGGAAACAAAACCGTTCTGTAGAAAACACAAAAGAACAATCGGTCACAGACTGGAGACAGTCAGCAATGACAATTACCTGCTAACACCACTAGGGGGCAGATCCTACTCAGATGTGTGTGTGTCAGAATACAGCTGTATACAGATTGCCCTCTAGTGGTAGCAACAGGTGGCAACACAAGACATTGGGTAATGCACAAAAATAACTGAACTGATGGGATTTGCTACAATCTAAAAGGTTTTCATATTTTCAACATTGTTTTTGGTTCCAACAGTTTGCCTTTTCTAACACCCAAAAGTTCATAATTCAGTTCTAAAACAAATTACCCCTAGTGGTGACTGCAGACAGAATCTTATCATGTATCTCTATATACAGGGAGCTCCCCCTAGTGGTGACTGCAGACAGGATCTTATCATGTATCTCTGTATACAAGGAGCTCCCCCTAGTGGTGGCTGTAGACAGAATCTTATCATGTATCTCTATATACAGGGAGCTCCCCCTAGTGGTGGCTGCAGACAGAATCTCATCATGTATCTCTGTATACAGGGAGCTCCCCCTAGTGGTGACTGTAGACAGAATCTTATCATGTATCTCTATATACAGGGAGCTCCCCCTAGTGGTGGCTGCAGACAGAATCTCATCATGTATCTCTGTATACAGGGAGCTCCCCCTAGTGGTGACTGCAGACAGAATCTTAGTGTCTCTGTATACAGCGAGCTCCCCCTAGTGGTGACTGCAGACAGGATCTTATCATGTATCTCTGTATACAGGGAGCTCCCCCTAGTGGTGACTGTAGACAGAATCTTATCATGTATCTCTATATACAGGGAGCTCCCCCTAGTGGTGGCTGCAGACAGAATCTCATCATGTATCTCTGTATACAGGGAGCTCCCCCTAGTGGTGACTGCAGACAGAATCTTATGTCTCTGTATACAGCGAGCTCCCCCTAGTGGTGACTGCAGACAGGATCTTATCATGTATCTCTGTATACAGGGAGCTTCCCCTAGTGGTGACTGCAGACAGGATCTTATCATGTATCTCTGTATACAAGGAGCTCCCCCTAGTGATGGCTGCAGACAGAATATTATCATGTATCTCTGTATACAGCGAGCTCCCCCTAGTGGTGACTGCAGACAGGATCTTATCATGTATCTCTGTATACAGGGAGCTCCCCCTAGTGGTGGCTGCAGACAGGATCTTATCATGTATCTCTGTTCACAGGGAGCTCCACCTATTGGTGACTGCAGACAGAATGTTACCATGTATCTCTGTATACAGGGAGCTCCCCCTAGTGGTGACTGCAGACATGATCTTATCATGTATCTCTGTATACAGGGAGCTCCCCCTAGTGGTGGCTGCAGACTGAATCTTATCATGTATCTCTGTATACAGGGAGCTCCCCCTAGTGGTGACTGCAGGCAGGATCTTATCATGTATCTCTGTATACAGGAAGCTCCCCCTAGTGGTGACTGCACACAGAATCTTATCATGTATCTCTGTATACAGGGAGCTCCCCCTAGTGGTGGCTGCAGACAGAATCTCATCATGTATCTCTGTATACAGGTAGCTCCCCCTAGTGGTGACTTCAGACAGAATGTTACCATGTATCTCTGTATACAGGGAGCTCCCCTATTGGTGACTGCAGACAGAATGTTACCATGTATCTCTGTATAGAGGGAGCTCCCCCTAGTGGTGACTGCAGACCTGATCTTATCATGTATCTCTGTATACAGGGATCTCCACCTAGTGGTGGCTGCAGACAGAATCTTATCATGTATCTCTGTATACAGGAAGCTCCCCTAGTGGTGACTGCAGACAGGATCTTATCATGTATTTCTGTATGCAGGGAGCTCCCCCTAGTGGTGACTGCAGACAGGATCTCATCATGTATCTCTGTATACAGGGAGCTCCCCCTAGTGGTGACTGCAGACAGAATCTTGTCATGTATCTCTGTATACAGGGAGCTCCCCCTAGTGGTGGCTGCAGACAGAATCTTATCATGTATCTCTGTATACAGGGAGCTCCCCCTACTGGCGACTGCATATAACTAAAACTTTTATGTGTATTTTTACGTACAGTACAGACCAAAAGTTTGGACACACCTTCTCATTCAAAGAATTTTCCTTATTTATATGACTATGAAAATTGTAGATTCACACTGAAGGCATCAAAACTATGAATTATCACATGTGGAATTATATACTTAGCTAAAAAGTGTGAAACAACTGATAATATGTCTTATATTCTAGGTTCTTCCTTTTACTTTGATTACTGCTTTGCACACTCTTGGCATTCTCTCGATGAGCTTCAAGAGGTAGTCACCGGAAATGGTCTTCACTTCACAGGTGCCCTGTCAGGTTTAATAAGTGGGATTTCTTGCCTTATAAATGGGGTTCGGACCATCAGTTGTGTAGTGCAGAAGTCTGGTGGATACACAGCTGATCGTCCTACTGAATAGACTGTTAGAATTTGTATTATGGCAAGAAAAAAGCAGCTAAGTACAGAAAAACGAGTGGCCATCATTACTGTAAGAAATGAAGGTCAGTCACTCCGAAAAATTGGGAAAACTTTGAAAGTGTCCCCAAGTGCAGTTGCAAAAACCATCAAGCGCTACAAAGAAACTGGCTCACATGAGGATCGCCCCAGGAAAGGAAGAGCAAGAGTCACCTCTGCTGCAGAGGATAAGTTCATCCGAGTCACCAGCCTCAGAAATCGCAGGTTAACATTTCCGGTGACTACCTCTTGAAGACTGGTGACTACCTCTTGAAGCTCATCACAAGAATGCCAAGAGTGTGCAAAGCAGTAATCAAAGCAAGAGGTGGCTACTTTGAAGCACCTAGAATATAAGACATATTTTCAGTTGTTTCACACTTTTTTGTTCAGTATATAATTCCACATGTGACAATTCATAGATTTGATGCCTTCAGTGTGAATCTACAATTTTCATAGTCATGAAAATACAGAAAACTCTTTGAATGAGAAGGTGTCCAAACGTTTGGTCTGTACTGTATATGTAGGACGTTTTGGAGCCTCTTTAGAAATACAGTATAGCCCTGATGTTGGCTGATGGGGTATGCTGGGATTTGTAGTCCCCAGCTGGCTGATTCTAAATCCTGTTTCTCAGTCATTGCATGTCCTATAGCTCATAAAACATACTTGCCAAGAGCTGAAAGGTTCCAATTTGAAGGTTGCAAGACTGCACAGACCGGCGACGAAGCAGAGCCACTTCTGTTTGACCAGCGACACCGTGTAGAGGATGACGCAGTGCGACAGGATCAGCAGCAGGTAGTTACTGCCCATGATTGCCAGGACGGTCAACATCCCGTAGAGCATGTAAATCCAGGACCTGTGCTGTGAGGAGACAGGAGCAAAAGAAAAAAAGACAAAACAGTATCAAGATCTGTAAGAGCAGCACAAAGTATTTCTGAAGAGTATATTGACCTTATAGGAGGCTACAGACCCAGAGCCATTTACCCGGTGGGACATGTGCGCCAGGCGTAGCTGGCAGGGGGGCGCGTTGGGTCAGCTGTTCTCTGAGTCAGATGTAAAGCAGACAGGGTGCAGCACGCCAGCTCCCAGCAATCAATCATACTCACGCCTTTTGGACGTCAATACAGTGAAACCCTGACTGCCATCACTTCCGGATCAGGTGACGTCAGCAGTGTTATCAGGTCAGCTGATCACACTGTGTAATCACTCCTCTGAGCCGCCGAGGTGTGCACAAGAAAGATTTATTGTAATGGGGGTTAGGGGATAGGGGAAGGGATGGTGCGGACACAGTATGGAGAAATATGAGGACACAACATGAGGAGCAAGTGGGAGATGTATGAAAAAACAGTATGAGTGGAGAATGGGTGCAAGCACATTATGGAGAGTGAGGAAGCAGTATAGGTGTGGACATATTATGCAGAGTGAGAGGGCGGGATGGGAGTGGACAAAATATAGTCAGGGATCAGGATGGGTGTGGACACAGTATGAGGAGCGAGAGGGTGGGATGGGTAAGGACAGTTTACGGGGAGTGAAGAGGTAGGGTGCATGAGGACAGTTTGAGGAGTGAGGGGGCAGGATAGGATAGGAGCGGACATAGTATAGGAAGTGAGGAAGCGGGATGGGTGCAGACATAGTATGGGCAGTGAGGGGGTGGGATGCGTGAGCACACAGTATGTGAGTGAGGGGGTGGGATGGTGGGAGCACAGTATGAGGAGTGAGGAGGCGGGATGGGAGCAGACTGTGGACACAGTATGGGGAGTGAAGGTGTTGGATGGCAGCAGTCACAGTATGGTGGCTGAGGGTGCAGGATATGAGCTGTTACAGCATGGAAAGTGAGGGGGCAGGATTTGTGCTAACACAGTATGGGGAGTGAGGAGGCGGGATGGAGGGAGTACACAGTATGGGGAGTGAGGGGGCGGGATGGATGCAGACACAGTATGAGGAGTGATGGAGTGGGATGACGGCAAACCCAGTATGGGGAGTGAGGACACAGTAGGAGAAGTCAGGGGGCAGGATGGGAGACAACACAATATAGAGTGAAAGGGCAGGATGAGTATTGACACAGCATAGGGAGTGAGTGGGTGGGATGAGCATGTACATAGCATGTGGAGTGAGAGTGTGAGATGAATGCACACAGTATGTGGAGTGAGGGAGTGAGATAGGAGTGGACACAGTATGGGAAGCAAGGAGTAGGATGTATACAGACACAGTATGGGGAAAAAGGTGGTAGGATGGGTGCAGGAACAGTATAGGGAATGAAGAGGCAGGATAAAAAAGGCACTGTATTGGGAGCTAGGGGGAAGTGTATGCTAACACAGTATGGGGAGTGAAGAGCGATGGGTGAGGAGATGGTGAAGAGACAGTATGGGATGAGAAAATGTGAGGAGTACAGAATACAGACTGTGTATGTGTGGGGGGAGCAGAATAGAGAAGGAGCAGCATGGGTACACAGTGTTAGGCCACAGCAAGGAAGGGACAGTATGCAGAGGAGGGGGAATGTGCTGAGGGGGCCCAGTATGGAAAGGATAGGGAAGTATGGAGAGGATGTACCATAATAAGGACACTGCAGGGTCATATTTTGTGGAGGGAAGCAGTGAGGGGAAATTATTCAGGGGCAAAGCATGGGTCAGATATTGTTTTATTTAAGAGCATTAAAATCATTCTGTTATTTTTAAGGGCATTGTGTCAGGATGTGCTGCAGAAGACTGGAGGAGAGAGAAGTCTGCAGAGATGAGCTGTGGCCATGATAAGTCATCCTGGAGTCTGGACAGGATGAATAAAATAAAGACAGCGACTCTGGTCAGAGAACACATCATCTATAAGGTACCTGGGTATAAATGATTATTTTTTATACTAATTCTCATCAGTCTTGTGGTTCCTGTATGGTCTGCAATGTAGTGATGACTGATAACAACAACTTCCAGTACTCCTTATCATTGCTAAGGACATCCTGGAAGTTGTAGGTTCATGCAATACAAATGTATATGTGGTTGACTTCACATTACAATGGATATACCATGTACCTATAATGAGTCCATGAGTGCTGCTGCTGTTTTTTAACTGAGGTTTCTTTCCCTTAAGTCTATGCTGTGTGCAGCTCTGCAGATGAAGGAGTGAGTCATAGCATTCAGGTGGTAGTGAGGTGGAGGGGTGGGTCTTAGCATTCTAATCTCCACTCCCTCAGCCTAGAGGTAGTTCCACTTCCCACCACCGGGTGTCACGGATGGAGTTCATTCCTATTCTAGGACCCGTGCTGTGCTGATGTGTTTGCTGGAGCTGCTGCTGATCACCCTTGTCCGTGGTGGGAGGTGAAAGGGAGTAGCATTATCCAGGTTGAGGAGTTGAGGGAAAGGGTGGTTGCCCGAACCTCCTCACCATCAGAGGTACCTTTGGGAACAGGACTAGTCAGGGACCCCAAGTCCAGGGCCAGACTAGCTTCCCAGTTGCCATTGCCAGTTATACCTTCATGCTTCCTTTCTCTCATCCGTTACATGCGTGACGCAAAGTATAAGGGATCGCAGGTAAGTTTCCAATAACAGTTTCAGGCTTCTGGCACTAGGCGGAGCCTGCTGCACGAATCCTCCGAATTTGCTTCCCCTGTATACAAGTGAGCTCCCCCTAGTGGTAGCAGCCTGTAACTATATGCTGAGGATTTGGAGCTTTGTATCAGAAACATAATTGAGCACACAAAGAAACCCACCTGAGGGATTAGGAGGGAGAAGATCTTGGCAAAGATGACGTGTCCAGCAAGTGCAAAAATGATGTAATTTCTGAAAGTGGTGAACCACATGACCCACTCGAAGTCAGCGGCGTCCTGCAACAATCACAAGATTTCACTCCATGTCCCAAATGCACATATAGGACATTATCTGCCAGGACTAGAGACATTTAACACTCAGGAGCCAGCAATGGCCGTCAGTATAGTTATGGGGTTACTTGCATATAGGAGTTGTAGTTGCTTATAAGGCCACGAGGTGGCGCTGTTATCATTGCTGCCGGCTTCAATCATTGCATTCTCTCACCATTTTCCTCCCAAAGTAATACCAGCCGGACTTCACATTCTCTTTAAACGATTTTCGATTCATATTATCTGTAAAACAAGAAATGACCGTATAAAATACCGTAATCAGACTCAGATATAATCATCTGCTCTGCTATGGCAATACCGGATCAATAAATAAACACGCCATACCACGAGACGCTTCAAAGATCCCATTCATAGAGTAAACCAGAGCGCAGGTCAGGACCAGAGCGTAGAAGCCGAGCTCATAGTGCGGTAATGCCGTCTTTATCCCCATAGTGGCGGCAAATCAACTCAGCCGAGATGTATGGAAGTCTACAAAAGGAAGAATATATAGTGTTTATGTCATATTGAGAAATTGGAAGGGGTTCAATATATTGTACAGCGATGGCGGTATTATGGTAGTTATATTCTTGTACATAGGGGCAGTATTATAGTAGTTATATTCTTGTACATAGGGGCAGTAATAGTAGTTATATTCTTGTATATAGGAGCAGTATTATAGTAGTTATATTCTTGTACATAGGGGCAGTATTATAGTAGTTATATTCTTGTATATAGGGGCAGTATTATAGTAGTTATATTCTTGTATATAGGAGCAGTATTATAGTAGTTATATTCTTGTACATAGGGCAGTATTATAGTAGTTATATTCTTGTATATAGGAGCAGTATTATAGTAGTTATATTCTTGTACATAGGGCAGTATTATAGTAGTTATATTCTTGTATATAGGGCAGTATTATAGTAGTTATATTCTTGTATATAGCAGCAGTATTATAGTAGTTATATTCTTGTATATAGCAGCAGTATTATAGTAGTTATATTCTTGTACATAGGGGCAGTATTATAGTAGTTATATTCTTGTACATAGGGGCAGTATTATAGTAGTTATATTCTTGTACATAGGGCAGTATTATAATAGTTTATATTCTTGTATATAGGGCAGTATTATAGTAGTTATATTCTTGTATATAGGAGCAGTATTATAGTAGCTATATTCTT
Organism: Allobates femoralis; assembly: GCA_033576535.1. Lineage (NCBI taxonomy): Eukaryota > Metazoa > Chordata > Amphibia > Anura > Aromobatidae > Allobates > Allobates femoralis. The sequence continues at coordinate 565,462,276 of JARQOC010000005.1, read as the reverse complement.
GTATATAGGGGCAGTATTATAGTAGTTATATTCTTGTTATAGGAGCAGTATTATAGTAGTTATAATTCTTGTACATAGGAGCAGTATTATAGTAGTTATATTCTTGTACATAGGGCAGTATTATAGTAGTTATATTCTTGTACATAGGGGCAGTATTATAGTAGTTATATTCTTGTACATAGGGGCAGTATTATAGTAGTTATATTCTTGTACATAGGGACAGTATTATAGTAGTTATATTCTTGTAATAGGGGCAGTATTATAGTAGTTATATTCTTGTATATAGGGGCAGTATTATAGTAGTTATATTCTTGTATATAGGAGCAGTATTATAGTAGTTATATTCTTGTACATAGGAGCAGTATTATAGTAGTTATATTCTTGTACATAGGAGCAGTATTATAGTAGTTATATCTTGTACATAGAGCAGTATTATAGTAGTTATATTCTTGTATATAGGGCAGTATTATAGTGGTTATATTCTTGTATATAGGGGCAGTATTATAGTAGTTATATTCTGTACATAGGAGCAGTATTATAGTAGTTATATTCTTGTACATAGGAGCAGTATTATAGTAGTTATATTCTTGTATATAGGAGCAGTATTATAGTAGTTATATTCTTGTATATAGGGCAGTATTATAGTAGTTATATTCTTGTACATAGGAGCAGTATTATAGTAGTTATATTCTTGTATATAGGGCAGTATTTAGTAGTTATATTCTTGTATATAGGAGCAGTATTATAGTAGTTATATTCTTGTACATAGGGGCAGTATTATAGTAGTTATATTCTTGTATATAGGAGCAGTATTATAGTAGTTATATTCTTGTATATAGGAGCAGTATTATAGTGTTATATTCTTGTACATAGGAGCAGTATTATAGTAGTTATATTCTTGTACATAGGAGCAGTATTATAGTAGTTATATTCTTGTACATAGGAGCAGTATTATAGTAGTTATATTCTTGTACATAGGAGCAGTATTATAGTAGTTATATTCTTGTACATAGGAGCAGTATTATAGTAGTTATATTCTTGTACATAGGAGCAGTATTATAGTAGTTATATTCTTGTACATAGGGGCAGTATTATAGTAGTTATATTCTGTACATAGGGCAGTATTATAGTAGTTATATTCCTGTACATAGGGGCAGTATTATAGTAGCTATATTCTTGTATATAGGAGCAGTATTATAGTAGCTATATTCTTGTATATAGGGCAGTATTATAGTAGTTATATTCTTGTATATAGGGGCAGTATTATAGTAGTTATATTCTTGTATATAGGAGCAGTATTATAGTAGTTATATTCTTGTACATAGGAGCAGTATTATAGTAGTTATAGTCTTGTATATAGGGGCAGTATTATAGTAGTATATTCTTGTATATAGGGAAAGTATTATAGTAGTTATATTCTTGTATATAGGGCAGTATTATAGTAGTTATATTCTTGTATATAGGGGCAATTATAGTAGTTATATTCTTGTACATAGGAGCAGTATTATAGTAGTTATATTCTTGTATATAGGAGCAGTATTACAGTAGTTATATTCTTGTACATAGGGGCAGTATTATAGTAGTTATATTCTTGTAATAGGGGCAATATTATAGTAGTTATAATTCTTGTATATAGGAGCAGTATTATAGTAGTTATATTCTTGTACATAGGAGCAGTATTATAGTAGTTATATTCTTGTACATAGGGGCAGTATTATAGTAGTTATATTCTTGTATATAGGAGCAGTATTATAGTAGTTATATTCTTGTACATAGGGGCAGTATTATAGTAGTTATATTCTTGTATATAGGAGCAAGTATTATAGTAGTTATATTCTTGTATATAGGTGCAGTATTATAGTAGTTATATTCTTGTATATAGGGGCAGTATTATAGTAGTTATATTCTTGTATATAGGGCAGTATTATAGTAGTTATATTCTTGTATATAGGGGCAGTATTATAGTAGTTATATTCTTGTATATAGGGGCAGTATTATAGTAGTTATATTCTTGTATATAGGGCAGTATTATAGTAGTTATATTCTTGTATATAGGGCAGTATTATAGTAGTTATATTCTTGTATATAGGGGCAGTATTATAGTAGTTATATTCTTGTACATAGGAGCAGTATTATAGTAGTTACATTCTTGTATATAGGAGCAGTATTATAGTAGTTATATTCTTGTACATAGGAGCAGTATTATAGTATTTAGTCTTGTATATAGGGGCAGTATTATAGTAGTTATATTCTTGTATATAGGAGCAGTATTATAGTAGTTATATTCTTGTATATAGGAGCAGTATTATAGTAGTTATATTCTTGTATATAGGAGCAGTATTATAGTAGTTATATTCTTGTATATAGGGCAGTATTATAGTAGTTATATTCTTGTATATAGGGGCAGTATTATAGTAGTTATATTCTTGTACATAGGAGCAGTATTATAGTAGTTATATTTTGTACAAGGAGCAGTATTATAGTAATTATATTATTGTACACAGGAGCAGTATTATAGTAATTATATTATTGTACACAGGAGCAGTATTATAGTAGTTATATTCTTGTACATAGGAGCAGTATTATAGTAGTTATATTCTTGTATATAGGGCAGTATTATAGTAGTTATATTCTTGTATATAGGAGCAGTATTATAGTATTATATTATTGTACACAGGAGCAGTATTATAGTAGTTATATTCTTGTATATAGGGAGCAGTATTATAGTAGTTATATTCTTGTACATAGGAGCAGTATTATAGTAGTTATATTCTTGTACATAGGAGCAGTATTATAGTAGTTATATTCTTGTACATAGGGGCAGTATTATAGTAGTTATATTCTTGTATATAGGAGCAGTATTATAGTAGTTATATTATTGTACACAGGAGCAGTATTATAGTAGTTATATTCTTGTACACAGGAGCAGTACTATTGTATGAACATTCTTCTGAGAGATCACCAATTGATCTTGGTCGTTGTGTATAATTCTGCTCTTACCTGGGGTCTCGGCTGCTCATTACGTCTGTTTGGAAAGATTTTTAATATTTATTACACAACTGAATCATTGTATCACAACCTCTGGTTCCTCCCTGACCGTCCCTTGTCTTTGCTCCTGTTCCTTGCTGATAACATTGGGCTGACTGTCATTTTGGTTTTGGGTGACGTACTGTGAGGCTCAGACACATTCAGCTCCTTTTCTGTCCTTTAAGTTAACTTGCTAGTTATGGTGCTACATGGTCATTAGCAATTGATAGATATGGAGGAAAACGTGACAATTCTTCACTTTCAATGAGTAGACGAATGCCAGGAGGTGACTCTTCAGGGACGGGTTTGGTGTGGGACTGTACAGCTTAGCTGATCTATGGTTATGACTTTTACCTACTTTGGACACATCATACATAGAGATCAATCACTGGAGAAGTACAATGGTCAGAAAAATAGAAGGAACAACAAAAAAAGGAAAAACAGCAACAGCAACCCAATGGCTTGATACTATCAATATAATGGTGGACAAGACACTGGTGGACCTATCTAAGCTTGTAAAAGATCCTAGTGACTTATCCAATGAAAGAAAAAGGGGGAAGGGGAACAAGAGGCGCAATAGTGCTTTATCACTTAGACACTTATAGTACGGTGGTATAAAGGAACCACTCACCTATTTCAGTTGTGCGACCCACAACTGGTATACAGACATATAGTGTTTTATCCAGATGGCTGCTGCTGGACTCCCACCGACCACTTGCACGTGGAATCACACAGTAAAAAATGGGAAAGGAAACGGTGTTCACCAGTCCGCGCTGCCAGGATCCACTTATTCCAGGGAAGAAACTCACGATCAGATGTGATATGATCAAAATCTTTTATTGCATCCAACGCGTTTCAACGCCTTTCCTGGCGTCTTCCTCAGGGATACCTGAGAGGTATCCCTGAGGAAGACGCCAGGAAAGGCGTTGAAACGCGTTGGATGCAATAAAAGGTTTTGATCATATCACATCTGATCGTGAGTTTCTTCCCTGGAATAAGTGGATCCTGGCAGCGCGGAATAGTGACTTATCCAGGCTTAGAGAAGATACTGGTGGACTTACCAGGGCTTGGGGAAGCCCATAGTGTACATATCTAGGCTTGGAGAAGACCCCGGTGGACTTATATAGGCTTGGAAAAGACCCTGGTGGACTTATATAGGCTTGGAGAAGACCTTGGTGGACCTATCTAGGCTTGGAGAAGACCTAGGTGGACCTATCTATGCTTGGAGAAGACCCTGGTTGACCTATCTAGGCTTAGAGAAGACCTAGGTGGACCTATCTATGCTTGGAGAAGACCTTGGTGGACCTATCTAGGCTTGGAGAAGACCTAGGTGGACCTATCTAGGCTTAGAGAAGACCCTGATGGACCTATCTAGGCTTGGAGAAGACCCTGATGGACCTATCTAGGCTTGGAGAAGATCCTGATGGACCTATCTAGGCTTGGAGAAGACCTTGGTGGACCTATCTAGGTTTGGAGAAGACTCTGAATGACTTGTCTAGGCTCGCACAAGACGGACCTTCTTACAGAGCATTTATCCATCAAATTACCAAGTTGAAGGACGTTAATAATACACTGCGCAAAAAAGTAAAGGCAACACTTAAACATCACAATGCAAGTCCAAGTCAATCAGACGTCTGTGAAATCATCTGTTCAGTTATAAAGCAACAACTGATTGTGAATCAATGTCTCCTGCTGCTCTGCAAATGGAACAGAGAACAGGTAGATATGATCAGAGCAAGACCGCACTATAAAGGAGCGGTGCTTCAGGTGGTAACCAGACACCATTTCTCTGTTCTCTTCTTTTTCTTGAGCAGCGTGTATATATTATAATATATATATATATATAGCCAGTAGAATTCTGGGAATTCATTTATTCTTCTATGCATTTTGGAAATGTATTAATGATAATTATAATAATTGTATAAAGATTTATAACCAGTCGAGTAACTTAAAACTCATGGGCCCCGATGTGAAAGCTCCAATGGGCCCCAATTATTGCCGATCTTTAATATCATTAGTCTTTTTCTATAGCTCAAAGGGACTTTGTGGCCCTCCAGGCTCCAGGGTCTTGGTGCGATTGCAGCCCCTGCACCTGTTGTAGTTAAGTCCCTGTTTATACCGTACTCCAATTGCTGACGGCTATGTTCCCTGACTTCTCTCTTCGCTGTTTCTTAGCTTTCCTTTGAAATGAATGATGTCACTGCAGAGCCCCCCTACTTATATGGTGAGATCCCAGCAGAGGGACCTCGTGCACTCAACTTCCCCCAAGAAACTAAAAGTCCTGGAAAAACAGACTTCCCCTTTAAACGTTGAATAGTAAAGTGCTGCGGAATATGTTGGCGCTATATAACCAATAAGTATAAGAGTACTGCAGCAAATGCTATAGCTCCCCCGGTGGTGGGTGGATGGTATCACACTCCACACCATCATGTACAGATAACAGTCTGCAGAGGGGATCTGCTAGGAGAAGGATGAGTGGGGACTCGGGTTACTTCTAGCACTTTGTAATGTCAGCAATGCTGGTGGGCAGCGGATTCAGCTGTGTTCTTCGCCTCTTTCCATTAATAGCGCAGACGCTGCTGTCGCTGCAGAGCACGGAAAATGCAGCAAAATCCACAATGCCATCAATACTGATACAATGTAACCAGAAGAACCATAAGAAGAGCGGAGGAAAGGGGGAGAGAGTGCGGGGGGTATAGGAGTAGGCTTTTGTTTATTTGTTTATTTATTGCGGAATGTTACAATGTATCAGAACATTCTATTACAGAATATCCCACATTCTATTACAGAATATCCCACATTCTATTACAGAATATAATACCGTATTACAGGATACACCCACAATATCCACCAGGGGGACGTAAGATGGGGGGTGTCGATATTTATTTATTTATAGTGAATGATACAATGTATCAGCAGATGAACATTCCATTAGAGAATTACAGTTGTGGGGAGGGTTGATGGGGGGGGGGGGGGGGACACTTTATTTATAGTGACTGTTACAATGTATCAATGATGAAGTATTGATCCGCGCTCGCTGTTCTATCACCTCCTGAGCTATTATAAGATTGTAAGACAATGTGACGTAATGTCCCACATAGAATGGAGAATCTCAGCTCTGGAGAAATCTCTGCAGTGCACAAATCAGTATTCTGCTCCAGTGTTACAGGGTGGTATAGAGGGGGCACAGAGAAGCCCACACAGCCCCCCCATGTGACAGGATCTGCAATGCTAATCAAGGCTGGACACAATGCCCCATTATTGGGGGTCCCCCCACCCCTCTTTATCACTGACCTGGAGGTGCAGAATGTGGAGCCCAGGATGGAGGAAGCAGGAGATCAGAGTCCAGCAGGCAGAGAGCAGAGTGAGGGAGCCATGGATCCAGGGGGGGGACTGTCTCAGAGTGGCACAAGTAAGTTTAGATGGATCTGGGAGGCTGGAATGAGCTGTGCTGGGTGGGATGGTGCAGGGGCCGCCTGTCACACAGTGTGGAGGGAAGGGGGTCTGGAGGGATGGCAGGTGCACAGGTGGATATATTGGGGTTGGAGGGAAGGCAGGTGCACAGGTGGATATATTGGGGTCTGGAGGGATGGCAGGTGCACAGGTGGATATATTGGGGTCCACAGGGATGGCAGGTGCACAGGTGGATATATTGGGGGTTGGAGGGATGGCAGGTGCACAGGTGGATATATTGGGGTCTGAGGGATGGCAGGTGCACAGGTGGATATATTGGGGGTCTGGAGTGGAATGGCAGGTGCACAGGTGGATATATTGGGGTCTGGAGGGATGGCAGGTGCACAGGTGGATATATTGGGGTTGGAGGGAAGGCAGGTGCACAGGTGGATATATTGGGGTCTGAGTGATGGCAGGTGCACAGGTGGATATGGAGGTTGGAATGAGGTGCTGGGTGGATGTGCAGGGTGCTGCACAGTGTGGATATATTGGGGGTCGTGAGTGGATGGCAGGTGCACAGGTGGATATATTGGGGTTGCAGGGATAGGCAGGTGCACAGGTGGATATATTGGGGTCTGCAGGGATGGCAGGTGCACAGGTGGATATATTGGGGTCTGCAAGGGATGGCAGGTGCACAGGTGGATATATTGGGGGTTCCTGGAGGGATGGCAGGTGCACAGGTGGATATATTGGGGTCTGGAGGGATGGCAGGTGCACAGGTGGATATATTGGGGTCTGGAGGGATGGCAGGTGCACAGGTGGATATATTGGGGTCTGGAGGGATGGCAGGTGCACAGGTGGATATATTGGGGTTGCAGGGATGGCAGGTGCACAGGTGGATATATTGGGGTCTGGAGGATGGCAGGTGCACAGGTGGATATATTGGGGTCTGGAGGATGGCAGGTGCACAGGTGGATATATTGGGGTCTGGAGGGATGCAGGTGCACAGGTGGATATATTGGGGTCTGCAGGGATGGCAGGTGCACAGGTGGATATATTGGGGTCTGCAGGGATGCAGGTGCACAGGTGGATATATTGGGGTCTGCAGGGATGGCAGGTGCACAGGTGGATATATTGGGGTCTGCAGGGATGGCAGGTGCACAGGTGGATATATTGGGGTCTGCAGGGATGGCAGGTGCACAGGTGGATATATTGGGGTCTGGAGGGATGGCAGGTGCACAGGTGGATATATTGGGGTCTGCAGGGATGGCAGGTGCACAGGTGGATATATTGGGGTCTGCAGGGATGGCAGGTGCACAGGTGGATATATTGGGGTTGGAGGGATGGCAGGTGCACAGGTGGATATATTGGGGTCTGCAGGATGGCAGGTGCACAGGTGGTATATTGGGTAGGATGGTGCACAGGGATATGGGTCCGGAGGATGGCAGGTGCACAGGTGGATATATTGGGGTCTGGAGGGATGGCAGGTGCACAGGTGGATATATTGGGGTCTGCAGGGATGGCAGGTGCACAGGTGGATATATTGGGGTCTGCAGGGATGGCAGGTGCACAGGTGGATATATTGGGGTCTGCAGGGATGGCAGGTGCACAGGTGGATATATTGGGGTCTGCAGGGATGGCAGGTGCACAGGTGGATATATTGGGGTCTGAGGGATGGCAGGTGCACAGGTGGATATATTGGGGTCAGCAGGGATGGCAGATGCGCAGGTGGATATATAGGTGCAGGTATGACAGGTGCACAGGTGGATATTTTGGGGTCTGCAGGGATGGCAGGTGCACAGGTGGATATATTGGGGTCTGCAGGGATGTCAGGTGCAATGTGATATATTGGGGTTGGAGGGATGCATTGCACAGGTGGATATATTGGGTCTGGAGTGAATGCAGGTTGCACAGGTGGAGTATATTGGGGTCCCAGTGGATGGAGTGACAGTGGATCATAGGGGTCAGGTATGCAGTCACAGGTGAATATATTGGGGTCTGGAGGGATGGCAGTGCACAGGTGGATATATTGGGGTCTGCAGGGATGTAGTCTGCACAGGTGGATATATTGGGGTCTGCAGGGATGGCAGGTGCACTGGTGGATATATTGGGTCTGGAGGGATGGCAGGTGCACAGGTGGATATATTGGGGTCTGCAGGGATGTCAGGTGCACAGGTGGATATATTGGGGGGTCTGAGGTCCAGGCTGATGGTTTGTTACAATGTATCAGTGCAGGTAACATCTATCAGTCTAGGCTGATGGTTTGTTACAATGTATCAGTGCAGGTAACATGCATCAGTCTGGGGTCCGGGCTGATGGTTTGTTACAATGTATCAGTGCAGGTAACATGCATCAGTCTGGGGTCCGGGCTGATGGTTTGTTACAATGTATCAGTGCAGGTAACATGTATCAGTCTGGGGTCCGGGCTGATGGTTTGTTACAATGTATCAGTGCAGGTTCTACTTTAGTCTCATCAGTCCACAGACTTTTCTCCCAGAAGTCTTGGGGATCATCAAGATGTTTGTTGGCAAAAGTCAGCCAATCCTTTCTGTCCTTTATGCTCAGCAGCGGCTTTCATCTTGGATCTCTGCCATGTGGTTATGTTAGCCCGGTTTCTTTCTTATCGTGGAGTCATGAACACTGACCTTAACTGAGGCCTGTGAGGCCCGCAGACTGGGGAGGCCGGTGCGGCCCGCAGACTGGGGAGGCCGGTGCGGCCCGCAGACTGGGAGGCCGGTGCGGCCCGCAGACTGGGGAGGCCGGTGCGGCCCGCAGACTGGGGAGGCCGGTGCGGCCCGCAGACTGGGGAGGCCGGTGCGGCCCGCAGACTGGGGAGGCCGGTGCGGCCCGCAGACTGGGGAGGCCGGTGCGGCCCGCAGATTGGGGAGGCCGGTGAGGCCCGCAGATTGGGGAGGCCGGTGAGGCCCGCAGATTGGGGAGGCCGGTGAGGCCCGCAGATTGGGGAGGCCGGTGAGGCCCGCAGATTGGGGAGGCCGGTGAGGCCCGCAGATTGGGGAGGCCGGTGAGGCCCGCAGATTGGGGAGGCCGGTGAGGCCCGCAGATTGGGGTCATTTTGATCAGCCAGTTGCTCTTGGGAAGATTCACCTCTGTTCCATGCTTTCACCATTTGTGGATAATGTCTCTCACTCTGGTTCTCTGGAGTCGCAAAGCTTTAGAAATGGCTTCATAGTCTTCTTCAGATTGATAGATCTTACTTACTTTGTTTCTCACTTGTCCCTGAATTTCTGTGGATCGCAGCATGATGTCTAGCTTGTGAGGAGCTTTTGGCCTACTTCACTTTGTCAGGCAGGTCCTATAAACCGTGATTTATTGATTGAGAACAGGTGTGGCAGTAATCAGCCCTGGGTGTGGTGAGCTCAGCTTCCCAAAGATGTGACAAACTACAATTATTTCATATTTTAGGGGGTCGGGGCAATCACTTTCTCACACAGGGCCCTGCAGGTTTGGATTTCCTTTTCTCTTAATAATAATAAAGACCTTCATGTATAATCGGCATTCTGTGATTACTTGTGTTATTTGTGTCTAATTGTCATATTGGTTTTGTGTCTGAAACATGTAAGTGAGAAATCGGCATAAGAATAAGAAATCAGGAAGGGGCAACAATTTTCCACAACACGGTATCTATCTATCTATCTATCTATCTATCTATCTATCTATCTATCTATCTATCTATCTATCTATCTATCTATCTATCTCTCTCTCTCTATCTATCTATCTATCCTATCTATATCTATCTATCTATCTATCTATCTATCTATCTATCTATCTATCTATCTATCTATCTACTATCTTTGCATTGTACAGTAAACATATTGCACTCACAGGACTCTCGTCCCACTTTTCTGGATGCACAGCGGAGTGATGTATTACACCCCGATGCCTAGACATGGTGCGGTATCTGTAGGTTCTGATACGGGGACAGGACAGGAGGGTTGTAGGCGTCTTGTTCCGCTCTTGGCGGACACTGATCATACACATCATTGATGGAGACTGGATATAAGCAATGACGCTGCTGTCATCATGTAGCAGAGCTGAGATTGTCACCCGACACATGGTGATAGGACCATACATTATTTGGGTGTTACATGGCTCTGCAGTTTGATTATCTTATCTCAGTGCACAGCCTCAGCTCTGCTACATCTCTTACCCATTCACCTTTACACAATTAATATTTTCTGCTGACGACAGTTTGTTCGGCTTGTAGAAAGCTGATCCATCTGTGTTGCAGTAAATCTGAGTTTGTCATGTGGCACAACCCATGGTGATATCATGATATATTATCTGCACACATTTATAGATGACAACTTTAGCTCTGCTACATCTCTGCCATTAGGATGACAGAACTGAGTGAAAGCCATTGGGTTTTCTAACATACTTTGTCATTCCACATCTCTGCTTGCTGTCATTGAAAGGAAACATTCTTGGCTGCACTCAGAGGCAGTGATTTCTCACAGCTGATGGTTTGGCACAGTTGCATCTTTCTCCAGCTCAGTACACAGATGGTCATTAGGTTTCACAACAGAATCTGGTTTATTATTTGTCCTGAAAGATGAAGAATGAGAACTGCCTGGGTGTCCCTATGATAACACTGATGGTCCAGAGCACAAGCACCTGCGAGCACCTCATCCTAGCATGGGATACTATGTTACTGAACTGAACTATCTATATCTATCCTGTGTGATACTGTCACTGAGCTGTGTATCTAATCCTGTGTGATACTGTCTGCTGAGCTGTGTATCTAATCCTATCCTATGTGATACTGTCTTCTGAGCTGTGTATCTAATGCTATCTTGTGTGATAGTGTCTGCTGAGCTGTGTATCTAATCCTATCCTGTGTGATACTGTGTGCTGAGCTGTGTATCTAATCCTATCATGTGTGATACTGTGTGCTGAGCTGTGTATCTAATCCTATCCTGTGTGATACTGTCTGCTGAGCTGTGTATCTAATCCTATCCTGTGTGATACTGTCTGCTGAGCTGTATCTAATCCTTTCCTGTGTGATACTGTCTGCTGAGCTGTATCTAATCCTATCCTGTGTGATACTGTCTGCTGAGCTGTGTATCTAATCCTATCCTGTGTGATACTGTCTGCTGAGCTGTGTATCTAATCCTATCCTGTGTGATACTGTCTGCTGAGCTGTGTATCTAATCCTCTATGTGATACTGTCTGCTGAGCTGTGTATCTAATCCTATCCTGTGTGATACTGTCTGCTGAGCCATGTATCTAATCCTCTCCTGTGTGATACTGTCTGCTGAGCTGTGTATCTAATCCTATCCTGTGTCATACTGTCTGCTGAGCTGTGTATCTAATCCTACCCTGTGTGATACTGTCTGCTGAGCTGTGTATCTAATCCTATCCTGTGTGATACTGTCTGCTGAGCTGTGTATCTAATCCTACCCTGTGTGATACTGTCTGCTGAGCTGTGTATCTAATCCTATCCTGTGTGATACTGTCTGCTGAGCCGTGTATCTAATCCTATCCTGTGTGATACTGTCTGCTGAGCTGTGTATCTAATCCTCTATGTGATACTGTCTGCTGAGCTGTGTATCTAATCCTATCCTGTGTGATACTGTCTGCTGAGCCATGTATCTAATCCTCTCCTGTGTGATACTGTCTGCTGAGCTGTGTATCTAATCCTATCCTGTGTGATACTGTCTGCTGAGCTGTGTATCTAATCCTACCCTGTGTGATACTGTCTGCTGAGCTGTGTATCTAATCCTATCCTGTGTGATACTGTCTGCTGAGCTGTGTATCTAATCCTATCCTGTGTGATACTGTCTGCTGAGCTGTGTATCTAATCCTATCCTGTGTGATACTGTCTGCTGAGCTGTGTATCTAATCCTCTATGTGATACTGTCTGCTGAGCTGTGTATCTAATCCTATCCTGTGTGATACTGTCTGCTGAGCCATGTATCTAATCCTCTCCTGTGTGATACTGTCTGCTGAGCTGTGTATCTAATCCTATCCTGTGTCATACTGTCTGCTGAGCTGTGTATCTAATCCTACCCTGTGTGATACTGTCTGCTGAGCTGTGTATCTAATCCTATCCTGTGTGATACTGTCTGCTGAGCTGTGTATCTAATCCTACCCTGTGTGATACTGTCTGCTGAGCTGTGTATCTAATCCTATCCTGTGTGATACTGTCTGCTGAGCCGTGTATCTAATCCTATCCTGTGTGATACTGTCTGCTGAGCTGTGTATCTAATCCTCTATGTGATACTGTCTGCTGAGCTGTGTATCTAATCCTATCCTGTGTGATACTGTCTGCTGAGCCATGTATCTAATCCTCTCCTGTGTGATACTGTCTGCTGAGCTGTGTATCTAATCCTATCCTGTGTGATACTGTCTGCTGAGCTGTGTATCTAATCCTACCCTGTGTGATACTGTCTGCTGAGCTGTGTATCTAATCCTATCCTGTGTGATACTGTCTGCTGAGCTGTGTATCTAATCCTATCCTGTGTGATACTGTCTGCTGAGCTGTGTATCTAATCCTATCCTGTGTGATACTGTCTGCTGAGCTGTGTATCTAATCCTCTCCTGTGTGATACTGTCTGCTGAGCCGTGTATCTAATCCTCTCCTGTGTGATACTGTCTGCTGAGCTGTGTATCTAATCCTATCCTGTGTGATACTGTCTGCTGAGCTGTGTATCTAATCCTATCCTGTGTGATACTGTCTGCTGAGCTGTGTATCTAATCCTATCCTGTGTGATAATGTCTGCTGAGCTGTGTATCTATCCTCTCCTGTGTGATACTGTCTGCTGAGCTGTGTATCTAATACCATCAAGTGTAATACTGCGTGATACTATCTATTGAGCTGTTTATCTAATGTTATTATATGCAATACAGTACAATATACTGAGCCACTGTATCTAAACCCATCAGGTGTATCTAATCATGTAGTGTGTGGTACTGTCTGCTGAGATGCTGTATGACATCTGTGAAAATAAACTGCCCAGGAGCCTCCAGCTTGGAGGTTTACATGGGGTAATGTATGTTGGGCCCCTGAATGGTAGATGCTCGAGGGCTCTTGATGTCCTTGATATAATTGATCCCTACAATCCCTATAATGAGATGCTGTTAAATTTTATTACCCGCCGTGGGGGGCACTGGGGCATAGACAGGAGATCTGTGTTCACGTAGGGTTATTGCAGGAGAACCCATCCCGTCTTGTTCAGTCTTCATCTTTTTTACCCTGTCTTGTTCCATCTTATCTTGCCCCTCCTGTTTTATCCTGTCCACTCCTGTTTTATCCTGCCCATCCCTGTTTTATTCTGCCCCCTCCTGTTTTATCCTGCCCCCTCCTGTTTTATCCTGTCCCCTCCTGTTTTAACCTGCCCACTCCTGTTTTATCCTGCCCACTCCTGTTTTATCCTGCCCACTCCTGTTTTATTCTGCTCCCCCTGTTTTATCCTGTCCCCTCCTGTTTTATCCTGTCCCCTCCTGTTTTATCCTGTCCCCTACTGTTTTATCCTGTCCCCTCCTGTTTTATCCTGCCCACTCCTGTTTTATTCTGCTCCCTCCTATTTTATCCTGCCCACTCCTGTTTTATCCTGCCCACTCCTGTTTTATCCTGTCCCATCCTGTTTTATCCTGCCCAGTCCTGTTTTATTTTGCTCCCTCCTGTTTTATCCTGTCCCCTCCTGTTTTATCCTGCCCACTCCTATTTTATCCTGCCCACTCCTGTTTTATCCTGCCCACTGCTGTTTTATCCTGCCCACTCCTGTTTTATCCTGCCCAGTCCTGTTTTATTCTGCTCCCTCCTGTTTTATCCTGTCCCCTCCTGTTTTATCCTGTCCCCTCCTGTTTTATCCTGTCCCCTCCTGTTTTATCCTGCCCACTCCTGTTTTATTCTGCTCCCTCCTGTTTTATCCTGCCCAGTCCTGTTTTATTCTACTCCCTCCTGTTTTATCCTGCCCCCTCCTGTTTTATCCTGCCCAGTCCTGTTTTATCCTGTCCCCTCCTGTTTTATCCTGCCCAGTCCTGTTTTATCTTGCCCACTCCTGTTTTATCCTGTCCCCTCCTGTTTTATCCTTGCCCCTCCTGTTTTATCCTGTCCACTCCTGTATTATCCTGCCCAGTCCTGTTTTATTCTGCCCCCTCCTGTTTTATCCTTAGCCCTCCTGTTTTATCATGCCCCCTCCTGTTTTATCCTTCCCTGTCCTGTTTTTCCTGCCCCCTCCTGTTTTATCCTTCCCAGTCCTGTTTTATTCTGCCCCCTCCTGTTTTATCCTGCCCACTCCTGTTTTATCCTGCCCACTCCTGTTTTATTCTGCCCCCTCCTGTTTTATCCTGTCCAGTCCTGTTTTATCCTGTCCAGTCCTGATTTGTCCTCTCCTGTTATAACCTGCCTGGTCATGTTTCATATTCCGTCCTGTTACCTGTCCAATACTATTATGCCCTGTCTTGTCTTTTTCTGTATCTGTCCTGTTTTGTCTTGTGCTGTCCTGTTCAATCCTAATCTTTCTTGTCCTATCCTGTCCTTTTCTCTCCTTATCCTGTCCTGTCTTATCCTGTTAGGACCTGTCTGGTCATGTTCTTTGAAGTTCTGTTCTGCCCTGTCCGATATTGGTCAGTTTGTTCTGTCCAGTCCTGATCTGTCATGCTCTGTCCTGTCCAGTTCTTGCTTGTCATGTCCTATTTTGTCTTGTCCTGTTATGACCTGTCTGGTCTTGTTCTGTTCAGCTATTTTCCAAATAAAATGGTAAGCTTTATTACAGCATCTTCATATCGTAACCTTTTCAAGAGTATCCAAAAAGATTTAATCCTTTTTCCTAAAACATTTCAAACCATATCCAGGCCCTTATTTAGGGATAATCTATTCTGCCCTCTCCCCAGTATTGCACAGTTGTGTTCTGTCCTGTTCAGTCCTATCTAGTATTGTCCTGTCCTATTCTATCTGTTCTGCCCTGTCCAGTGTTGGCCAGTTGTGTTCTGTCCTATGTTGTCCTGTCCTAATCTGCTGTGTCCAGTCCTGTTTTGTCCCATTCTGTCCTGTGCTACTCTGTCCTGATCAGCTGATCAGTCGCGTTCTGTCCTATTCTGTCTCGATCTGTCGTGTTCATTCCTACTTTATCCCATTCTGTCCTGTCCTGTTTTGTCCCATCCTGCCGTGCTCTTTCCTATTCTGTCCTAGTTAGTCCTGATCTGCTGTGTTTTGTCCTATTCTGTCCTAATCTGTCATGTTCTTTCCTGTTCTGCCCTGTCCAGTATTGTCCAGTTATGTTCTGTTATGTTTTGCCCTGTCCCATTCTATCCTGTTCTGTCCTGTCCAGTATTGGTCAGTTTTGTTCTGTCCTGCCATGTTCTGTCCTGACCTGTTCTTTCCTGCTTTGTCTTGATCTGTCGTGTTATGTCCTGATCTGTCGTGCTCTGTTCTGATCTGTCATGTTTGGTCCTATTTTGCCCTGGTATGTCGTGATTTGTCCCGTTCTGCCCTGTCCTGTCCTGCTTTGTCCTGATCTGTCATGTTCTTTCCTGATTTGCCCCATTCTATCCTGTTTTGTCCTATCCAGTTTTGTCCTGATCTTGTCGTGTCCTATCCTGTTTTGCCCTAATTTATCCTGTTTTGCCCTGATCTATCCTGTTTTGTTCTGTCCTGTTTTGACTCATTCTGTTGTGTTCTGTCCTGATCTGTTGTGTTTTGTGCCATTCCGTCATGTCCAGTATTGTCCAGTTGTGTCCAGTCCTTTTTTTTTCCTGTCCTGATCTCTCGTGTTCTGTCCTGATCTCTCGTGTTCTGTCCTGATGTGTCATGTTCTGTCCTGATCTCTCGTGTTCTGTCCTGATCTCTCGTGTTCTGTCCTGATCTCTTGTGTTCTGTCCTGATCTCTCGTGTTCTGTCCTGATCTCTTGTGTTCTGTCCTGATCTCTCGTGTTCTGTCTTGATCTCTCGTGTTCTGTCCTGATCTCTCGTGTTCTGTCTTGATCTCTCGTGTTCTGTCCTGATCTCTCGTGTTCTGTCCTGTCTGTCGTGTTCTGTCCTGATCTCTCGTGTTCTGTCCTGATCTCTCCTGTTCTGTCCTGATCTCTCCTGTTCTGTCCTGATCTGTCGTGTTCTGTCCTGATCTCTCGTGTTCTGTCCTGTTTTGCCCTGGTATGTCATGTTTTTTTGTCCTGTTCTTTCCTGTCCTCGCTGTTTTGACCTGTCCTGATATGTCCTGCTTTGTCCTGATCTGTCATGTTCTTTCCTAATTTGCCCCATTCTGTCCTGTTTTGTCCTTCCGGTTTTTGTCCTGATCTTGTCGTGTCCTATCCTGTTTTGCCCTAATCTATCCTGTTTTGCCCTAATCTATCCTGTTTTGTTCTGTCCTGTTTTGACTCATTCTGTTGTGTTCTGTCCTGATCTCTCGTGTTTGTGCCGTTCCGTCAGTCCGTATTGTCCAGTTTGTCCGATCCTCGTGTCTGTCCTGATCTCTTTGTTCTGTCCTGATCTCTCGTGTTCTGTCCTGATCTCTCGTGTTCTGTCCTGATCTCTCGTGTTCTGTCCTGATCTCTCGTGTTCTGTCCTGATCTCTCGTGTTCTGTCCTGATCTCTCGTGTTCTGTCCTGATCTCTCTGTGTTCTGTCCTGATCTCTCCTGTTCTGTCCTGATCTCTCCTGTTCTGTCCTGATCTTCGTGTTCTGTCCTGATCTCTCGTGTTCTGTCCTGTTTGCCTGGTTGTCATGTCTTGTCCGTCTTCTGTCCTCGTGTTTGCCGTCTGATATGTCCTGTTTGTCCTGATCTGTCCTGTTCTTTCCTGATTTCCCATTCTGTCCTGTTTTTGTCCTGATCCTGTTTGTCCTGATCTGTCTGTTCTATCCTTTTTGCCCTATCTGTCCTGTTTTGCCCTTCTTTCCTGTTTTGTTCTGTTCCTATCCTGTTTTGCTATCTATCTGTTTTTTGCCCTAATCTATCCTGTTTTTTTCTGTCCTGTTTTGACTCATTCTGTTGTGTTCTGTCCTGATCTGTCGTGTTTTGTGCCGTTCCGTCATGTCCAGTATTGTCCAGTTGTGTCCAGTCCTTTTTTTTCTGTCCTGATCTCTCGTGTTCTGTCCTGATCTCTCGTGTTCTGTCCTGATCTCTCGTGTTCTGTCCTGATCTCTCGTGTTCTGTCCTGTTCTGTCTGTTCTGTCCTGATCTCTCGTGTCCTGTCCTGACTCTCCGTGTTCTGTCCTGATCTCTCTGTTCTGTCCTGATCTTCCTGTTCTGTCCTGATCTCTCGTGTTCTGTCCTGATCTGTCTGTTCTGCCTGATTCTTTTCCTGCTTGCCCTGGTATCTGTTTATTGTCCGTTCTTCCTGTCTCCGCTGTTACCTGTCCTGATAGTCTGCTTTGTTCTGTCTGTCTCGTGTTCTTCCTATTCTGCCCTTCTGTCCTGTTGTCCCGTTTTGTCCTGATCTTTCGTTCTGTCCCCTATTCTTCCTGTTTTGCCCTATCTCCTTGTTTCGTTGTCTTGACCTTCGTGTTCTGTCCTGATCTGTCGTGTTTTGTCCGTTCGTCATTCCAGTTTGTCCTGATCTGTCAGTCTTTTTCTGTCCTGATCTCTCGTGTTCTGTCCTGATCTCTCGTGTTCTGTCCTGATCTTTCGTGTTCTGTCCTGATCTCTCGTGTTCTGTCCTGATCTCTCCTGATCTGTCCGATCTCGTGTTCTGTCCTGATCTCTCGTGGTTCTGTCCTGATCTCTCGTGTTCTGTCCTGATCTGTCCTGTTCTGTCCTGATCTTCGTGTTCTGTCCTGGGTCTGTCCTCGATCTTCTGCCCTGTTCTTCCTGATCTCTGCCCTGTTCTGTCCTGATCTGTCCTGTTCTGTCCTGATCTGCTCTGTTCTGTCCTGATCTGCCCTGTCTCTTCCGTGTTCTCGTTCCTGATCTGCTCTGTTCTGTCCTGATCTGCCTGTTCTGTCCTGATCTCTCGTGTTCTGTCCTGTTCTGTCGTGTTCTGTCCTGATCTCCTGTTCTGTCTGCCCGTTCTGTCCTGATCTTCGTGTTCTGTCCTGATCTCTCGTGTTCTGTCCTGATCTGTCCGTGTTCTGTCCTGATCTCTCGTGTTCTGTCCTGATCTGCTCGTGTTCTGTCCTGATCTTTCGTGTTCTGTCCTGATCTCTTGTGTTCTGTCCTGATCTGTCCTGATCTCTCGTGTTCTGTCCTGATCTCTCTGTTCTGTCCTGATCTCTCGTGTTCTGTCCTGATCTTCGTGTTCTGTCCTGATCTGTCGTGTTCTGTCCTGTCTGTCCTGATCTTTATGTTCTGTCCTGATCTCTCGTGTTCTGTCCTGATCTCTCGTGTTCTGTCCTGATCTCTCGTGTTCTGTCCTGATCTTGTCCTGATCTCTCGTGTTCTGTCCTGATCTTCGTGTCTCTGTTCTGATCTCTCTATTCTGTCCTGATCTCTCGTGTTCTGTCCTGACTCTGTTCTGTCCTGATCTCTCGTGTTCTGTCCTGATCTGTGTCTGTCCTGATCTCGTGTCGTCTGTTCTGTCCTGTTCTGTCCTGATCTCCGTGTTCTGTCCTGATCTCTCTGTTCTGTCTGATCTCTCTGTTCTGTCCTGATCTCTTTCTGTCTGTCTGTCCTGATCTCTCCGTGTTCTGTCCTGATCTCTCTGTTGCCTGATCTCTGTTCTTCCTGACTCTGTCCTGATCTCTCTGTTCTGTCCTGTCTGCCTGTTCTGTCCTGATCTCTCTGTTCTGTCCTGATCTCTCTGTTCTGTCCTGATCTCTCGCTGATCTCTCCTGTTCTGTCCTGATCTCTCCTGTTCTGTCCTGTTTTGCCCTGTTCTGTCCTGATCTCCTGTTCTGTCCTGATCTCCTGTTTTCGTTCGTCTGTCTGTCCTGACTCTGTGTTTCTGCCCTGTTCTGTCCTGATCTGCCCTGTTCTGTCCTGATCTCTCCTGTTCTGTCCTGATCTGTCCTGTCTCGCCCTGTTCTGTCCTGATCTCTCCTGTTCTGTCCTGTTTGCCCTGTTCTGTCCTGTTCTTGTCCTGTATCTGTCCTGATCTCTGTCTGCTCTGTTTGCTATCTGCCCTGTTCTGTCCTGATCTTTTGTTTGCCCTGTTTGTCTGATCTCCATGTTCTGTCCTGATCTTCTGTTCTCCTGTTGCCTGTTATCGATTGCCTGTTCTGCCTGTTCCTTCGTCTGACGTCCTGATCTGCGTTCTGTCCCAGTCTTCCTGTTCTTCCTTGCCGTCTGTCTGTCTGTCTATTGTTTTCTCTCTGTTGTTCCTCTTATTATTATGATGTGTGAAAGTTGTCCTGATCGTTATGTCGCCGTCGTGTCTATTGCAATCTGTTGTTTCTCAATGTTTTCTCTCCCTTTCTTGATGTCCTCCTGTGCTCCTCACCCTGTGGCATCGTCTGGCATCTGACGATGGTGGACAGGTAACAGCGGTGGCATTGTGTAATCTTTGTAATGGGGTCAGCTAGTATTTCCTGCAACACAATTATAGTAATGTGGGTCTGATTATGTGACAAATATTAAAACCTAGAGACAGACTCAGCATTGTATACGAAGAAATACCCCTTCTCACCGCACCAGGCTATTATATCACCAACTACCGGAGCATCATTATACTGTTCCTACAAAGGAGATGGGAATCTGTAAACTTCAGTCTCCATAACATTCAGCATCTTTATAAATCCTCCTCTTATCTACAGCTACATCGTGTCACATCCAGAGCAGCAATCATACTTCTGCCACTTTCCTCTCAGCTCTGAGGCTGGAAATTGCCTCAAGACTCAATTAGGGGCGAGAAAAGCCGATCTAGATGTGACTACAGTATAAGAAATAATGTCCTACCAGATTAGAAAAATGTAGGGAAAGGGAATGTGTCTATGGAGCAGGCCCAGGCTCCTCGGAAAAATGTAGTTAGCTCAGGTGATTGCCTTAAAAGTGCAAGAAATACAAAGCCCAAGGCCTTCACCTCACATTACATCCACCTGTACTGTACCAGCAAATAGGCCTGAATGGAAGACATTGTGTCCTCTACATGACGACTAAGGAGGCCAGGAAATATCGTAATTATGGAGTCTATTATCAATGTAAAAGAATGTAACTACTATAATACTGCTCCTATGTACAAGAATATAACTACTATAATACTGCTCCTATGTACAAGAATATAACTACTATAATACTGCCCCTATATACAAGAATATAACTACTATAATACTGCTCCTATATACAAGAATATAACTACTATAATACTGCCTCTATGTACAAGAATATAACTACTATAATACTGCTCCTATGTACAAGAATATAACTACTATAATACTGCTCCTATATACAAGAATATAACTACTATAATACTGCCCCCTATATACAAGAATATAACTACTGTAATACTGCCCCTATATACAAGAATATAACTACTATAATACTGCCCACTATGTACAAGAATATAACTACTATAATACTGACCCTATGTACAAGAATATAACTACTATAATACTGCTCCTATGTACAAGAATATAACTACTATTATACTGCTCCTATATACAAGAATATAACTACTATAATACTGCCCCTATATACAAGAATATAACTACTATAATACTGCTCCCTATGTACAAGAATATAACTACTATAATACTGCCCCTATATACAAGAATATAACTACTATAATACTGCTCCTATATACAAGAATATAACTACTATAATACTGCCCCTATATACAAGAATATAACTACTATAATACTGTCCCTATATACAAGAATATAACTACTATAATACTGCCCCTATATACAAGAATATAACTACTATAATACTGCTCCTATGTACAAGAATATAACTACTATAATACTGCTCCTATATACAAGAATATAACTACTATAATACTGCCCCTATATACAAGAATATAACTACTATAATACTGCCCCTATGTACAAGAATATAACTACTATAATACTGCCTCTATGTACAAGAATATAACTACTATAATACTGCTCCTATATACAAGAATATAACTACTATAATACTGGGGCTGCTGGGCTCCTATATACTACCACTGGGGCTGCTTGGGCTGCTGTATACTACCAATGGGGCTGCTGGGGCTCCTATATACTACCACTGGGGCTGCTGGGGCTGCTGTATACTACCAATGGGGCTGCTGGGGCTCCTATATACTACCACTGGGGCTGCTGGGGCAGCTGTATACTACCAATGGGGCTGCTGGGGCTCCTATATACTACCACTGGGGCTGCTGGGGCTCCTGTATACTACCACTGGGGCTGCTGTATACTACCACTGGGGCTGCTGGGGCTCCTATATACTACCACTGGGGCTGCTGGGGATGCTATATACTACCACTGGGGCTGCTGTATACTACCACTGGGGCTTCTGGGGCTGCTATATACTACCACTGGGGCTGCTGGGGCTCCTGTATACTACCACTGGGGCTGCTGGGGCTCCTATATACTACCACTGGGGCTGCTGTATACTACCACTGGGGCTGCTGGGGATGCTATATACTACCACTGGGGCTGCTGGGGATGCTATATACTACCACTGGGGCTGCTGGGGCTGCTGTATACTACCACTGGGACTGCTGGGGCTGCTATATACTACCACTGGGTCTTCTGGGGATGCTATATACTACCACTGGGGCTGCTGTATACTACCACTGGGGCTGCTGTATACTACCACTGGGGAGGCCTGTATACCACTGGGGGGGCCTGTATACCACACTGCTGGGGGCTGTATACCTGTGCTGGGGTCCACCCTCGGCTTATACACGAGTCAATAGGTTTTTCCAGATTTTTGGGGCAAAAGTAGGGGGGTCGGCTTATACACGGGTCGGCTTATACACGAGTATATACGGTACTATAATACTGCTCCTATGTACAAGAATATAACTACTATAATACTGCTCCTATGTACAAGAATATAACTACTATAATACTGCTCCTATATACAAGAATATAACTACTATAATACTGCTCCTATATACAAGAATATAACTACTATAATACTACCCCTATATACAAGAATATAACTACTATAATACTGACCCTATATACAAGAATATAACTACTATAATACTGCCCCTATATACAAGAATATAACTACTATAATACTGCCCCTATATACAAGAATATAACTACTATAATACTGCCCCCTATATACAAGAATATAACTACTATAATACTGCCCCTATATACAAGAATATAACTACTATAATACTGCTCCTATATACAAGAATATAACTACTATAATACTGCCCCCTATATACAAGAATATAACTACTATAATACTGCTCCTATGTACAAGAATATAAACTACTATAATACTGCTCCTATATACAAGAATATAACTACTATAATACTGCTCCTATGTACAAGAATATAACTACTATAATACTGCTCTATGTACAAGAATATAACTACTATAATACTGTCCCTATATACAAGAATATAACTACTATAATACTGACCCTATATACAAGAATATAACTACTATAATACTGCCCCTATATACAAGAATATAACTACTATAATACTGCCCCTATATACAAGAATATAACTACTATAATACTGCCCCCTATATACAAGAATATAACTACTATAATACTGCCCCTATATACAAGAATATAACTACTATAATACTGCTCCTATATACAAGAATATAACTACTATAATACTGCCCCTATATACAAGAATATAACTACTATAATACTGCTCCTATGTACAAGAATATAAACTACTATATTACTGCCCCTATATACAAGAATATAACTACTATAATACTGCTCCTATGTACAAGAATATAACTACTATAATACTGCTCCTATGTACAAGAATATAACTACTATAATACTGCTCCTATGTTCAAGAATATAACTACCGTATATACTCGCGTATAAGCCGAGTTTTTCAGCCCAAAAATTGGGCTGAAAAGTACCCCCTCGGCTTATACGCGAGTCAGTGCTGTATACCGATGTATACATCGGTACATACTGATGTATACATCGGTATACAGCAGCCCCCGTAATCTAGGGCCCCCCCAGCCTGACTCCGGTCACCTGTAAAGGAAACTATACTTATCACTGCCCGCTGTCCGCGCACGCTCGCAGCTGCCGACCGCGATCCTCCATCTTGCGTCTTCTTCCTGTTTCTGTGCTCGTCGCGGGCAATGACGTCATTCCCTGCGACGAGCACAGGAAACAGGAAGAACACGCAAGATGGAGGATCGCGGTCGGCAGCTGCGAGCGGGCGCGGACAGCGGGCAGTGATAAATATAGTTTCCTTTACAGGTGACCGGAGTCAGGCTGGGGGGGCCCTGGATTACGGGGGCTGCTGTATACTACCGCTGGGGCTGCAATATACTACCACTGGGGCTGTATACTACCACTGGGGCTGTATATACTACTGGGGCTGCCTGTATACTACTGGGGCTGCCTGTATACTACCACTGGGGCTGTATATACTACTGGGGCTGCCTGTATACTACTGCGGCTGCCTGTATACTACCACTGGGGCTGTATATACTACTGGGGCTGCTGCTGTATACTACCACTGGGGCTGCTGTATACTACCACTGGGGCTGCTGTATACTACCACTGGGGCTGCTGGGGCTCCTATATACTACCACTGGGGCTGCTGTATACTACCACTGGGGCTGCTGTATACTACCACTGGGGCTGCTGGGGATGCTACATACTACCACTGGGGCTGCTGTATACTACCACTGGGGAGGCCTGTATACCACTGGGGGGGGGGCCTGTATACCACACTGCTGGGGGCTGTATACCTGTGCTGAGGTCCACCCTCGGCTTATACACGAGTCAATAGGTTTTTCCAGATTTTTGGGGCAAAAGTAGGGGGGTCGGCTTATACACGGGTCGGCTTATACACGAGTATATACGGTACTATAATACTGCTCCTATATACAAGAATATAACTACTATAATACTGCTCCTATATACAAGAATATAACTACTATAATACTGCCCCTATGTACAAGAATATAACTACTATAATACTGCTCCTATATATAAGAATATAACTACTATAATACTGCTCCTATATACAAGAATATAACTACTATAATACTGCTCCTACGTACAAGAATATAACCACAATAATACTGCCCCTATGTACAAGAATATAACTACTATAATACTGCCCCTATATACAAGCATAAAACTACTATTATACTGCTCCTATGTACAAGAATATAACTACTATAATACTGCTCCTATATACAAGAATATAACTACTATAATACTGCCCCTATATACAAGAATATAACTACTATAATACTGCTCCTATGTACAAGAATATAACTACTATAATACTGCCCCTATATACAAGAATATAACTACTATAATACTGCTCCTATATACAAGAATATAACTACTATAATACTGTCCCTATATACAAGAATATAACTACTATAATACTGCTCCTATATACAAGAATATAACTACTATAATACTGCTTCTATATACAAGAATATAACTGCTATAATACTGCTCCTATGTACAAGAATATAACTACTATAATACTGCTCCTATGTACAAGAATATAACTGCTATAATACTGCCACTATATACAAGAATATAACTACTATAATACTGCTCCTATATACAAGAATATAACTACTATAATATTGCTCCTATATACAAGAATATAACTACTATAATACTGCTCCTATGTACAAGAATATAACTACTATAATACAGCCCCTATATACAAGAATATAACTACTATAATACTGCTCCTATATACAAGAATATAACTACTATAATACTGCTCCTATGTACAAGAATATAACTACTATAATACTGCCCCTATGTACAAGAATATAACTACTATAATACTGCTCCTATATACAAGAATATAACTACTATAATACTGCTCCTATGTACAAGAATATAACTACTATAATACTGCTCCTATATACAAGAATATAACTACTATAATACTGCCCCTATGTACAAGAATATAACTACTATAATACTGCTCCTATATACAAGAATATAACTACTATAATACTGCCCCTATATACAAGAATATAACTACTATAATACTGCCCCCTATATACAAGAATATAACTACTATAATACTGCTCCTATATACAAGAATATAACTACTATAATACTGCTCCTATATACAAGAATATAACTACTATAATACTGCCCCTGTATACAAGAATATAACTACTATAATACTGCCCCTATATACAAGAATATAACTACTATAATACTGCTCCTATATACAAGAATATAACTACTATAATACTGCCTCTATATACAAGAATATAACTACTATAATACTGCTCCTATATACAAGAATATAACTACTATAATACTGCTCCTATATACAAGAATATAAACTACTATAATACTGCTCCTATGTAAAAGAATATAACTACTACTTGTATAATACTGTCCCTACTATACAAGAATATAACTGTGTATACACTATATACTCTGCAGTATGATCCCGTTGGCTGCAGTGTGTAAGGGCCCTTTCACATCAGCGTTTTTTCAAATCGCGGCAGATGCGGTGAAAAAAACGCATCTGCCGCGATTACCGCATACCGGCTGCACTTGCAGCACGGTTGCGGCGCGATTGCGGTAAACGCCATACAAGGTATAGGCGGACTTGCGTCAGGTGCGGCAAGTGCGGTTTTGGCACTTGCGGCAGGTGCGGCCGCGAAAAAAAATGCTGTCAGCCGTGGTTTTTTTCGCGGCCGCACCTGTCGCAAGTCCGCCTATACCTTGTATGGCGTTTACTGCAACCGCGTCGCAACCGTGCCGCAAGTGCAGCCGGTATGCGGTAATCGCGGCAGATGCGTTTTTTTTCACCGCATCTGCCGCGATTTGAAAAAAACAATGATGTGAAAGGGCCCTAAGGTGACTTTCTCCTTGGAGTTGTGAGAAGCCCCTTTAATTCTCTAGACAGCAGGTGCAGGTACGTTGGAGGCTGCGGTCAGTAATCGTACCCTCCCTTGGCTCACAGCGCTCTTTTTATAGAGCAGGGATCGTGTTCCAGTCTATATTGGTATCGGCCAGGGCCCCTTTCTCTCCTTGAGTTGAGGCAATGTTCCCAGTCGGAGGGATCAGCTTCAGACTCGGGGTTTCCACACTCATTAGAGAATCGCCTAAGTACCAATCCCCTACTATAGGGTTATTATGCTACATTGGGAAATGAATGGTAATGCAATTCTCCAATACATTATGGAATGTCTAATTATGCAGTACATTATTATGGATCAGCTAGTTATGCAATTCTCCAACACATTATTATGGAACAGCTAGTTATGCAATTCTCCAATACATTATGGAATGGCCAGTTATGCAATTCTCCAATACATTATTATGGAACGGCTAGTTATGCAATTCTCCAATACATTATGGAATGGCCAGTTATGCAATTCTCCAATACATTATTATGGAATGGCCAGTTATGCAATTCTCCAATACATTATTATGGAACGGCTAGTTATGCAATTCTCCAATACATTAGTGCAGGTTTGTGCTGATTTAATCCGTCCTAATATTGTGAACCTGACATTCTGCATCTCATCTTCCTCCTCCAGGACAGTAGAGGGCGCTGTTCTCCTGATGGTGTGGGCTGGATGAAGCCCTTCACATGGGTGATTGAGTCCGGTTGAGGCGCGGATCGTTCTCCTGTTAAGACAAATTTTAGTTTTTCACACTGTTTTCCCTCTTTTTCGTTCATGAGCCAGAACTCTCTTATTTTTAGTTTTGACTAAATTCATTCACGCCCCCTGCTGTGATTGCACCTCACTGTCAATGAACAATCTCTATTAAAAGGCTGGTGTGGGTGGGGGCAGCTCTCTGTCTATAGACATTGTACATACAGAGCCTGGTGTGGGTGGAGGCAGCTCTCTGTCTACAGATTTTGTACATACAAAGTCTGGTGTGGGTGGGGGCAGCTCTCTGTCTATAGACATTGTACATACAGAGCCTGGTGTGGGCGAGGGTACCTCTCTATCTATAGACATTGTACATACAGAGCCTGGTGTGGGCGAGGGTACCTCTCTATCTATAGACATTGTACATACAGAGCCTGGTGTGGGCGGGGGCAGCTCTCTGTCTATAGACATTGTACATACAGAGCCTGGTGTGGGGGGGCAGCTCTCTGTCTACAGACATTGTACATACAGAGCCTGGTGTGGGGGGCAGCTCTCTGTCTATAGACATTGTACATACAGAGCCTGGTGTGTGTGGGGGCAGCTCTCTGTCTATAGACATTGTACATACAGAGCCTGGTGTGGGCGGGGGCAGCTCTCTGTCTATAGACATTGTACATACAGAGCCTGGTGTGGGCGGGCACAGCTCTCTGTCTATAGACATTGTACATACAGAGCCTGGTGTGGGTGGGGGCAGCTCTCTGTCTATAAACATTGTACATACAGAGCCTGGTGTGGGTGGGGGCAGCTCTCTGTCTTTAGTCATTGTACATACAGAGCCTGGTGTGGGTGGGGGCAGCTCTCTGTCTATAGACATTGTACATACAGAGCCTGGTGTGAGTGGGGGCAGCTCTGTCTATAGAAATTGTACATACAGAGCCTGATGTGGGCGGGGGAAGCTCTCTGTCTATAGACATTGTACATACAGAGCCTGGTGTGGGTGGGGGCAGCTCTCTGTCTATAGACATTGTACATACAGAGCCTGGTGTGGGCGGGGGCAGCTCTCTGTCTATAGACATTGTACATACAGAGCCTGGTGTGGGCGGGGGGAGCTCTGTCTACAGACATTGTACATACAGAGCCTGGTGTGGGCAGGGGCAGCGCTGTCTACAGACATTGTACATACAGAGTCTGGTGTGGCGGGGGCAGCTCTCTGTCTATAGACATTGTATATACAGAGCCTGGTGTGAGTGGGGGAAGCTCTCTGTCTATAGACATTGTACATACAGAGCCTGGTGTGGGCAGGGGCAGCTCTCTGTCTATAGACATTGTACATACAGAGCCTGGTGTGGGTGGGGGCAACTCTCTGTGTATAGACATTGTACATACAGAGCCTGGTGTGGGCGGGGGCAGCTCTGTCTACAGACATTGTACATACAGAGCCTGGTGTGGGCAGGGGCAGCTCTGTCTACAGACATTGTACATACAGAGCCTGGTGTGGCAGGGGCAGCTCACTGTCTATAGACATTGTACATACAGAGCCTGGTGTGGGCAGGGGCAGCTCTCTGTCTATAGACATTGTACATAGAGAGCCTGGTGTGGGCAGGGGCAGCTCTCTGTCTATAGACATTGTACATACAGAGCCTGGTGTGGGCAGCTCTCTGTCTACAGACATTGTACATACAGAGCCTGGCGTGGGGGGGCAGCTCTCTGTCTATAGACATTGTACATACAGAGCCTGGTGTGGGGGGGGCAGCTCTCTGTCTATAGACATTGTACATACAAAGCCTGGTGTGGAGGGGCAGCTCTGTGTCTATAGACATTGTACATACAGAGCCTGGTGTGGGCAGGGGCAGCTCTCTGTCTATAGACATTGTACAAACAGAGCCTGGTGTGGGTGGGGGCAGCTCTCTGTCTATAGACATTGTACATACAGAGCCGGGTGGGGGCAGCTCTCTGTCTACAGACATTGTACATACAGAGCCTGGTGTGGGGGGGCAGCTCTCTGTCTATAGACATTGTACATACAGAGCCTGGTGTGGGTGGGGGCAGCTCTCTGTCTACAGACATTGTACATACAGATCCTGGTGTGGGGGGCATCTCTCTGTCTATTGACATTGTACATACAGAGCCTGGTGTGGGGGGGGGCAGCTCTCAGTCTATAGACATTGTACATACAGAGCCTGGAGTGGGCAGGGGCAGCTCTCTGTGTATAGACATTGTACATACAGAGCCTGGTGTGAGTGGGGGCAGCTCTCTGTCTATAGACATTGTACACACAGAGCCTGGTGTGAGTGGGGGCAGCTCTCTGTCTATAGACATTGTACATACAGAGCCTGGTGTGGGGGGGCAGCTCTCTGTCTATAGACATTGTACATTGAGTGGTGTCTGATGTTTTCACCTAAGTTACACTATGGGGCAGTGTCGGCCAGCGCTTTTTTCCCATGCCGGTTCGATACACCAGTGTGGGCTGGCCATGCTGGTGGCCTACAGCTATCCCAGCACTATACATTTATGGAACTTTGTTGCAAACATACCATACATATACTCCTATTATATACGCTGATGGCATATCCCCAGGTGTGGGTGGAGGGCGGCCTTACTCTGTGCGGAGCCCCCATGTCTGAGCCTCCAGCAGGACGTTAGATGAGAGCGCGTCATTTCATTGAGATTCATGGAGGGTCCGGAGTTGTTGAGAGACTGATCTGCGGAGAGAATAGATTGTGTTAGGGGGGGACACACGCTCCATCACTGTGTACCATGGGTGTACCCAGGATCAAAACTAGGGGGGGGCAACCCATGGTCGTTCAGGTTGCGCCCGCTTCTCGTACCATCACTGCGCAGCAGCACAAGGGCCGCTAAGGGTCCCGTGTGTTTCACTGAGCCTCCTGCTATGCACTGCCGTCCCCCTGCGCTTCCTCTTACCACAGCGGTGATGCTGTGCGTAAAATAAATAAAAAGTAGGAAGCACCACCTACTCCTAGTGTGGACTCGGCAGCACTTTCTGCTTTTATGCGTTACACTGTGCAACGCTCGGTGTCACCGCCTCCTCCTGTATCTTCAGTTTTGGGAAGCTGCGGTGGAACCAGGAGAGGTAAGTACAGATTTTTTTAAGGAGTACACGCTGGCCAGAGGAGTGTGGGGGGATTGCATTATACTGTATGGAGAATTATGAGGCTGTACTGTGCTATATGGAAGGCTGTACTATGCTAAACACAGGACTGTGAGGGTGCATTATACTGTATGGAGGGCTATATGGACAACTATGGGGGTGCATTGATGGTGCATTATACTGTATAGAGGACTACGGGTGAATTATACTATATGGAGAATTATGGGGGTGAATTATACTATATGGAGAACTATGGGAGTGCATTATACTGTATGGAGGTGCATTATAATGTATGGAGGCATATGAGGCTACATTATACTATATAGAGGATAGTGGGGTTGCATTATGATAATTGGATGACTATGGGGGTACCTTATGAATGGGGGACTATGGGATGCATTACAATACATAGAGGATTATGGGAATACATTGTAATGTATGGAGGAATGTGGGGATGCATTATAATAATTGGAGGACTATGGTGGCAGAGGAGGACCATATAAACCATGATGGGGGACATATATACCACGATAAAGGCCATATTCTAGGAGGAGGACCATATACAGCAGGATAAGGGACATTAATACATAATGAAGGAGGAGAGGGGTCAATTTGTGAGTCTTTATAGGATTTAGAATGTTACACGGGGCCCATACATCTGACCAACGTGCACGCGTAAGGTGGGGGGCCTAAATTGTGCACCTGTGCCCGTCAGACTTGTTACACCACTGGGGAGCCCTATGGGGGCCTGTATATGACATGGGAGCCCTATGGGGGGCTGTATATGAGATGGAAGTTCCATCTCTCATACACAGCCCCCCAATGTCCCATAGGGCTGACATCTCATATACAGCCCTCCATAGGGCTCCCATCTGATATATAGCCCCCCATAGAGCTCCCATATCATATACAGCCGCCTTATAGGGCTCCCATATCATATATAACACCGCCATAGGGCACCCAAATCATTTTCAGCCCCCTCATAGGGCTCCTGTATCATATACAGCCCCTCCATAGGGCTCCCATCATGAGAGCCCTATGGGAGGTTGTATATGATACGGGAGCCCTATGTGGTGGGCTGTATATGATATGGGAGCCTTATGGGGGGGCTGTATATGATATTGGAGTCCCATCTTATACAGCCTCCCATACCCCATACAGTCCTCATATCATATACAACAGCCCCCCATAGGGCTCCTATATCATAGGCTGCATATGATATGGGAGCCCTATGGGGGCTGTATATGATATGGGAGTCCCATATCATATACAGCCCCCCTAATGCTCCATAGGTCTCCCATATCACATAAATCCTCATAGGACTCCCATGTCATATACAGCCCCCCCCCATGGGGCTCCAATAATGGGAGCCCTTTAGGGGTCTATATGTGATATAGGAGCCCTATAGGGATGCTGTATATGATATGGGAGCCTATGGGGGGCAGGGGCCAGGGCTGTATATGAGATGGGAGTACATGTCATTTCATATACAGCACACAGCCCCCACATAAAGCTCCCATATACAACCCTCCGGGCTCCCATCACCTCAAACCCCCACCCCCACATCACTTTTTTTTATATTTACTTACATCTGTTTTTAACAGTTACTGTGGTCCTCTCCCTCATGATGTCTCTTCACAGCTCCTAGCTCCAGCCTCCCTCCTCACCAGCAGTGTCCCCAGATGGACTCCAGCTTGCACCACAGCCACAGCAGGGACTCAGCCTCAGCACTCAGTGGTGATGTCTCTCATGACATCACTTCTGAGTCCCCCTGCAGGCCTGCCGAGCTGATCTGCAGTCGGCAGACACTGTCTGAGGCTGAGGGCGAGATCCGCACTCTGCGTCCCTGCTGGCTGCCGGCTTGCCGCCCCATGTCACGCGCTGTCACTGACTGAGATAAGCGCTGACTGAGGAGGTAAACTAACCGGCGCCGCTACAGTGTGGTGGAGCTGGAGCGGAGGTGCGGTGGCCACCTCAGCTCAGCCTCAGCCGCCGAGTCAGTGTGTGTGACACCAGAGGTGTATCTAGGTTTTCTGGCACCCGGGGCAAGACTTCAGTTTGGCGCCCTCCCAACCCCCCCCCCCCATCATCATGTGGCCGATCATTCATATACGATTTGCACACTTACAGTTAGCTGCTCTACCTAATTCTCTTAATGTTTAATGAAAAACAAATTACAGTATATTACACGCTGTTAGAATTTGGCTACAGGGCTTAGTGTTTAAATTACGGAGCTCACCAGACCCACCAGAGGTAGATAAATACATCCATATAACCCCTATCCTTACAGAGACACTATGTCAAAACCCTCATCAGTGCAGAAAGACATCACCAGACCCACCAGAGGTACAGAAATACATCATCAAAACCCTTATCAGTGCAGAAAGACATCACCAGACCCACCAGAGGTACAGAAATACATCATCAAAACCCTTATCAGTGCAGAAAGACATCACCAGACCCACCAGAGGTACAGAAATACATCATCAAAACCCTTATCAGTGCAGAAATGCATTACCAGACCCATCAGAGGTACAGGAATACACAACTAGAACCCCCATCAGAACAGGAATATATCCATATAACTCCCATCACTATAGAATCACAGCATCAAAATCCTCATTAGTACAGAAATTAATCATCAGAACCACCATCAGTACATGGTAAAACAATTGTAATGTCAGGTCACACATTTGTGCTGAATGAATCTACAACTCCCATTACATCCTTAACAATGGTAAGGAGTCACTGGGAGTTGTTGTTACCAGTCATCATCAGACCATACAAGAACCACAGCACTGATGAGAAATAGTCATTATCACAATCTTTTACATCCTGGTACCTTATAGATGACCTTGCCTCTGATCGAGGTTGTCTTTTTCTTTTCTTCATCTTGTCCAGGCACCATGATGACGTTTCACATCCACAGCTCGTCTCTGGAGACTTCCATCTTCTCCGGTCTTCTGCAGCACATCCCAGCACGATACCCTTACAAATAGCAGAATGATCAAAATTCTTATGACATAAAATATCTGCCCTACATTACCCCGAAATAAATAATTGCTCCTCCTCAGTCTTCCCTGCACAAAATATGAGTTATACACTGTCCCTTTCTGGCGCACGCCTTCCACACTGCCAGCTCATCACCCTGCCCTCTTCTTTCCATACCGTACTCCCTGATCACATTGTCCTCTCACACTGTGTCCCCCTATTCTGTCCACTGTTTATACTGTTCTTCCTCATCACACTCCCCCTCCTCGACATATTGTCCCCTCCTGGCAGGGGCCTCACACTGTCCACACACGCTGACCCCTCTCCATACACCCTCACACTACTCACTCTCTATTCTCTGCCCACTTATATTTTTCTCTTCCATACTGTTTCTTCACTACCTCACTCCCCCCTCTAACTTCACATACTGTGTCCACACCAATGTCCTCCTCACTCCACATACTGTGCGCAGCCATCCCCCACACTTCACATCTCTGTCCACACCGATCTCCTCCTCACTCCACATTCTGTGCCGAAGCCATCCCCCTCACACCTCATACTGTATCCACACTGATCTCCCTCACTCCACATACTGTGCCACAGACATCGCCCACACTTCACATAATGTGTCTACATCAATCTCCTCCTTAATCCACATACTGTGTCGGCAGCCATCCCCCTCACTCATACTGTGTCCACACTGTTCCCCCCTTACTGCATATACCATACCACAGCCATACCCCTCTCACTCCACATACTGTGTCGGCAGCCATCCCCTCTCACTCTTCATATTGTGTCTACACTCTTCCCCCCCCTCACGTGACATACCATAACGCAGCCATCCCCCTCTATCACTCCACATTATGTGCTGCAGCCATCCCCCCTCACTCCATATAATGTGTCGGCAACCATCCCCCCTCACTCCTCATATTGTGTCTACACATTTCCCCCCTTATATCACATACCATACCACAGCCATCCCCCTCTCACTCCACACACCGTGCTGCAGCCATCTCCCCTCACTCCACATACTGTGCTGCAGCCATCCCCACTCACGCCTCAAATTTATCCGCTTTGGTCACATATTTACCCCAACCTTTCCCCCCCCCTAGGATCACATATGATCTCCCCCTCCAGTTTGGCTCAGATAGTCTGTCCCCACCCTTCCCCCAGTTTGACTCATATGTCGTCGTCCCCCCAGTTTGGATCACATATACTCCCCCCAGTTTGACTCACATATAATCCCTCACACCTTTCCACCCCCCCCAATTTGACTCACATATGACCCCCCCCATCCCTTCCCCCAGTTTGACACACATGTTCCCCCCCCAGGTTGGATCACATATACTCCCCCCTGCTCCCAGTTTGACTCACTTATAATCCCTCACATCCTCCCCCCCCCAGTTTGACTCACATATGACCCCCACTATCTCCCCCCCAGTTTGACTCACATGCCCCTCCAGTTAGGATTACTTATACTACCCCCCTCCCCCCAGTTTGACTCTCATATAATCCCTCACACCCTTCCCCCCCCCCCTCCCAGTTTGATTCACATATCACCAACCCCCCCCCCAGTTTGGAACACATGTACTCCCCCCAGTTCAACTCACATATCACCCCCACCCTCTCTCCCCCAGCTTGACTGACATATACCCCCTTCCCCTAATTACATTAATCTTCAGGGTCTTCAGCTCCTGTAGCTGGAGCACTTTTCCCCATCCTGCCGCCAATGCAGGGCCGCTGGGTGTCGTCAGCAGCGTGGTCAGGTGATCTGATCACGCTGCTGAGGTCCTCACTGACCCGGAAGTGCGGGGAGCAGGGCGGAAGAACGGCACAGGCTGCTTCCATAGTACAGAGTGTCTGATAGACACTCTGTGCTATGGGATTGCAGGAGCCGGCACACGCCACTTTCTCTGCTCCCCGCTGTCAGATGACCACGGAGAGCAGAGAAAAGCCGGCTCCCATGACGGGGGGGGGGGGCGCAATATATGGCATGCGGGGAGACTCCTCGGGCACTGCAGCAGGAGGCTGACAGCGCCCCCTCTGACTGCTGCGCCCGGGGAACATGCACCCCCAGCCCCCCCCAGATACGGCCCTGTGTGACACACATTATAAGCAATACAGTAGGTGCGCGCAGCGCGCGCACAGTGCCGCGCTCACCCCTTCCTTATGAGGGGGGGGGGCAGCCTCTTGGGGGGGGCACCTGCCCCCCCTGCCCCACGCTGGGTACGCCCATGGCTACTCGCTACGCTAGCTTAGTGTGTGATGAACAGTAATGTCATTGAGGGCACTGCAGTTCACACGTAAGGTCTCACAGCGGTTACTGCTACTCGCTACATGAGCTGAGTGTGTGATGAGCAGTAATGTTATTGAGGGCACTGCAGTTCACACTCCAGGTCTCACAGCGGTTAATGCTACTCGCTATGCTAGCTTAGTGTGTGATGAGCAGTAATGTTATTGAGGGCACTGCAGTTCACACTACAGGTCTCACAGTGGTTAATGCTACTCGCTACGCTAGCTTAGTGTGTGATGAGTAGTAATGTTATTGAGGGCACTGCAGTTCACACTCCAGGCCTCACAGTGGTTACTGCTACTCGCTACGCTAGCTTAGAGTGTGATGAGCAGTAATGTTATTGAGGGCACTGCAGTTCACACTCCAGGTCTCACAGCAAGTAACGCTACTCGCTGTGAAAGTCGGGAGTGTGACTTGTCATAAACTCAATGATGTTACCGCTCCTCACACACCCAGCTCACATAGTGAGTAGCGCTACCTGCTGTGAGACCTGTAGTGTGAACTGCAGTGCCCTCAATGATGTCATCACTCATCACACACTGGCTCAGCAGTGACTGCTCTTCAGCCTATGGGGCTCCTGTTCTCTGAATGAGGCTCCATAGTGCTGGGAGGTTGAGTCATGGAATGGCGAGGAACCTGCATGTGGACTGCCACGAATCTTCATGTTTTTTTCTTTTTTTTAATAAATTGGTGAACAAGGACTATGAGTTGGGAGGTGTTTTTTTTATTATAAATGTT
This sequence comes from Allobates femoralis, assembly GCA_033576535.1. Classification (NCBI taxonomy): domain Eukaryota; kingdom Metazoa; phylum Chordata; class Amphibia; order Anura; family Aromobatidae; genus Allobates; species Allobates femoralis. Next base: position 565,426,129 of record JARQOC010000005.1, on the reverse strand, counting down.
TAATTTATTGGCTAGTAACTGTAAAATCTATTCTATCATTCCTCTTTCTCTGCCTCCATCTTGCTCTCTATATATCTATTTATAGTTTAACTATCTTTCTCTGTATTATCTATCTGTTCCTCAATCTATGTATTATCTATCTTTTACTGTCTATCTATCTATCCATCTATCATCACTCTTTTTTTTTTATAAATTGGTAAACAAGGGCTAGAGTCAGGAGGTGTTTTTATGAAAAACAAAATTGTGTTTTTTTTTGTCTGTTACCTTACTGGGTTAGTAATGGAGGGATATCTAATAGACGCCTCTCCATTACTAACACCAGGACTTGCTGACAGCTAACATTACCCAGCTGGCATCAACCCCATAAACCATTACCCCGATTGCTACCACACCAGGTCAACGGGAAGAGCAGGGGCAAAGCACCAGGATTGGCATATCTAATGGATATGCCAAACCTGAGACCACTGCAGGCTGGTATTTTTAAGCTGGGATGTGGATTGGCAATGGCTTTCTTTGTAATTTATGTTTTAGCATTTATTTTTATTACATGTCAACACCATATAATAATAAATAATAATATATTTTGCCCCTCATAAGGTCATAAAAGAGCTTTGATTGGACTTTTAACATGGACTTTTATTATTCTGATTTTCCCCTGTAACTTTGGCTGGTATATTAGCCCCAGTTACAGTGGAAATGTATTCTCCTGGCTGTGTAACAGAGCTACTTAATTCTCCTAGGACCCAGCAGCACCTACTCCTTACCTAGACCAGTGATCACATGACCTAGTCTGAAGGGAATAAGTGCCATTTGTTCTTCCTTTTACCTGTATAGCACTGTGTATACAGCGATCCAGAAGGCAGAGACAGTAATTAGTTAACTATATTGGTGGGATAGTTATTGTTTGATCCCTTGTCAATTGGTGATGAGCTTCAATGGAACCCTTGATGTCACGGAATGTTGTGATGTCACGGAATGTTGAGGTTTTTGTCTCCATCTACATTCATTAGAATATCATCTGCTATACAAATGACCTGCAGAGCTGACTCTCTCCTCGGGGGTTGTAGTTTCTGGTAGAAAGTGAGTTTTTCATCTTTTATATGGTAGAAGTCCGTGCTGTCTCTATTCTTCTATTGTGTCCTTCATTCTCTTCCATCTTGTCTTCTTCTTTCAGCCATGGTGCCTATGTTATATTACCTCTATTGGAGATGCGGAGTTCATCGCTTGGATGGTGTTGGGTAAGTCCATTATTACTATAAATGTACATTATGTCTATGATAACTCTCAGCTGCTGTTTATAACCAGATAACATTGTCATCTTCACTACATGGAGTGAAATTAGCAGCGGACATGATCTCCACCTGCGGAAACACCTCAGGCAGATGAGGCCTGCTAGACTAGGAAGAGGCTGGGGGGGCAGACCTACTATAAAGCCACACACTAAGACTGATAAAGATGTGATGCTGCTTATATGGGTTCCAGTGCCAGAACATACACTGGGCCCCCCACCCGGCATTACACTTGCATTGTACTATATGCAGGACTATGAGGGTGCATTATATATAGAGGACTATAGGGAGGTGTATTATATATAGAGGACTATGAGGGCTGCATTATTTATGGAGGACTATGGGGAGGTGCATTATATATGGAGGACTATGGGGAGGTGCATTATATATGGAGGACTGTGGGGAGGTGCATTAAATATGGAGGACTATGGGGAGGTGCATTATATATGGAGGACTGTGGGGAGGTGCATTATATATGGAGGACTGTGGGGAGGTGCATTATATATGGAGGACTGTGGGGAGGTGCATTATATATGGAGGACTGTGGGGATGTATTATATATGGAGGACTATAGGGGTGCATTATATTTGGAGGACTGTGGGGGATGTATTATATATGGAGGTCTATAGGGGATGTATATAGAGGATGTTAGGAGGTGCATTATATATGGAGGACTATAGGGGTGCATTATATATGGGGGACTATGGGGCATGTATTATATATAGAGGACTATAGGGGTGCATTACAAATGGAGGACTATGGGGGTGCATTATATATAGAGGACTATGGGGGGTGCATTATATATGGAGGACTATGGGGAGGTGCATTATATATGGAGGACTGTGGGGAGGTGCATTATATATGGAGGACTGTGGGGGATGTATTATATATAGAGGACTATAGGGGTGCATTATATATGGAGGACTGTGGGGGATGTATTATATATGGAGGTCTATTAGGGATGTATATGGAGAACTTTAGGGGGTGCATTATATATGGAGGACTGTGGGAGTGCATATGTGGATGACTATAGGGGTGCATTATATATGGAGGAGTATGGGGGTGCATTATATATAGAGAATTATGGGGGCGCATCATATATAAAGGACTATGATGTGTGCATTATATATGGAGGACTATTGGGTGTGCCATATATATGGAGGACTATGGGGGCTGTATTATATATGCAGGACTATGGGGGTGCATTATACTATATGGAGGCCCATGGGAGTTGCATTATAATTTAGGGAGGATGTTGTGGGGCTTATTATACTGTATTGAAAGCTAGTCAGGGCCATTGTAATATTTGGAGGGTTAGGTGGGGCCATTATACTATTTAGAGGGTTATGTGGGGGCCATTAGAATTATTTGGACCCCTATGAGGGAGCCATGATGTATTATGGAGATATATTTGAGGGTGATTATACTGTATGCAAACAATTATACAGGGTGAAGGTCTGTGTGGGGGGTCCATTATTATGTGCGGAGGGCTGTATGGGGGCCATTGACCTGTACTGAAGGGGTAATGGGGGCCTTTATACTATACGTAGGCCCATTATTCTGCATGGGAGGCTGTGGGGGTCCCCGTTGGGTTTATACTGTGTTGGGGTCACCATAGTTTGCTGGTGTAGTTGAGGGGGGTACAGTAGGGTCATCATACTGTGTGTGCAGGAATTCACTGTAGGGGATCATACATAGTGTGGGCGGCTTGGGGGCTCTTGTTGGCATCATAATGTATGAGTGCAATGAAAGAGGAATCTAGGGGCTTCAATAGAAGAAGAATTACCTTGAAAGGGCTGAAAAGTTGTAACATATGCTATTATGTGGCCCCATTTGAACATTATTTTTCACCACCTGCCTGTTCTGCCCGGCAATAATCTCTATCAGATCAGGTGGCGATTCTCCTGTTTCCTTTGACCTCAGGTCCGCAGGGCAGCTCTTTCTCTTTCAGGTTGCCATGTCAATGGGTTTTCACTGCCAACGTCCTGCTGATTGACAGCCGGCAGTCAGGCAGCAGGGAGCCAGCTGTCAATCAGCAGGACATCAGCAGTGATGCCCCAACCAAAATATAAGGAAGAGAAGACGCTGGTCCGTGGACATTACATCGCCCAAAGCAGGAGAAAACATGAAATGTCCTCAAAAAACCCTTTACCTTTTCTAGAATTATATTCATTTTAAATTGAGGTTATATCAATGCAATCTTGCCCCATTCAGTAATAAAGTAGGTGTTATAGAAGCCATTATAATAAATGCGAGTCTATGGTGGTGGATGGCCGATATCACAGGCATCTGACAGCCATAAGCTTTATTTTAATGTCTTTCCATGTAATCCTGTACCTCTAGGGATATGGTGAGTTGCAGACAAGTGATAGAAAGATTCCTAAGTATGAAGCCCCTAGTGAGAGATGGCCTAGTACTGATCTGCTCAGCATGTCTCGCGCATGCATAGGACTATCCTCACTTTGTGTTAGTGCACAATAATGCTGGTTATATGGTCGTCAGCTTCATAGGTGCATGGAACATGTTTGGGGAGCACACGTATAACCAAGTAAACTGCTATTAGGTCAGTATTCTCCTTCCAGCTGCTGGTCTTCTGTTCCTCGTGGACAGTATTCTCCTTCCAGCTGCTGGTCTTCTGTTCCTCGTGGACAGTATTCTCCTTCCAGCTGCTGGTCTTCTGTTCCTCGTGGACAGTATTCTCCTTCCAGCTGCTGGTCTTCTGTTCCTCGTGGACAGTATTCTCCTTCCAGCTGCTGGTCTTCTGTTCCTCGTGGACTGTATTCTCCTTCCAGCTGCTGGTCTTCTGTTCCTCGTGGACTGTATTCTCCTTCCAGCTGCTGGTCTTTGGCTCTTCTGTGGACAGTATTCTCCTTCTGGCTGCTGGTCTTCAGCTCCTCTGTGGACAGTATTCTCCTTCTAGCTGCTGGTCTTCTGTTCCTCGTGGACAGTATTCTCCTTCCAGCTGCTGGTCTTCTGTTCCTCGTGGACAGTATTCTCCTTCCAGCTGCTGGTCTTCTGTTCCTCGTGGACTGTATTCTCCTTCCAGCTGCTGGTCTTCTGTTCCTCGTGGACTGTATTCTCCTTCCAGCTGCTGGTCTTTGGCTCTTCTGTGGACAGTATTCTCCTTCTGGCTGCTGGTCTTCAGCTCCTCTGTGGACAGTATTCTCCTTCTAGCTGCTGGTCTTCTGTTCCTCGTGGACAGTATTCTCCTTCCAGCTGCTGGTCTTCTGTTCCTCGTGGACAGTATTCTCCTTCCAGCTGCTGGTCTTCTGTTCCTCGTGGACTGTATTCTCCTTCCAGCTGCTGGTCTTCTGTTCCTCGTGGACTGTATTCTCCTTCCAGCTGCTGGTCTTCTGTTCCTCGTGGACTGTATTCTCCTTCCAGCTGCTGGTCTTCTGTTCCTCGTGGACTGTATTCTCCTTCCAGCTGCTGGTCTTCTGTTCCTCGTGGACTGTATTCTCCTTCCAGCTGCTGGTCTTCTGTTCCTCGTGGACTGTATTCTCCTTCCAGCTGCTGGTCTTTGGCTCTTCTGTGGACAGTATTCTCCTTCTGGCTGCTGGTCTTCAGCTCCTCTGTGGACAGTATTCTCCTTCTAGCTGCTGGTCTTCAGCTCCTCTGTGGACAGTATTCTCCTTCTGGCTGCTGATCTTCGGCTCCTCCATCGACAGTATTCTCCTTCCGGCTGCTGGTCTTCAGCTTCTTTGTGGACAGTATTCTCCTATCGGCTGCTGGTCTTTGGCTCCTGTGTATGGCAGGGTACTTTGTCAGGCAGTGTGCCTATAATGCTAGGAAACATACATACGGCTTAATTGAGCGCTCACACGAAATCACCAAAGTTTTGTGCATGTGCGAGACGTTCAGAGAGCAGGTGGTGTTGCCGACTCTTGCATATTGTTTTATCACACCCATAGGGGTGTAACAATATGGTGAGTGGACGAGACAAGTTTGGTAAATTAGACTTGTTCATGACTCCCTTAGACAGCTAGGTGGCTCAGTGGTTCGCATTGTGCTGTATATAGGGCAGCACAGTGGGTCAGTGGTTAATGTGGCACCCCTGCGGGGGTGGGGGGTTGCCACAGGATCCACCGGTGCAAGGAGAGAATTACACCTTGGTTCGCCTAGCACACCACACCTTCCACCCCAGACCTGAAGGGGGAGCTCTACTGGCTGCCTTAAGTCAGTTCCCCTTTAAGAACATCCATGCTTGAGGGGAGGAGTCAGTCAGTCCCAAGAGTCAGTCAAGAGAGAGTTTGAGAGAGGAGACGGAGGAGCTGGTCGCTGGGAGAGATCCAGGACCAGGACCAAGGACCACTGACCGCTGTGTGCACCCTGCTTTGCAGTGCTGGGGTCCAGGGTTGAAATCCAACTGAAGACAACAACTGCAAGTAGTTGATATGTTCTTCCCTTTTCGTGGGTTTCCTCCGGGATCTCTAGTATATAAATATAATGGTGCTATAAATGACACATCCCTTCAGGGCCTTAGGATACTTGGAACCGGGCTTTCATCACAGGGATCACAGGGACTGAGACCCGGCTCTGTGACCCTGGCGGTGTCATTAAGAGTTCGGTGTGGGTGGCTCTGTCTCTTAGGAATAGGAATCTGGTATGGAGGACTCATTCTGGACAGGGATGACTGGACCTGGGGATACTTATTAATTTATACGTGATGCCACCCGCAGGTTGCGGCTCTCAATGGTCGCTGCTGCATGACAGTCTTCCTAGGGGCCGATGGTTGGGAGGCAGCAATGTTATTAAGCCCTCTACAGGTAGGGCTGACCCCTAGGGTAGCAGATGGTACCTGGGTGAGTTGGTAGTTGTGTTTCTGGTGCTTCAGACTTGTTAAGAAAGTTCACAGACACCGTGGGCTGCAGTCTTCAGATCTTTTACTCACAGTCTTTGTGCAGCAGCCCGCTGAGCACTGGGTTCTCGGAGGTAGGGATCCAGCTACTCCCTGGTAGTTGGAAGGTATGTAACTGGCACCCCTTCTCTGACCATTCCAGGTCATCTCACACAGTGCTTGCTTCGCTCTTCCTGCCTTGCGCCTCACCACACAGAGCTCTGAGCCAGTGACTGTGGGCTTTTCCTTGGGGTTCCCCTGCAGTGTCTCCCCTTAGCCCTATAGTTGCCACCTTTTCAGCAGATGTGTGCGGTTGTCGACTGTGTCTCCTTGAAAGTGGCACAGCCTCCGGGTTGCTATCTGAGCCTAGTCTTCTCCACTAGTCTTTTGGGCTCCCGGTGCCCCTTGCGGCTTAGTCCCTCCACTTGTCTGCGCTGGACAATGGATATGAGACCCACAGGTGGATCACGCACTTCCCGTGCCTCTGGGACCCCCTCTTTCTCCTGGAGCCACCTGGGTCTTGGTTCTGCTCTAGGGTTCGGCCTTAGGACGAGCTCCCACTTGCTTCAGTCCTCTGGACACGTCTCAGGTGTACGCTCTCTAGCTGCCCTCCAACTCAACCTTGGTTCAATGGTCTCTCCTCAGCTGTTCTACCACCTCTCCTCAGCTGTCAACACTCTCCTCAACTGTTCAACTGTCTCTCCTCTGTTCTAGATCTTTCCTGCTCCATTTATACCCTCTGTCACGTGTCCCACATCATCTACGTGTGTTCTTTCTGACCTCACTCCTCCCAAAGTGCTCCCTCTAACTAACTCCCCTCATCACCCAACCGCACTACAATCGTTCCAAGTGTGATCTGGGTGTCCTGGCACCGGTCTGTACTCCCCTTACCAGTGAGTGGGATACTACACCCTAACAGGGATGCAGTACCTCTGTGGTGACTGGACCCGCAGAGGCACCTCATAAAAGTAAGGTACATAAATAATACATCAATAGAGCACCGAGAAATTGTCCTGAACTTTTTTATTATTATTATTGTTTATTTATATAGCGCCATTAGGTTCCATGGCGCTTTACATGAGGATGAGGGAGACAAGAACAAGTACACTAAATCTAGGCGATCAGGACGTACAGGTACAGGAGGGGCAGGGACCCTGTCCACGAGGGCTCACAGTCTATGAGGGGTGGGTTAGGATACAGTAGGATGGGGGAATGTCAGGTATGGGGCGGTCGCCTGGGTCTCATGGCAGGTTGTAGGCTTGACGGAATAGGTGAGTCTTCAGGTGACACTTGAAGCTTCTCAGGGTAGGAGAGTGTCTGACGTGTTCGGGCAGGGAGTTCCAGAGTAAGGCAGATGCCCGGGAGAAGTCCTGGACGCGGTAGTGTGAAGAGGTGATGAGGGGGGAGCAGAGGAGGAGTTCTTGGGAGGAGCGGAGGTTGCGTGAGGGTAGGTATCGGGAGACCAGGTCAGAGATGTATGGTGGAGCCAGGTTGTGTATAGCTTTGTACGCCATGGTTAGTGTTTTGAATTGGGATCTCTTGGAGACGGGGAGCCAGTGAAGGGCTTGGCAGAGGGGGGAGACAGGGGAGTAGCGTGAGGACAGATAGATTAGTCGGGCAGCGGAATTGAGGATAGACTGGAGAGGTGAGAGGGAGTTAGCCGGGAGGCCATTGAGTAGGAGGTTGCAGTAGTCAAGGCGGGAGATGATAAGAGCATGAATGAGTGTTTTAGCGGTGTCGTGGGTGAGGAAGGAGCGGATCCGTGAGATGTTCTTGAGCTGGAGCCGGAGGGATGTGGTGAGGGCCTCGATGTGGGTCTTGAAGGATAGGGCGGAGTCAAGGATTACCTCGAGGCACTTGGCTTGGGGAACTGGGGAGAGGGCGCAGTCGTTGACGCAGGTGGATAGGTTGGGAAGTTGTAGGGAATTTCTTGGGGGGAAGACTATGAATTCAGTTTTGTCCATGTTGAGTTTAAGGAAGCGAGCAGAGAAGAAGGATGAGATGGCGGAAAGGCATTGTGGGATTTTGGAGAGTAGGGAGGTGATGTCAGGGCCGGACAGGTAGATTTGGGTGTCGTCGGCGTAGAGGTGGTACTGGAGGCCATGGGACTCAATGAGTTGCCCTAGGCCGAGAGTGTATATGGAGAAAAGTAGGGGTCCCAGGACCGAACCTTGTGGGACTCCGACAGAAAGGGGGTAGGGTGAGGAGGAGGTGTGGGAGTGCGAGCCACTGAAGGTCCGGTGCGCTAGGTATGACGAGATCCAGGAGAGGGCAAGGTGGGTGATGCCAAGGGATTCCAGGATCCGGAGAAGGAGGGAGTGGTCAACCGTGTCGAATGCGGCAGACAGGTCAAGGAGGAGGAGGATGGAGTAGTGGTGTTTGTTCTTGGCGGTCAGTAGGTCGTTGGTCAGGGCTGTTTCGGTGGAATGGAGGGGCCGGAAGCCGGACTGTAGGCGGTTGAAGTGGGGGCACGAGGAGAGGTGAGAGGACAGTTCGGAGTGGACGTGCTGTTCAAGTAGCTTAGAGGCGAATGGGAGAAGAGATATGGGGCGATAGTTAGAGACTGAGCTGGGGTCAAGTGAGTTTTTTTTTAGGATGGGTGTGATTAGGGCGTGTTTGAAGGCCGAGGGGAAGGCGCCAGTGCTAAGTGATAGGTTAAAGAGGTGGGTGAGGGCTGGGATGAAAATGGAGGTGTGGTAGGGAATGAGGTGGGATGGGAGCGGATCGTGGGCGCTGGTGGTGAGGTGTGAATTTGACAGGAGGGAGGAGAGTTGGTCTTCAGTTATGGGGGGGTAGTGGCTGATGGAGGAGGAGGGCAGTGTAGGTGAGAGGGGGAGTTGTGGGGATAGTGGGCCGAAGCTGTTTCTGATCTTGTCGATCTTCTCCTTGAAGAATGTCGCAAAGTCTTCAGCAGAGATGAGGGGAGAAGGGGGAGGAGCAGGCGGGCGAAGTAAGGAGTTGAAAGTTTTGAAGAGCTGTTTGGGCTTGCGGGAAAGAGAGGTTATTAGGGATGAGAAGAATGCTTGCTTGGCAGTAGCAAGTGCCGTCTTGAAGTCAGTGATGGATTGCTTGAACAGAGCAAAGTGCTCGGAGGTGCGGGACTTTTTCCATCTCCTCTCGGCGACCCTGGACGCCCATCTCAGGTTTTTAGTGAGGGTGGTGTGCCAGGGTTGCCTGTTAATGCGTGGAGCATGGAGAGTGAGGGGGGCGGCTAGGTCGAGGGCATTCATTATTGTGGTGTTGTATAGGGTGGTGGCAATGTCAATGTCGTCAGCGGAGGGTATGTCGGTGAGAGGGAGGAGGGATTCAGAGAATAAAGGAAGATCAAGATCTTTTAGGTTTTGGCAAGAGTGATCACGTTTGCGGACAGGGGTAGTGTGGCAGCGGAGGAGAGGGCGGAGAAGGTCAAGAGATGGTGGTCAGACAGTGTGAGTACCGAGGTTGTGAGGTTAGAGAGGGAGGGTCGTGTCGGAGGGGATGAGCCAGGTCTCGGTGAGGCCAAGGAAGATAAAGAGTTCGTGGATGTCTGGGAGTTTGTTGCACACTGAGCGGGCATTCCAGAGTGCGCCGGGTAGAGCGGTAGGTGGGGCATGGGTGGGGGAATGGGTCTGTTGTTGGTGGGTTGTGAGGGCTGGTGGTGATGAGGTTGCGAGGGTTGGCAGTGGGTCGTGGGTGTGGGATGAAGGTGGTTGTGGAGATGTGGTGGGGGGGCCAGGATTGGGGGAGATGTCACCGGCAAGGAGGAGGAGTAGGTAGAGGGTTAGCAGGTGGGAGCATGAGAGCTTACGAGGCGGGCGTGCTTGTTTGGTGATTGAGGATTGAAAGTGAATGAAAAGGTCGGTGAAGTGGGTGAGGTGGTTCGGCAGGATGGAGGGTGAGAGCAGTATTTCGTTGCTGGGAGGGGGTATAAGTGGGGGTAGTAGGGAGTGGAGAAGGATGGGAGTGAGAGTGAGGAGTAGCGGGAACATTGTGTATGGTGAGCAGGGAGTGAGTGTGGTGGCAGGGGTCAGAAGCAGAGGGGGTAAAGTTGTGGTAGTGGGTGAATGGTCATCAGTGGGGAGCGGTCACGGGATGAGGTGATGTCCGGGGATGAGATGCAAGGCGGGGGGTCGGATGGAGAGGCCGGATGGGGCAGTTGGGGGATCGGTCGAGGCAGTCGGGGTTGACTGAGGCGGTTGCGCGGTCGGCTGATAGAGCAGCCGGGGTCAGGTGAGGCGGCGGGGAGGTCAGGTGAGGCATCAAGGGGTCAGGTGAGGCAGCCGGGGGTCAGTCCGGGGTGGGATGCCATCAAGTCATGAGCTACAGTCCAGGGGAGGTGTGGCTGGGGACGAGATCTAGCAGTCCGGGACAGGATGGTGGAGCCGAGGATGAGGTGATACAGCCAGTATGTGGAGGAGTAGTAGTCAAGAGGAGGTAAGATGGCTGGGGAGGATGGGTGGAGAGATGACTAGTTCCTTACTTCTTGGAGGGATTTAAGGAGTTAATATGAAATGAAGTAGTAAGGGGTGGTAGTGAATAGAAGAGAAACATTGTGGTGGCTTTCACTGTCTTATCTACTTATAGGGTGGAGGAAAGCGAGGAGATGACTAGGAGGGTGATGGAAGAAAGTAATATCGAGGAGGAGAGTAACATAGAAGACAATAACATTGAGGAAGAAGAGGATGAAGGAAACATTGAGGAAGTAGAGGAGAGTAACACTCAGGAAGAGGAGAGTAACATCGAGGTGGAGTGTAACATAGAAGACATTAACATTGAGGAAGAAGAGGATGAAGGAAACACTGAGGAAGTGGAGGAGAGTAACACTCAGGAAGAGGAGAGTAACATCGAGGTGGAAGACGAAAACGAGAGTAACATCGCAGAGGAGGAGATTTACTTTGAGGAAATTTACATTAAGAAAGTTTACATAGAGAAGATTTACATCAAGGACATTAGAATCAAGGAGGAGAGTAACACTGAGGAAGAGGAGAGTAACACTGAGGTAGAGGAGGAGAGTAATACCGAGGAAGAGGAGGAGAGTTACACCAAGTTAGAGGAGGAGAGTAACACTGAGGATGAGGAGAGTAACACTGAGGTAGAGGAGGAGAGTAACACCGAGGAAGAGGAGAGTAACACCGAGGAAAAGGATGAGGAGAGTAACACTGAGGATGAGGAGAGTAACACTGAGGATGAGGAGAGTAACACTGAGGATGAGGAGAGTAACACTGAGGATGAGGAAGTAACACTGAGGAAAAGGATGAGGAGAGTAACACTGAGGATGAGGAGAGTAACACCGAGGAAAAGGATGAGGAGAGTAACACTGAGGATGAGGAGAGTAACACCGAGGAAAAGGATGAGGAGAGTAACACTGAGGATGACGAGAGTAACACTGAGGAAGAGGAAGAGAGTTACACCGAGGAAGAGGAGGAGGATAGTGACTCTGAGGTAGAGGAGGAGCGTAACACCGAGAAAAAAAGTAATATCAAGAAAGAGACAAAATCAGGAGACACAGCTAAAAAGAGGTATGAGCTATATTTGTATGTACCGGTGTATCACTGTGAAATGTTAGACTGGTTTCAAACTAACGGTTTTTGTATCCGGGGGCGAATCCGGCTAAAACTGTATGCAACTGCAACGGTCGCAAGGGCCTGGGGACTATCCAGGGTGAGTCAGATGGAGGTCACGGTGGCAATGCCGGCGGTTGTGGCACTGACCGTGCATGTGAAGGGGCTATTTATAGAGGTTAATCAAGTCTTTATCGTAATGCCACCTGTGGTGTCTGGTCAGAGATGACCAGCGCTGCTGTTTGGACCCCAAGGGATAGATGTTGTAGCAGCTTGGATGAAACACTCCCCACAGGTGGAGCGGGCCCCCAGGTATGGAAAACTTATGGGGATGATGGTGGTGGTAGTTGTGGTGTAGGAAGGCGCAGAAGAAGTGGACAGACACAGGAGGTGCAGTTCTTACCAGGTTCTTCTCTCCTTCCCCTGTCCTGCACCTTCGTGCTACTAGTCCAAGGCAGGCGACTGCGGGCCTTTTCAAGAGACAGCTAGCAAGTCCTCTTGACCCTCTGTAGTCACTGTGCCTGGGAGTGTACACGGGGTTGGCTACTACTCATGCAGACTAGTAGCCTCCGGTTTCCTGGCTTGAACGTGCAGTTTCACACCAGATTGGGGCTGGTCCTCTCATGCAGCCAGTTCCTCCAACAACGACCTGCAGGGTGGTTGTGGATTCAGGGTCCTCGCTGGCTATGCTCCATGGTGACCTGCCCACTGTTCCCACTCCGGCCCGGCTTCTGTTTTACCCCTGGAACTCTATTCCGCTCTGATTTTGCTCCTCACTCTTCCTCTGTCTCCTGCAGACTAACTCACTGCTCACTAGCTGTGTTCCCACCCCCTTCTAGCCTACTCCTTCCTCCATACAGCAGGTGGGGACCGCCCTGTAGAGGGGTGTCTTCCGCCCTGCACCTCCTGGCCTGGAGTTAGGAATGGTGTTGGGTGTAGGATATGTGTCTCAGGTTTGTGTCCTTGTCTTGAGAGCAATGACACTAAACCTGTGGATTAGATGCAGCTTTACTGTGGCGATCAAGACGCAGGGGCGCCAGACAACCGCATGCGGTCTCTCCACCATTGACTTTCAAAGGGGAAGCAGGCTCATGCGGCAGCATGCTGTTGCATATGGTTTCACCCGGATCCGACTGATAACGGTTTTTAACAGAAACCAAAGATGCAGTTTGTAACGTTTTTTGTGTTTTTTTTTTAAACTGTAAACAACCGGATCCAGGGCCATGCGGCCTACGATAAAATGGTGCTCTATGGAAGCCGGATCCTGCTGAATCCTGTGGAGACATGGGGGCAGTGGGTGCTCTCTTCTGTGGAGACACGGGGGTCAGTGGGGGCTCTCTTCTGTGGAGACACGGGGGTCAGTGGGTGCTCTCTGTGGAGACACGGGGGCAGTGGGTGCTCTCCTCTGTGGAGACACGGGGGTCAGTGGGTGCTCTCTGTGGAGACACGAGGGTCAGTGGGTGCTCTCCTCTGTGGAGACACGGGGGCAGTGGGTGCTCTCCTCTGTGGAGACACGGGGGTCAGTGGTGCTCTCCTCTGTGGAGACACAGGGGTCAGTGGGTGCTCTCCTCTGTGGAGACACGGGGGTCAGTGGGTGCTGTCTGTGGAGATATGGGGGTCAGTGGGTGCTCTCCTCTGTGGAGACACGGGGGTCAGTGGTGCTCTCCTCTGTGGAGACACAGGGGTCAGTGGGTGCTCTCCTCTGTGGAGACACGGGGGTCAGTGGGTGCTCTCTGTGGAGACACGGGGGTCAGTGGGTGCTCTCTGTGGAGACACGGGGGTCAGTGGGTGCTCTCCTCTGTGGAGACACAGGGGTCAGTGGGTGCTCTCTGTGGAGACACGGGGGTCAGTGGGTGCTCTCCTCTGTGGAGACACAGGGGTCAGTGGGTGCTCTCTGTGGAGACACGGGGGTCAGTGGGTGCTCTCCTCTGTGGAGACACGGGGATCAGTGGGTGCTCTCTGTGGAGACACGGGAGTCAGTGGGTGCTCTCTGTGGAGACACGGGGGTCAGTGGGTGCTCTCCTCTGTGGAGACACGGGGGTCAGTGGGTGCTCTCTGTGGAGACACGGGGGTCAGTGGGTGCTCTCTGTGGAGACACGGGGGTCAGTGGGTGCTCTCTGTGGAGACACGGGGGTCAGTGGGTGCTCTCTGTGGAGACACGGGGGTCAGTGGGTGCTCTCTGTGGAGACACGGGGGTCAGTGGGTGCTCTCTGTGGAGACACAGGGGTAAGTGGGTGCTCCCTGTGGAGACACAGGGGTCAGTGGGTGCTCTCTGTGGAGACACAGGGGTCAGTGGGTGCTCTCTGTGGAGACACAGGGGTCAGTGGGTGCTCTCCTCTGTGGAGACATGGGGTCAGTGGATGCTCTCTGTGGAGACATGGGGTCAGTGGGTGCTCTCTGTGGAGACATGGGGTCAGTGGGTGCTCTCTGTGGAGACACAGGGGTCAGTGGGTGCTCTCTGTGGAGACACAGGGGTCAGTGGGTGCTCTCTGTGGAGACACAGGGTCAGTGGGTGCTTTCTGTGGAGACACGGGAGTCAGTGGGTGCTCTCCTCTGTGGAGACACGGGGGTCAGTGGGTGCTCTCTGTGGAGACCCAGGGGTCAGTGTTTGCTCTCTGGAGACACGGGGGTCAGTGGGTGCTCTCTGTGGAGACACGCGGGTCAGTGGGTGCTCTCTGTGGAGACACAGGGGTCAGTGGGTGCTCTCTGTGGAGACACAGGGGTCAGTGGGTGCTCTCTGTGGAGACACAGGGGTCAGTGGGTGCTCTCTGTGGAGACACAGGGGTCAGTGGGTGCTCTCTGTGGAGTCACGGGGATCAGTGGGTGCTCTCTGTGGAGACACGGGGGTCAGTGGGTGCTCTCTGTGGAGACATGGGGTCAGTGGGTGCTCTCCTCTGTGGAGACATGGGGTTCAGTGGGTGCTCTCTGTGGAGACACGGGGGGTCAGTGGGTGCTCTCTGTGGAGACACGGGGTCAGTGGTTGTTCTCTCTGGAGACACGGGGTCAGTGGGTGCTCTCTGTGGAGACACGGTGGTCAGTGGGTGGTCTCTGTGGAGACACGGGGGTCAGTGGGTGCTCTCTGTGGAGAATCGGGGGTCAGTAGGTGCTCTCTGTGGAGACACGGGGGTCAGTGGGTGCCCTCTGTGGAGACACAGGGGTCAGTGGGTGCTCTCTGTGGAGTCACGGGGATCAGTGGGTGCTCTCTGTGGAGACACGGGGGTCAGTGGGTGCTCTCTGTGGAGACATGGGGGTCAGTGGGTGCTCTCCTCTGTGGAGACATGGGGTTCAGTGGGTGCTCTCTGTGGAGACACAGGGGGTCAGTGGGTGCTCTCTGTGGAGACACGGGGGTCAGTCGGTGCTCTCTGTGGAGACACGGTGGTCAGTGGTTGTTCTCTCTGGAGACACGGGGGTCAGTGGGTGCTCTCTGTGGAGACACGGTGGTCAGTGGGTGATCTCTGTGGAGACACGGGGGTCAGTGGGTGCTCTCTGTAGAGACACAGAGTCAATGTGTGCTCTCTGGAGACACGGGGGTCAGTGGGTGCTCTCTGTGGAGAATCGGGGGTCAGTAGGTGCTCTCTGTGGAGACACGGGGGTCAGTGGGTGCTCTCTGTGGAGACACGGGGGTCAGTGGGTGCTCTCTGTAGAGACACAGAGTCAATGTGTGCTCTCTGGAGACACGGGGGTCAGTGGGTGCTCTCTGTGGAGACTCGGGGGTCAGTGGGTGCTCTCTGTGGAGACTCGGGGTCAGTGGGTGCTCTCTGTGGAGACACGGGGGTCAGTGGGTGCTCTCTGTGGAGACACGGGGGTCAGTGGGTGCTCTCTGTGGAGACACGGGGGTCAGTGGGTGCTCTCTGTGGAGACACGGGGGTCAGTGGATGCTCTCTCTGGAGACACGGGGTCAATGGGTGTTCTTTATGGAGAACCAGCGGTCAGTGGGTGCTCTCTGTTGAGACACGGGGGTCAGTGGGTGCTCTCTGTGGAGACACTGGGGTCAGCGAGTGCTCTTGTCCACTGATCAGGGCACCTTTAGAAAGACCGCATAGACCAAGGCTCATCCTACTGAACACCCAAACTCCTTACCCGTGGGTGGAATACTACCCGGACAACACAGGGGGAGGGAACCACACAATGGTGTGACTTTATTGGATCCCCAACAGTTAAAGGTATGTAACACATACTCAGCAAGAACTCACAATGTAACAGGCAACAGTCTTATCTTTTCCTCTGGCTCACCATGGATTAAAATGCTCGAGCCTCTGGGTTTCCAGGGCCATTTATCCCAGTCCAGCAGCACTCTTTTGGATGGCACCCACTGAGAAAGGAAAATCAACAAGCTTAGGAAGATGACCGAGCATAGCAAAGTCTGTACCCAGGTGAACGAATTATCCCAGCCTGGGTATCTCCCTTAAATAGTCACTGATACTTCAGCCGAATCCTAGAATCCTAGGCTGATTTTCTGCAAAATATAATCCAGTTCAGGTGGTCCTCTAGTTGGGATCAAAGTCCCTAGACCAGAGTTCTCAAACTCAGCTGGGTTAGTGGGCCACACAAAAAATTGACATCGGGGGGCCGCATTACTTATAGGACTAAGAGACATTCTTAGTAATACCAGCATTTTTTTACTCATTGTAGTAATCTCCAAATACTGATCTTCTTTTAGTAATGTCCCCACTCTGCTCCTCTTCTTGTAGTAATGTCCCCACTCTGCTCCCCTTCTTGTAGTAATGTCCCCACCCTGATCCCCTACTTGTAGTAATGTTCCCATCCTGGTTCCCTTCTTGTAGTAATGCCTCACCCTGATCCCCTTCTTGTAGTTGTAGCGCCCCACCGGGTGAGCCGCCACCAGAGGTACTGCATTCCCGCAGTTAGGGAGTGTAGTGCCCCTGTTCTCCAGGTGTTGAGATGGTGCAGTTGAGCTCGAAAAACAAACACACATACACAGTGACAGACTGAGACCACAAAGCACATGACTACTCATGAATGAATCAGGTAGTATGTTACAGCCTTATACACGATTCGCCTGTGTTCCCGATGTGGTGACCGTGAGTAGTTTTTTTTACATTGATTTGTAACGAAAAAAAACAAAGTTCGGGTTCATTCACATCTGTGTATAAATGCGCTGAGTCCGATCTGATAGGAGAAATCGTGTTGCACTCAGCCCCATGTTAGTCAATGAGGCAGTGATGTTCTGTGATTTTTTTCTCACCTGTTTTCAGACTGAGACAAAGATTGCAGCATGGTGTGTACGGGCGCGTAAGAGCCGAAACGGATCGTTAACCTACCTTTGTTATCTCCCCCCCTATCGTATAATCTATAACACACCCTCATCTCTCTCTTAGGACAAAACGCAGATGGTGGATACCAAAATGTCTGAGAAGACAGAAGAAGAGGAAGAAGTGAGTGACAGCTCCTCTCCAGTTTACTTGTTGCTGCCACTAGTGGGCGCTCACTGCATAGGGATTTATACCGGTGCCATTGATCTGTATAATAAATCAGTCTGCGGTGAGCGCCCTCTAGTGGTGGCAGAAAGAAGCATATAAAGGTTGTGTTTCTATATTTGTATAAATCCTCCAGAGATAGAGGAGGACGGGGGGAGTTGTTGTAGGGATTAGAATCTTGTCTACTTTTTCCCATTCAGCAAATTTATTAATATTGAATTTTTATCTCTCCCTTTAAGCAGCAAAAGTGGGAGAAACCCCTCAGGGTAAGTGCAATACTTTGGATAAGCCCTTCTATTCCTGTGATATTAGAGCAAAGAGATTTCCCACTACCATCCCCACCACCATATGGGTCACATATTAGCTAAGATGATGCTTTTTTTGTGCCATATGACTTATTTTCTCACAATTTTTTGTGTTCTTTTAAAAACTGCATTTTATGGCTGTGTGGGCATGTCCAGCAGCTGATAGCGAGCAGTGCAATGTGACAGCAGAGAAGGGGTTAACAGAGATCCTGACTGAGCTGAGTGGAGCCAGATGACAGATCAGAAGCTTGTGCCATGAAAAGAGGAGTTTACACTGATTCTAACAGTCTTACATCACTTAGCAGCTGTGCTGTAATCTGACACATTGTTTCCTCACCAGCTGCAGTCAGCAGTGTAGGCCACGCCCCCTTTCCCTTATATGGTTACATGCCTGTATTCTGTGTGAAGACGGATCTGACTGATAATGAACATGTGTCTGCTTCACACAGTATAGTGGGGACACCTTGTGGAAGGTTTTATGAATGGTTTCCTTTCATATTTGATCAACAAAGTATATTTGAAAGTTTATTATAATCACTTGCTCTACGTTATTAAAAAAAAATTTAAACAGCGGTTATGCTTTAAGTTTCTCTTTAGTAATATTTGATTGTGGGCGACCGATGTGCAGAACTCGCCAAAATAATTTGGTATCTCCAGGTATTATACTGATAATGAACATGTGTCTGCTTCACACAGTATAGTGGGGACACCTTGTGGAAGGTTTTATGAATGGTTTCCTTTCATATTTGATCAACAAAGTATATTTGAAAGTTTATTATAATCACTTGCTCTACGTTATTAAAAAAAAATTTAAACAGCGGTTATGCTTTAAGTTTCTCTTTAGTAATATTTGATTGTGGGCGACCGATGTGCAGAACTCGCCAAAATAATTTGGTATCTCCAGGTATTATACCGAGAGAGTACAGAAGTGATCCCCCACTAATTCTCCTCTCAGCGGACCCCTGTCACCCCCAGACCGGTCCGTCCTCATGAAAGTCTCACCCCGTACTTATCTCCTACAGGTTCCTCAGATCCCTATTAAGCTGCTTCCGCCATGACCCAGAGCACAAAGAGTCGTCACATCGGGTAGGTGACACTTTTACAACTTCCGCACAGTGGAAAGCCGGGAATAGCTGCAGATTGTGATGACATCTTGTTTTGTATTGTTTTTACAGACGGGGGGTCGCCGATGTCAACAGCCCAGGACCAGCTCCTCCCTGGACGGAACGGTGCCTCACTTTGCAGCAAAGAAGCAAAAATAAAAATTGCCTCTTCTACCATCAATTTTTTGAGATCTGGAATAATCTGTACAATATAGGGACTTTAAAGAGAGAGGGGTCTGCTGATGACACATGGAGGGTGCCACAGGGTCCTTCTTCGATATCAAACAGCGATAGATGAGTGATCAGCCCAAGAACCTATATTATATGCAAACTTAAAGGTCCATAAAACAACCCACCACAAGGGTAAAATAGTCCAGGAACACGGACACAGTCCAGTAATGGGATAAATGCCCCTGGAGATGAGAGTCACAATCAGTGGCGCACCCAGAAATTTCCCAAGGTAGGGGTCCAAGAAACACACACCGGCCCTGAAAGGGGGGCTTCACCGCCCAGCGGGGTTCCGAGGGGCAAAGCCCCGGTGGGGGGGTTTGGGGGAGTGAAGCCCCCCTAAAAGCAGCCTCTTTTGTGGGCCCTTGGGTGCTGTGTAATTGTTCCTGTCTCCTGACATAGGGGCCCAGCTCCTTGTGTACTGCACCACTTCTCAGGGCCGTCCAAAGGGGGGGTCCAGACACGTAGGTCCCCCCCCTTGGGTGCGCCTATGGTCACAATCCTCCGCTGAAGGCAGTGCATCTCCAGATACTTATTCTGTATATGGGTACCCCATCTGACTCACCGTGGCCGGGACTCGGTTTAGACAGGCAGTAGCTTCTTCCTCCTTGTCACGGGTGGACCGCGCCTGCCGGTAGTGAGGCCCGGTTGAGTGCAGATCAAAAGGGTTGAAGACGTCTTGAGGGAACAGATTAAGGGGTTAATTGTTTCGTGACGCCACCTATGAGTAGTTCGGTAACTTTACCGATGCTGCGAGGCCTCCGGGGGATGGAATGCAGCAAGATGGAACACTCCCCACAGGCTAAGCGATGATCCCCGGAGCCAGGAGCTGCTTAAGGTGTTGTGTGGCAGCTGCGGTTACCTTGTGTGCAGACGGACGTAGTCATAAGGAAGCACGGACACTGAAAGTCTCTGTAACGGGTCTTTACTGTAACCAGCAAGCAGTACATGGCATACAGTTAACGGGTAGTGGACCGGGTGGACTCAGCAGTGATAGGTGTCCCTCAGAGATCTGCGGTGTTCCTCCATTCTAACTAAGTAGGTTGCCGTTGTCGCCCAGGAATACCAGGTCGGGTACGGGGAGGCTGCTTGAATGCCCTATCCGGGGTATATGTTCCGGATGCTTTGGGGAGCCTTGGGTCCCTTGGTGGGTACACCGCTGGTTAGACGACTGGATTTGGCGATGGTGGGGTGCTCCTGTAGAGCTGCTCCTCCACTCTTCTGGTTCGCATAGCAGAGCTGAACTGCTGCTAGCTTTGGTACCAGCAAACCGGCTGTATAAGGGCACGGGGTGGTTTTAAACCCGCATTTTGATGCCCAAATTCGGTTGGTAATGCACCGGGAGTAATGGTGCTCAACCGTGGTAAGGGTGAGGAGATGGCCGGTGGAAGGTGGCCAGGGGCTGCACCGACTGTGCAACCCCCTCTCCTAGGTTGCAGAGCTGGGAATCTGCAGAGGTCTTCTAAGTTGCTGTTATTTCTCCAGACCCAAGTCTAGAACTCTCCAAGCTGGACTAAACTTTCCACTACACACTACCCTTGCACTCTGCCCACCAGGACCTTGATTGGCCCTCTATGCTAGGTGATGCATGCAGAGTATGGATCTTTAAGTTAACCAGATGACTGCTGGGTCAGAGAATATTGCTGCTGCATTTATGGCTGCAATACCCTCCTGTGACGCACTCGGTGCGGGGCGCCACACTCCCCCTTGGTGAAATACGCTTGTCCCCAAGCGTCGCACTACCCAACATTACAGAGGATATTTGTATTTTATAACAGGTAATAAACATTTTTATTAATAACAGGTAAATATTTGCTGAGATGTTGCAAGCACATAAACAGGTAGACACTTTTGCGGAACCGGCGGGCGGTCGGCTGTCCTTAATAAGAGTTCAGGCTGTAGCCGCCAGATCGCACAGTCAGTGGTTAAACAGAGAACAGAGTTATTGAGTGAGTCCAAGCAAAGCAAGTCGCTGGCGCGGAGAACGACGGCGCACCCGTATGGCGAACCACCCATCTGGACAAGCATACCGCTCGTAAGTGATTATATCGCCCCGGTATAGGTCGCGATCGGGATGTCCTCTGGGCAAGTGTGACTCGACTTCCCGGCGCCCCACAAACACCTCTTCATTCAAACGCACCCCCCAAGCGAACCCCCACCAGTTAGACAAATTAAAGGTGGAAATTCTACCTTCACGGCGAAGTTCATCAGGCAGCGGCGGTTGGCGGCGGGCCGTGGCACGGGCCTGCATGTTGGCGCGTTCACGGGACTGCCACTCCTCTCGGCGATGCTGACGTACAGTTTCGTCGGTACGGCTTGGAGTGTGAATATGGCTGGTGGTTTGGTAGGAAGCCTGGGCTTGGCGGACAGTCTGGACCGGCACCCGGTGGAACGGCACAGGAGAAGGTGTCGCACATGCACTCCACCAGTGTACCCGAGCTGGCTGCTCGGACGGATGATCCTCGCTGTCTCCCCAAGCAAAACCGGTGTCAAGATCCTCAGGAATACTGCGGGTCTCGGCGTCGTCATCTTCTTCTTCTCCCTCGACGACCACATCGGGCTGCTCGATGGTTGGAGATGCTGGAACAGGTTCCTCGGTACAGCAGGGCGGTGGTGTTGTGGATCCTTCCTCGGGGACGTCCTGCAAGGCTTCCAGGCTGCCTGCCTCTTCTGTTTCTGCTGGTAGCGGTATCTGTATCCCGTCGAACGGGTAGACCTCCGGAGTTGCAAAGGAGGCCTCCGGTTCAGGGAAGACACAGGCAACAGTCTTTAAAGAGGTATTACGGTTGTCGATGGGTTCCTCAGCGGGAACTTGGTAGATGTCGGCTTCTTCTAAGGAGCAGGTTACAAGCTCCGGCTCTGGGATCGGTCCGGCTGCAGTTTCGGGCAATGGACTGGGGTGAGCTGCGGTCTCTACCGGGATGAAACAGTCAATGGGCTCTGGTGAGGATGCAGGGCAAGCGGTAGGCGTTGGAGAGGTCGTAGTGAAACTGGAGATATCATCCGGTCCTGGGTTGGGTGTACCCGGTCGTCTCTGCTGCATCGCATGATGTAGTCTACGGCCTAGGCTCGCACTCCAGCTACGGATTGTCCACTCGACAGTTTCCATGAGCCTCACCCGGAGGTCTTGCAGAGTTTCTTGCCAAAAGTCGGGGCTGCCATCGATGTTGAGGACAGGACCCGGACCGGGGTGGCCTATGGTTGCTCTGGCCTCAGCTTCCACTTGTTGCATCAGGTCTTGGAGTCTCAAACTGGCCATCTTTGTAGGAGAACCACACCCGTCCAACCGGTAACCGTTCTGGTAGAGAGATGGTGAAGAATTGTCTGACACTCCCACTTCCTTGGGGGTTTTTGTAGTCCAATTGTGGGAAAAAGTCTTTGGGGTCCGCCCCCATGGTTGATTCGAGCAATCAGGCGCGGACAAAGAGTTTTGGCGCCTTTGCCTTTAGCCCTCCCACGATGAGGGGCGGTGGCTCACCCCTGGGCTTGAACGTGGCGGTTCCTCATGGCGGGGACGCCATCTTGGTCCAACGGTGAAAACGCGGGAAAGTTCTTTTAGGAACGAACAAAGTCCAAATTGTAGACATTAAAGTCATTTTAAAGCACATGATACCCGTTAGGGAAAGGGCCTGCTCATATCATGTTCGTGACGCCATTTTCTGACTCACCGTGGCCGGGACTCCGGTTTAGACAGGCAGTAGCTTCTTCCTCCTTGTCACGGGTGGCCCGCGCCTGCCGGTAGTGGGGCCCGGTTGAGTGCAGATCAAAAGGGTTGAAGACGTCTTGAGGGAACAGATTAAGGGGTTAATTGTTTTGTGACGCCACCTATGAGTAGTTCGGTAACTTTACCGACGCTGCGAGGCCTCCGGGGGATGGAATGCAGCAAGATGGAACGCTTCCCACTGGCTGAGCGATGATCCCCGGAGCCAGGAGCTGCTTAAGATGTTGTGCGGCAGCTGCGGTTACCTTGTGTGCAGACGGACGTAGTCATAAGAAGGCACGGACACTGTAAGTCTCTGTAACAGGTTCTTTACTGTAACCAGCAAGCTGTACATGGCATACAGTTAACGGGTAAGTGGACCGGGTGGACTCAGCAGTGATGGTGTCCCTCAGAGATCCGCGGTGTTCCTCCATTCTAACTAAGTAGGTTGCCGTTGTCACCCAGGAATACCAGATCAGGTACAGGGAGGCTGCTTGAATGCCCTATCCGGGGTATACGTTCCGGATGCTTTGGGGAGCCTTGGGTCCCTTGGTGGTTACACCGCTGGTTAGACGACTGGATTTGGCGATGGTGGGGTGCTCCTGTAGAGCTGCTCCTCCACTCTTCTGGTTCGCATAGCAGAGCTGAACTGCTGCTAGCTTCGGTACCAGCAAACCGGCTGTATAAGGGGTGGTTTTGAACCCGCATGTTGATGCCCAAATCCGGTTGGTAATGCACCGGGAGTAATGGTGCTCAACCGTGGTAAGGGTGAGGAGATGGCCGGTGGAAGGTGGCCAGGGGGCTGCACCGACTGTGCAACCCCCTCTCCTGAGTTGCAGAGCTGGAAGTCTGCAGAGGTCTTCTAGGTTGCTGTTACTTCTCCAGACCCGAGACTAGAACTCTCCAAGCTGGACTATTCCTACACACTACCCTTGCACTCCGCCCACCAGGACCTTGATTGGCCCTCTATGCTAAGTGAGGCATGCAGAGTATGGATCTCTAAGTTAACCAGATGACTGCTGGGTCAGAGAATATTGCTGCTGCATTTATGGCTGCAATACCCTCCTGTGACGCACTCGGTGCGGGGCGCCACACATCAGTATATTCCAACAGGGTATCTCCAAGTCTCCTTGGAGAGTTGGCCTCAGCCTCAGTGTCCCTCACAAAGAGTCAATCTTACTGGCCTCATATATGGTATATATGGTATGTGTAGGAGGAGAGTGACTCCGCTTGTTTGTTATCAATGATCATCTTCTCAAAGTGTTAGTCAGGATTCAGGAACACTACAGGGGGAGAATAGAGCTGTTGTTGCTGCTTAGGGTAAGTAATAGGATTTTAGGCAAAACATGTGGAGAGATGTAGGTACAGCTTCAATAATTGTATAGAGTCAGTAATAGAAAGTCAAATATTAGAATGAGAGTCCTCAGCGGTTGATACCTTTTAATGGCGAACTCAAAAGATGGTAAGAAAAAGCAAAGCAAGCTTTCCAGACACTATGGCCTCTTCATCAGGCTGATGATGACACAAATTCTGAATGTACACACATTATATGTACTAAATGTCAGTGGGAATCTGTATGTAGGAGAGACAGGGCAACAATTCAGAACTAGGATCAGCTCACATAGTTACACAATAAAATAAAGAAGGACAGATCTGCCTGTGCCTAAACACTTCTGTAGCTCTGATCACACAATAAATGTACCGTCACACGGGGAGACATTGCCGGCAACTTAGGGGCGTGGCCAAGTTGTGGCGACATCGCCGGAGAGTTGCCGCGTATGACAACATGATAATCGTTGGGAAACCTGTCGATGTTGCTGAGGCGATCATGCCTGATCGCCCTGTGTAACGCGGCAAACCGCAATGTTGCTGGCGACCAGTGGCAGAACTTCAGCCTGGCGGGCCCTGGTGCAGTTGTAGGTGAGGAGCCGTGGGGGAAGAGGGGGTTGCTGGCAGCTGAGGACAGGGGGGGGTATATGGGGTTGCTAGCCGCTGCAGCTGAGGAGCGGGGGGGTGCTAGCAGGGGGGGTTTGCGGGCGGCTCCTACCTGCGCCGAGCCGCGCATTGCAGATCTGGGAGCCAGGGCGGCAGGGAAGAGGAGGGGCGGGAACAGCCAGGGGAAGCAGGAAGCTTCCCTCAGTTAACTTCCTCTCCTCTGACACAGGGTCACGGGGGACCCTGGTGCAGCTGAACCAGCTGCACCATGGTAGGTCCACCCCTGCTGGCGACGCTGCCTATCTCCAACATTGTGGTTTATCGCTCGCTGGGTTGCTGGTCGCCGGCAAGTTGCTCCGTGTGACATCTCCCCGGCAATGTTGCCAGGGATGCACGCTCCCACGCATCGCCGGCAACATCGCCGCAACCGTCGCCCCGTGTGACGTTGCCTTAATAGACATGAAAATGCTAGTTTTGAAAGGTAACTTCAAATCTCAAAGAATCAGAAAAGTCGGGGAATATAAACTAATGTTGACCTTTGACACATTCAGAGCGGGAATGAATGTATCACATTAATGTATGTTATTTTACAACAAAATTGTCACTTCAGTGAGGACGTGAAAAACTCCAATGCAACCTAATAAAGGTACCGATCCTAAAAGTCATAATTGACCCTTTAACAAGCCTTTTAATATGACTCAGGATTTGTGCCAGATCAGAACCCCAGACTGCAGACGCTGCGTTTCGGGGTGATTGCCCCTCATCAGTGTAGTATGTGGGAATTCTGATCTGGCTGTATGAGAGGCTAAGATGAGGTCTGGGGGAACAACAATTCTCCTTATGGAGAGTATTCTGCCAGCCGGCAGTAAGGAGACTTCAAGCCGCAATGCTCCTCTGGGAAATTGCATATGGAAATTGTCACTTCAGTGGGGAAGAGAAAAACTCTAATGCCACCTAATAAAGGTAGCAATCCGAAAAGTCTCCACAAGGAGAATAGCTGTTCCCACAGACCTCGTCTCAGCCTCTCATACAGCCAGGTCAGAATATCCCACCCACTGCACTGATGAGGGGCGATCACCCTGGTACTCAGCGTCTGCAGTTTGGGGTTCTGATCTGGCACAAATCCTGAGTCATATTAAAAGGCTTGTTAAGGAATCGACTATGACTTTGAGGATTGCTACCTTTATTAGGTGGCATTAGAGTTTGTCTACTTCCTCACTGAGGTGACAATTTGTATATGCAATTTCCCAGAGGAGCATTGCGGCTTTAGGTCTCCTCAATGCTGGCTGGCAGAATCCTCTCCACAAGGAGAATAGCTGTTCCCCCAGACTTCATCAATTAAGAAAATGTCAAAGTTTGGACCACTAGTGAAAGGCTGAACTCTGGTATTAATTGCCCAAATGCCTTTAATCTACCCCCTCCCATCACAGACCACTGTCCAAATCTGGGACCAACAATTAATCAAGGGACATGAACTGTTCTTATCTATGGAGGATGCTGCCACAGATGTTGTCTCCCACCTCCCATCCCTGACCATTATATCTCATGGTTCACCACTATCCAGCCTCCTATTTGTGTGTTTATATGTGTGTACTTCCAGAATCTGTGTCATTATCTGATGTATACCTGATTTTATGTATGACATTAGTATGGTGACTTACTACATACAACACATGGATTAGCTTCTTTATGCATTCTTCAATAGAGTTGTGCTGCAACCAAAGAACCCACAAAACGTTTTTCTATTTTAAAGGGACATTGTCAGGTCATTTTTCAGTATGATACTAATATTACCTTTGAGTAGGGCCTGGGCAGACCTTTTAAAAACATGTAAAATCATTATGATACCGTTTGTAGTTTCCATGTTTTCAGCATGGTCAGACGCTGAAGGGAGCTCCTAGATTAGTCCTGTCCATTATAAGCAGAGACCTGCGCTGTATAGACTGTCATGTAATTATGCACTCCCTCTTCCCTCCTCTGTCCTTGCTCCACCCTTTGCTAATAGTGCAGTGTCAGGTTTCAGTAGCTTCTGTTCTGTTTAGGACATGGAGGGAGGGAGCTGTTACAGAGTTGCCTTATCTAGACTCCATTTGTTTCTCTAAGGGCTCGGACGCACTCATCAGAGTTTCACTGAGGAGACTCTGAAAGGGCTGGAGCAGTGACCCTGAACGGATTCTCCCTATCTGGATGGGGCTGTCAGCTGCTTGTGTTTTTGTGCAGCTCCAGACTCCACGTCCAGAGAGGGAGAAGCCGTTCAGGGTCACTGCTCCAGCCCTTTCAGAGTCTCCTCAGTGAAACTCTGATGAGTGTGTCCGAGCCCTAAGCAGGTGTCCCTGCTGTGACAGTTTCTGTGCGTAGAAGAAAGGAGGCGGCACTCACCAGTTTGTTGATCCTTCTTTATTCGTACAATTCCACAGGCATCAGTTTGGTGTCAGTACAGCGGGGAGAGGGAGTGGAGAATCGGCGGGTGACGGTTGCCATTTCGCGGTGAATACCGCTTCAACGGGTCCAATGCTCCTTGAAGCCGCATTCACCGCGAAACGGCAGCCATTGTCTGCTGTACTGACACCGTACTGATGCCTATGGGATTGTACGAATAAAGAAGGGCCAACAAACTGGTGAGTGCCACCTCCTTTCTTCAACGCACGTTATTGGAGAAGCTTTACTGTGATGTGACGAGCAACACCTTAACCCAGAACCCCACAGGTGGACTTGATGTAACTAGCCCCAGTAGCATTCTGCAGTGCCCGGTGAACCCTTTTTTGGCCATTGATTGTTTCTGTGTTGTATTTGACCTCTTGTGATGCTGCAAACACAGAGAGCAGGAAGGAGAATACAGCAACTAACGGAATGGTGTAATATATCTACTTTGTTTTCAGTAAAGCCACCGACACAACTGCAAACTGACTCATGAGTAGAACTAAATACTCTAAAGGCCCCGTCACACCTGGCGAAGGGGGTGGAGACGTCGGCGGCGACTGGCGGGTGCGCGCACATTTTTGGCGCCCCACCAGCGTTGCCGTCCCTCATTTACACGGGGCAACCTCTCCAGCGCCGCGCCGGTGAGCTGACAGGCGGCATTGCCGCCGGGGTGTCTGGAAACCCCAGCGGCGATGCAGGACAATGGGAGCCGGTGGCGGGTTACATGGGGCGATGTGTACACATCGCCCCAGATCGGTTGCCTGGTTTCAGAGCACTGCTCTGACACCAGGCGACCTCCCGGTGGCGCCGACATCGCCCCTTTACATGAGGTGACGTAGGGGCGATGTCGCCGCCGATAGGCCACGCCCCTACGTCGCCTATGTAATGGGTGGCGATGTTGCCCCGTGTGACGGGGCCTTTACAATCTATGGTTCTAATCTGCTTTCAGAAAAACAATACACTAAAAAAAATAAATCTTTTTTGTATATATTTTTTTAGCCTTGGCGTCACTTATTGATTGCAATCACGTTCACTGCACTTTATTTTCTCTTATTCTATGTTTGATCTATTAACAAAAATTATTTAATTCTTCCTCTGTCAAACCTGGTGTTTCCTCCAAACAGACTAACGTTCTGTATATGAACCGATTAATCAGATTATTTGTATAAAATATGATGAAGGTTTCTTATGTTTTGTTTTAACATAATAACTTTGAAATTGAGATAAGATAAGATAAACTTTATTGATCCCGGAGGAAATTACAGTATTACAGCAGCAGAACAAAGATCAAGAACATTTCACACTTTACAAAATAAGTCTAGATTGTGTGTTCGTACACGTCACTGCTATCTTCCCCTTCCTACCACGTCATCATGAAGGAGATTTGTTGTATGGGCTCTTGATATTGCTATTCCCTGAGGAAGGAGTACAGCAGGCACTGAAACGCGTAGGAGAAGGAATAAAGAGCATCATCGCATCATGGCATCAACCCTTGGTCCAGCATCCTCATTTCAGCAGTGCGGATCGTGTACACTTCATCCCCTCTTTGGATTTCAAAGCATCTCATTGGTTCCCTGTGATCGCAATGCGAGAAGCCAATGGCCGCCCGAACAGGATTGTGGCACTTACAAGAGGTTGACAGCAGCAATCAGCAGACGCAGACAATTATTATTATTATTAGGCGACATTCACACTTATTATTATTATTAGGAGGTAATGCAAGTTAAGAATGCAAATGAGGAGCGAGGGCCCTGTGCGCAAGAGCTGACAATCTGAGGAAACAATAATGCTAGAAACAGTCTTTACTGCTTCACTAGATACTTCTATATGTGTATAATGAGGCTCTCACTGTACAGGCAATCTTCTATAACAATCACAGGGTGTAGCATAGTATTATTTAAAGGGAACCTGTCACCTAGATAAAGCCCCCCAGACTATCACTACCTGTCCCTGCACCTACCTATCACTACTCTAACTGTCCCTTTCTCTCCTGTGCGTTGTGAGTGTGTAATAAAACGTTTTTATACCCTAGTGGGGCGTATGTTAATGATCAGGGGGGCTACCGTTGGTGGCCCCCCTGGGCGTCCTCTTTGGGTCCCTCTCGCCTCCTCCGGGAGTCTTTATTACACCCCCATGGGCGTGATATCGAAATCAAATTTCACGCCCCCGGCCTGGCTCCCTCTGCTCAGCCTTCCTGTGGTAATGACGCTGAACGTATCATTTCTGGAACCGCGGGGCCCACAGCAACCCGATGTTTACTATAGCAGTGGTGTGCGCTGTGCAGGGTTCTATGGGGCCCCCCTTAGCAGCGCTATGTGCTGCTAAGATAAACATCAGGTTGCTGTGGGCCCCGCGGTTCCAGAAATGATACGTTCAGGGGGACTAGCAGCGGGGGGTTCATTAACATACGCCCCCACTAAGGTATTAAAACGTTTTATTACACACTCACACATCACAGGAGAGAAAGGGATAGTTAGAGTAGTGATAGCCTGGGGGGCTTTATCTAGGTGACAGGTTCAAAACACAACAGCTTTTTGCGCCAAAAAAGCCAGTTCACCACATAGAGCCTGACTACCCAGTGCCCATTACTAATAGCGCATTGGCGGCACAATTCCTGCTCTTATATAGACCAGATCACGTGGCGAACCAGCCAATCACAGCTCGAGAGGCCAGTCTCAGGCCCCCGGAAGTGCCGAGCATCATGGGATTTGTAGTTCTATAAACACTGCGGCCGACTTCTGCCTGCGACAGATAAAATACAAACCGCGATGTTTCCAGTATAAAGTCCTCAGCGAGCAGTCAGGGAGTGATATCATTAATAAGCAGCCAGATGCCCCGGGTGTGAGGGTTGGGCGGTAAAGCGATACTGGCGGTAGAGCGGGTGTTTCCGGATCAGGCAGAGCGGTGGACAGCCCCTCCCGGGGTCCTGGCAGCTCCTGGGTCTCTCGGTGCTTTCTGGGAGTCGCTCTTTCCGTAGTCGTCCGTGGTGCAGGCAGGATGGGTGAGCGAGGGAGTGCGGGCGGGGAGGCCGGAGAGAGGCGGGAGGAGGCTGGGGGAGAGCGGGGGGACACCGGGGAGAGGAGGCCGGGGCTCCGGGGGAGGAGAGCGGGGACTGAGGGCCACACGAGGAGGCGCCATGTGTGAGAGGAGAGAAGGCCGAGGCCTCATGGTGTTACATGTATATACTGCCTCATCGTATTACATATATATATATATATATATATACTGCATCATGGTGTTATATATATATACTGCCTCATGGTGTTGCATATATACTGCATCATGGTGTTATATATATATACTGCCTCATGGTGTTGCATATATACTGCACCATGGTGTTATATGTATATACTGCCTCATCGTATTACATATATATATATATATATATATATATATATATATATATATATATATATACTGCATCATGGTGTTATATATATATACTGCATCATGGTGTTATATATATATATACTGCACCATGGTGTTATATGTATATACTGCCTCATCGTATTACATATATATATATATATATATATATATATATATATATATACTGCATCATGGTGTTATATATATATACTGCATCATGGTGTTGCATATATACTGCACCATGGTGTTATATGTATATACTGCCCCATAGTATAACATCTATACTGCCCCACGGTATAGCATGCGGCTAGAGACATGGGGGACCCCTTCCCTGCATGCAGCTGACATGCTGCACTCAGGGGTGCATTCACTTTGGAAAGCACCAGGGGGGGTGACAGGACCTCTTTAATGCCTCCTGTGCCGTCACTTGCCATGAGTGGTTTTTACAGCAGTCTTTCACTCTTAGGCTGCGTTCACACATTTGTGTATTTTGCTGCGCTTTTTGCCGCGTTTTTCGGCCGCGCAAAAAAGCGCAACAAAATACGCAGGGGCTTTCACACACTGCGCTTTCTTTACTCCAGAAAGCGCAGTGATGTCACAGAGGGGAGGAAGAATCCTGCTTCCTGCTCCCCTCTGTGACAGCCCCATTAGATTTCAGTGTATTAATATAAACTGTGAAATCTAAATTAAACAGAGGCAAATGTATGGAAAATAAAAAAGAATGAATACTTCACCTGTCCGACACCTTCTCCCGCTGTCTGGTGCCTTCTGCCGGTCTCCGGTTCCAAGTGAGATCTCTACTGAGAAGACCTGTGGTGACGTCAGAGAGGGGGCGTTCCCAGCGCTGATTGGCTGTTCGCGGTCATGTGATATGTATCACATGACCGCGAGTGCCCGGGAACGCCCCTCTGACTTCACCACAGGTCCTGTCAGTAGAGATCTCACTTGGAATCGGGGATCGCACAGCGGGAGAAGGCGTCGGACAGGTGAAGTATTCATTCTTTTTTATTTTTCATTCACTTGCTTTTGTTTAATTTAGATTTCGCAGTGTATATTAATACACTGTGAAATCTAATGGGCGGCCACACCTGTCACAGAGGGGAGGAGGAAGCGGGATTCTTCCTCCCCTCTGGGAGAATACGCAGAAGTAGCTGCGTAAACAATTGACATATCAATTGTTTACGGAGCTGCGCTTTCTCCCGGAAATCGCAGTGCGTATTTTTACGCAATGTCTGCACTGCAAAGTGAATTTCCCATTCACTTTGCAGGCAGACAAAAGGCACATTGCGTATTTTGAAAAGCGCGCATAAAAAAACGCGGCAAAATACGCAATGTGTGAACGCAGCCTTAGGCCGGGTTCACATTTGCATATGACACGCAGCGTATGCATAAATACAAAAAGGGGGCAGACAAGAGGCGCAATAGTGCCCTATCACTAGTGACACACTGAGTATATCAATAGGTGTGCACTCACCTGCTCCAGTTGTGTGACCCACAACTGGTTTATAAGCCTTTAGTTTATAGCTGCTGCAGGACCTCCACCAGCCACTCGTACGTGGAAAAATGCTCATATATAGGAAAGATGGTGTGTCACAGTCTGCGCTGCTGCCTCAATGGAATCACAAGGTTGGATGTCTCCAAAGTAATGATCTCCTTTATTCACCAATGCGTTTCGGCACCTATCCTGACACCTTCATCAGGGTACCCAGGTGCCAGGATAGGTGCCGAAACACATTGGTGAATAAAGGAGATCTTTACTTTGGAACTTTGCCTTTCTTGTGACTTCTTGGAGACATCCATCCCTTGTGATCCATTGAGACAGCAGCGCGGACCGTGACACACCATCTTCCCTATATGTACGCAGCGTATGCAGACGCAGCCAAACGCATGAGTTCCTATGTTTAACCTGGGAACGCATGGTGTCTGCGTTTGGCCACGTTTGTATGCGTTGAGTTCGGAGGTGTTTTTTGAAAGCGCCCTCCGAATGCAAAATTTAGCCCTTTTTTTTTGTGCGAGCTTGTCCTATCAGCAAGCGCACAAAGAATGCATGGATCGCAATGGATCTACAGTGTCATACGCATGACAGCGCAGGCATACGCTGCAGATCCATTGAAATCTCCGGTCTCGGCGGCCGCTGCTGAGCTCCCGGGCACGCATGCTATGTGAGAATCCCCGCTGTGTTCACATAAGTATGACTGCGTTGGGCAATGCGTTCACGCCTGTGGACCATCTGTAGGCGTATTGAACGCAAATGTGAACCTAGCCTTAACGGCAGTGATCAGACATGACCCTGATCCAGTGTTGTTAATGATTTTTATTTATATAGCGCCAACATATTCCCTGCAGAACTTCACAATTCAGAGGGCATACGATACAAAACAATTATATAAAATACAATAATACAAATATAATACAATACAGACAATGAGACAAAAAAATCCATCACTGAGCCCATGAGGAGTGCGGTCCCTGCTCACAGGCTACAATCTGAGGAAATGGGGGAGACACAATAGGTAACAGTAATAAATGCCGTCATATTTGGTCCAGCCATCAATATCATAAATAGGGGATATAATGCACTAGTGAACCTG
This sequence comes from Allobates femoralis, assembly GCA_033576535.1. NCBI lineage: Eukaryota > Metazoa > Chordata > Amphibia > Anura > Aromobatidae > Allobates > Allobates femoralis. The sequence continues at coordinate 565,393,373 of JARQOC010000005.1, read as the reverse complement.
TCACCATTTATTTTACTTCTAATCCCTGCTCATCACCTTTATCATATAAATGGGCTCCTGTAGCCGCTCTATATCCTCATCCGTTCCCCTGAATACGTCCTTTAAAGGTTTTGCACGTGTCCCACTGTATGATAATTGCCCGGTCCAATGGTTGTTTCCAAATTGATATCTGCACTGTCCTGCAAACATCGCCTCTTCTAATTACAAGTAATTGAATGACGTCTTTGCATCATCACAGAACCTGAAGTCTCATGCCTGTGCAGTGGAATCGGAGACCTGCGCCTCATTGTGCCCTATTGATCAGACAGTGATTGTACTTGCAGGCGCAAGACTTGGGGCATTGTGTGGAGAACAGATGTCATCCACTTGTAATTAGAAGAGGTGATGTTTGAAGGGGGCGGGGTAGCGCTGATCACACTCTGGAGGCGCCTATTGGACTGGAAAGCGCACCTTACATATAGTGCCAGACGGGGCACCTCTGGGGATATAAAGGGCTTACAGTAACCCCATTTACATCAAATCTATTTGTCTTTCTCAGGTAAGTGCCGTGGTCTTCGTACAGCAAGAAAGCTCCGCGACAATCGTCGTGAGCAGAAATGGCACGACAAGCAGTACAAGAAGGCTCACCTGGGCACCGCGCTCAAGGCAAACCCCTTTGGAGGAGCCTCCCACGCCAAAGGCATCGTCCTGGAAAAAGTGTAAGTGGCGGGAGCTGCCCGTCTTCATTATCGGCTTTGTGACACTTGGTGCAAATCAATGTGGTAATCTTTGGTGCAAGTCCTATTTGTGCTAGTTTTCACTCAACGATTGCTGGGTGTGATCTCTGCAGCCTGGTCTTATCCCAGTTTGTTCTTGTCTTTTTAGTGGTGTTGAGGCCAAACAGCCCAACTCTGCCATCAGGAAATGTGTCCGAGTGCAACTCATCAAGAACGGCAAGAAGATCACCGCCTTCGTACCCAACGACGGCTGCTTGAACTTCATTGAGGTAATTGTGGTTGGGGGCAGCAGTCAAAAGGAGGGTTAGATTGGTGTTCCATGAAGTGCCCTCTGCGGCGGGCGGTGAGGCGGGCTCACCCTTTCAATATTAAGTGATTCTTTGTGATACAAATGTTTTTTTTTCCTTCTAGGAGAACGATGAAGTGTTGGTGGCTGGATTCGGTCGGGCCGGTCACGCCGTCGGTGATATTCCCGGTGTCAGGTTCAAGGTTGTGAAGGTCGCCAATGTGTCTCTGTTGGCCTTGTACAAAGGCAAGAAGGAGAGACCCAGATCCTAGACATGTTCAGACGTCCCATCCTACAATAAACAGCTTTCCCATACACCAGGTTGTCGTACTGCACCTTTATATGAGTGTTTGTGCTTTTATTAGAGCGGTGGCTTGTAGTTCTTTTATCTGGGGGTCAGACAGATTACACTGCAATGATGGCTGATCAAAGTGACCTCTATCCTGTACAGCATCATTGCCCCCTGCTGTTGTGGGGGGGTTGCAGGAACAGCTCTGGGCTTCTTGCTTTAGTTATGTACATTGCTATTCAAAGTGTAGGGTTGTGCAAGATTGTGTATCTTACCACCCCGATAATGTTAAACATTTGTATCAAAAAGGGTAGAGCTCCTGATTCCAGTGCTGTCACTTATCCCCATCTGCCTGTCTTATTGACAGCTTTGTGTGTGCTGCAGACAGAAAATGAACCAGTCGGTGGTTCAGAGCTCGTTAAAGGGGAGCTGTCACTTGTTTTTCATGGGTGAATGTAAGTGACATAAAGATGTATATTATCCTCTGACTTGCTCTGTATACTTCCAAAAATCTTTGTTCTCCCACTATTTATGTAAAGCTTGCCGGTCTGGTCAAGTTGGTGCCTTGCTGCTGTGTCCATCTTTCCGCTGCTGATCCCAGTTTTCTTTTTTGACACCTGCAGCATCATCCACATATCTGAGGGAAATGTTGCTCGCTCGCATCCCTGTCTCATGGATGTGCATTGTCTGCCCTGCTGTGAGCAGAGCCTAAATTATAAGTGCAAAGATGCCAGATTTTCCCTGGTTATGTGGATGACGCAGGAGGTGTCAGAAGAGGATGGTGATCTTTGGCGCTGAGGATAGATTGGCGTCCATTGAACTTCACCATCCAGATTTGCATACACTGGAGAATATAAGGGTAAGTTCACACTTAACCGGCGTGTTTCTCGGCGGCAGCTGGCGGTACCCGCCAGGAAGCTCCGGCGCCGTCCACCGGCTTCCTGGCGGGTATGTGCGGGCGGTATCCGGCGGCTGCCCAGCGGGTTCTCGGCGGCGATTCTGCAGCGGCTGGAAGCAGCACATGATTCTGCTTGCAGCCGCTGCAGAACCGCCGTTTTTTAGAACATGGTCATTCTTTGCTAACCCGCTGGGAAACCTGCGGGTTAGCAACGGATGACGCTGGGTAACCGCCGGTGTGTGCACTGCCTTGGGCTGTTTACATTAGTTTTAATGTTAATCCAAACGCCGGTTTGGATTAACATAAATTAACATAAAACTAATGTAAACAAAACGGCGGTTTACACAGGTAAACCACCGAAAACCCGGCCAGTGTGCACTTACCCTAAGAGGTCTTTTTGGGGGATATACAGAGTTAGTTGGGGTAATACACACTGTGTGCAGAATTATTAGGCAACTTGTATTTTAGAGGATTATTTATATTATTGATCAACAACTCTGTTCTCAATCACCCAAAAGTCTCAAATATCAAAGCTTCATATTTTTGGAAGTTGGAGAAGGTTTTTTAGATTTGGCTCTTAGGAGGATATCTGTGTGTGCAGGTAACTATTACTGTGCAGAATTATTAGGCAACTTAACAAAAACCAAATATATTCCCATCTCACGTGTTTATTTTCACCAGGTAACCTAATATAACTGCACAAAATTTAGAAATAAACATTTGACATGCAAAAACAAAACCCAAAAAATGAGTGCCCAATATAGCCCTCTTTCTTTATGATGACACTCAGCCGCCTCCATCCATAGATTGTCATTGCTTGATCTGTTTACGATCCACATTGCGTGCAGCAGCCACCACAGCCTCCCAGACGCTGTCCCCAGAGGTGTACTATTTTCCCTCCCAGACACTGTCCCCAGAGGTGTACTGTTTTCCCTCCCAGACACTGTCCCCAGAGGTGTACTGTTTTCCCTCCCAGACACTGTCCCCAGAGGTGTACTGTTTTCCCTCCCAGACACTGTCCCCAGAGGTGTACTGTTTTCCCTCCCAGACACTGTCCCCAGAGGTGTACTGTTTTCCCTCCCAGACACTGTCCCCAGAGGTGTACTGTTTTCCCTCCCAGACACTGTCCCCAGAGGTGTACTATTTTCCCTCCCAGACACTGTCCCCAGAGGTGTACTATTTTCCCTCCCAGACACTGTCCCCAGAGGTGTACTGTTTTCTCTCCCATACACTGTCCCCAGAGGTGTACTGTTTTCCCTCCCTGTAGATCTCACATTTTAGGAGGGACCACAGGTTCTCTATGGGGTTCAGATCAGGTGAACAAGGTGGCCATGTCATTATTTTTTCTTCTTTTAGACCTTTACTGGCCAGCCACGCTGTGGAGTAGTTGGATGCATGTGATGCAGCATAGTCCTGCATGAAAATCATGTTTTTCTTGAATGATACCGACTTCTCCCTGTACCACTGATTGAAGTTGTCTTCCAGAAACTGGCAGTAGGTCCGGGAGTTGAGCTTCACTCCATCCTCAACCCGAAAAGGTCCCACAAGTTGCTCTTTGATGATCCCAGCCCATATCAATTCCCACCTCCACCTTGCTGGCGTCTGAGTGGAGCTCTGTCTTAACGTTTTATCTTATGTTTCTTGTTCAGAGGTGGTGGTTTTTCAGCCTTCCTTACCTTGGCCATGTCCCTGAGTATGGCACACCTTGTGCTTTCTGATACTCCAGTAACGTTGCAGCTCTGAAATATGGCAAAACTGGTGGCAAATGGCATCTTGGCAGCTTCACGCTTGATTTTCCTCAATTCACGGGCAGTTATTTTGCGCCTTTTTTGCCCTCACGCTTCTTGTGACCCTGTTGGCTATTTGCCATGAAACTCTTGATTGTTCGGTGATCACACTTCAAACGTTTGGCAATTTCCAGACTGCTGCATCCCTCTGCAAGACATCTCACAATTGTGGACTTTTCAGAGTCGTCACATCTCTCTTCTGACCCATTTTGCCTAATAATTAAGCACACCTTATATAGGGTGTTGATGTCATTACACCACACCCCTCCTCATTACAGAAATGCACATCACCTGATTTACTTCATTGGTAGTTGGCTCTCGGCCTATACAGCTTGGAGTAGGACAACATGGATAAAAAGTATCATGTGATCAATATACTCATTTGCCTAATAATTCTGCACACAAGTGTACACCTTCATGAGGCACAGGTCAGGCGCTGCTGACGGTGCACTTCTCAGTTCACACAGGAAAACACTGGGGACAGGTTCCCTTTAGACGAGCACAACTGCAACAGGTAAAGTGGTTCTACCAAAACTAAACTGGGAAATTGTAACTGGTGCGTCCATAGGAACACTAGTTCTAGGAAAAGATTCTGCACTATCACAGGTGACCGATCAGGCAGACGCCCGGCAATCCTGTGATTACAGATGTATTCTGCCATGTCGCTGCTTCTATACATTGCACTTGCTAAATGCTCTGCAGTTGCCTCATAATCCATTCTATAGTTCATGTACATGGGGTCACCCTGCACCCCCACAATCTGCTCCTATAAGCAGCCCTGTGTGGTTTGGAGCCGCTGCCCCAGGACGATGAGGATGACTATGATTACAATAGGATGTGATGAGATTTATACAGATTTTATTACACAATGTATATCTCTTGTTTTAGGAGGGAATAGACTCATCAGGCAGGAGTTGCCCTTTTACTTATAGCTGGAGTGTGATTCAGACCAGACATAAGTATTAGATGAACATGTTTATTTAAAAAAATTGAAAAAAGAAATCCATCTGTTTACGCGAGAGATGAGAAGGTGCGGCAGTGTGATTTATAGAGAGGTGTAATGACCGTCCACCAGGGCTGGATGTGCAGCCACACAATCACATGGTGCAGGTTCAGCCGTGATGGAAGAGAATGGCAAAATAACGAGTCCCTGATTGTCTCTCCTCCGTCTGCTGTATGTAATGAGGACGGGGATCACAAAATGGGGAAAATCAAAGCTGCCCCTGTGTCTGAGCAGGTTGAGGGTCTTGGACTGATCTTGCTCCCCTCCAAAGCTCAAAGTTTATTCCGCATTTTTGTTTTAAAAACATGCAAGTCTCTCCAGACGTCTCGGCCCATGAGTAGGTGACACTGGCCTTGGCTAATCACTGGAAACTAGAATAAGGGTCAATCCGAGGTGGGGTGAGTCACATGAGGGGGTATCAGAGATCCTCGGTGATCAGACGAGCCGTCACGCTGTATGCAGGACCTCTGTAAGTGCTGACTTGTGTGCTTTCACGTGACTGGTCTTGGGCCTTGGTATTGAAAGTGGTGGGTGCCGTTACCCTCTAAGACCCTAGAGGGTGCCGCGCTGCTCCTGCTTGTGCTGCCGCAGTGCCTGGAGGAAGATCTGCTTCACCTGGGCTATCATGTCGTGGTAGAGCCGCAGGTCGTCCTCCTTGGTCTTCAGCGCGCTCTTCAGAGACATCTTCAGAGCCGCGTTTTCATCCACCTGAATCTCTAGCCTGAAATAACAAAAGAATTTGATTGAGCTGCTCATTGGCACAATATGGCCCCTATCACATGAGCCGCCCCTTTAACAGTGCAGGGGCTTAAAGAGATTAGGACCACGCCTGTCCCTATTACAGACAGTCGCTGTCGCTCTGTGGCTATCAATTATATGGTCCCATCCATTTAAAGGGGCATTGAAGGGATTTATATAGAGGACTAGATGGTGGCCTGATTCTAACGCATCGGGTATTCTAGAATATGTATGTAGTTTATTTATGAAGATTTAAGAATAATGCAATGTGAAGCTGGTTTTAAATCCCGCGCCAATTCGTGGCCGGACTGCGCCTGTTGCTGATTGGTCGTGGGCGGCTGGTGCGACCAATTAGCAACACAGGATTTCCATTACAGACAGAGAATTAGACGATGATATGGTAGATACATTCAGCAGTGCCAGTGTTCAGTAGTGTCAGCGTGCGGTGGTGCCGGTGTTCAGTGGTGTTAGTGTGCAGCGGTGTCTGCACGTCAGTGTCTGTGTTCAGTGGTGTCAGCGTGCGGCGGTGTCTGTGTGGTTCACAGGTATGTGCTGGAGAGGCAGAGATTACATAGATCACAGCAGGGGTGTGGGGTCCTGGGAGCCGATCTGCCCAATCACACTCCTCCGGAGATGCTGCACCTTACACCCACTTGCCCTGGAGGGAGATCCTGGGATCTGTCAGTACTTGGAGCTTGTTGCAGCTGATCCCAGATCCCCAGGAGTTTGTGTGCTCTCCATCCCAGTGCTGTGGCCCCGGCAGGTGCCCCGTTCGCTCTGCTCATCTCCTTCCCAGAACACACAACTCTTCCCATTTGATAGTGAAAAGAATAGAGGGCTGGGTGTAGTGAGTGACAGTGGGGATAGCCAATCGTGTGGGGGTTCTGTCTGGGGGGAGTGGCCGCTTTTTGACCAATCAGCGACGCGGGATTTTGGTTAAAGAGAGACAGACACAATAGGGCAATTATATCGAGGATAAGTATTCACTCATCACTAGATTATTTAGATTATTTGTACTGAATACTCTGAACTAATCCAGTGTTCGTTACATGTAACAAATCTAATGCAAGTCAATGGGGAACTCTGAAAAATATGTGCGTTTCCCACTGACTTGCATGATGAATACTGGAACAGTTATAGTATCATATGAATAAGGCTGGTGTCACACTTGCATGTTTTTCAATTTGTGTGGTTGAATGAAATTCATGCAACCACATGAACAGTCAGGAATGGATCTGTGTACACGGATGGCCACTGGTGGGAATGCAATGTTGCCGTAATGGATCCGGTTTCTGCCACCTGGTATAGGGGCAAGGGGCTCAATCTGACTTCTGAGCATGCTCAGTCCAAGAAAACATTCATTTTCTATAGATATCCAGTATAAACCTTGACGTTTAGTCAAGGATCCGTGTCCGTGATCTTGCAGATTTTTCGTGCAACATTTTGAGTGCATGAAAAATATGAAGACAAGCTGATCCGTGACAAAGCGGAGACACATGGATGGTCAAGCAGGACCAGTCCGTGCCTGAAGGATAACAGGAGCCAAAAACAGATCCGTGTCCGTCCAATTCAAAACGGATGGATGTGGATTGTAAAATATGTGAGTGTGAAGCCAACCTAATCCGAGCTAGTAAAATCCTTTCACCCTATCAATCTGCTGGCGTCTTGGTGGCCCCCACCGGTCTCTGCTTCAGCACTAAGTACCTGCTGTAGCCAATCCCTGGTCAGGTGCCACACATGCAGGCCTTTGAATGGCGGCAATGACCACTTGAATGCTGAACAGCAGGAAAGCGGAGACCTCGGGGGCAGCGGAGGATTGGAGAAGGTGACAAGGATTTTTTTTTCTTTCTTAATATTCCTAAATCCCTTTAAATGAACACTCTGTAGTCAGGGCTCTGGAGATAACAGATCCACATGTCAGCAACGGGATCAGCAGCAGTGGATTGCAAGGGATTGTGCAAGAAGACTATCCCTTTAAATTGCTCCATAATTACAAAGAAACTGCAATTTGTTTTGGAGGCTCGGGTCCCTTTAAAGAAGACCTAAAAACTCTCAAGGGGAACAACTGCCCCCACTAATCGCCCGCCAGACATGGACGATCTCTCCTGACTGTGATCAGCCCTGTATCTGGGGCAGAGGGTGTCCTTACTTTGTGCGGAGCTCCTCCAGCTGTGTCTCCAGGGGGACGTTAGATGAGAGTTCACTTATATCGTTGAGATTCAGGAAATGTCTGGAGCTGTTGAGAGAAAAAGCTGCGGAGAGAAATCAGTATTAAGGGCTGGGACAAAATTATGTGAGCTGAATGCGAGTATCTCACATGCATCTCGCACGAGTCACCCGGCCCTGCCTCCCTGCACGAGGGCATGGAGCTTCATAGAAACACAATCCGCTCCATGTTTCCGTATAAAGACCAGCGGCCGTGCCAGGTGACTCGTGAGATGCATGTGAGATACTTGCATGCAGTTCGCATAAGTGTGTCCCAGCCCTTAGGAGGAGAAATGCTTTGTTTATTGCTCACCGGGGTTTGTGAAGATGCTGAACCAGCAGGGCGCTCCACTATATATGCTGTGAATAAGACCCTGCCCCTGTATTATCCCTAGGGTCACATATCCGTTCTTACTCCACACCTGACCCATGACCTTTTTCTGCGCAGATCGGTAACGTACCGGCCCTGCCACGAGCAGACAGCTTCTGGGAGCTTCCGTTCTTCCCCGCCTCCATCTTCATCTTTTCCATCTGCTGTTCCAGCAGGACGCAGCGTTTCCTCTCCTCCTGAAGCCTCTTCTCGGCCTCCAGGGCCTTCGTGTTCCTTTCCTCCACCCTCCTCTGCAGGACGGACACGAACTCCACCAGACGGTCCCGCTCCACCTCCGCGGCCTGACAAAGCGCCCTGAACTCTGCCGCCTGCACCTGCCAAACCCGCAGCTCCGAGCTGTCACACCAGAGACCAAGAGCACAATTACAGCTGGAAATATCATGTGCTCTAGTAATGTCTGTAGTGTCAGTGTGCTCTAGTAACGTCTGCAGTGTCATTGTGTGCTCTAGTAATGTCTGCTGTGTCATTGTGTGCTCTAGTAACGTCTGCAGTGTCATTGTGTGCTCTAGGGTCTGCAGTGTCATTGTGTGCTCTAGTAATGTCTGCAGTGTCATTGTGCGCTCTAGTAATGTCTGCAGTGTCATTGTGTGCTCTAGTAATGTCTGCAGTGTCATTGTGTGCTCTAGTAAAGTCTGCAGTGTCATTGTGTGCTCTAGTGATGTCTGCACTGTCATTGTGTGCTCTAGTAACGTCTGCAGTGTCATTGTGTGCTCTAGTGTCTGCAGTGTCATTGTGTGCTCTAGTAATGTCTGCAGTGTCATCGTGTGCTCTAGTAATGTCTGCAGTGTCATTGTGTGCTCTAGTAATGTCTGCAGTGTCATTGTGTGCTCTAGTGTCTGCAGTGTCATTGTGTGCTCTAGTGTCTGCAGTGTCATTGTGTGCTCTAGTAATGTCTGCAGTGTCATTGAGTGCTCTAGTAATGTCTGCAGTGTCATTGTGTGCTCTAGTAATCTCTGCAGTGTCATCGTGTGCTCTAGTGTCTGCAGTGTCATTGTGTGCTCTAGTAATGTCTGCTGTGTCATTGTGTGCTCTAGTAACGTCTGCAGTGTCATTGTGTGCTCTAGTGTCTGCAGTGTCATTGTGTGCTCTAGTAATGTCTGCAGTGTCATCGTGTGCTCTAGTAATGTCTGCAGTGTCATTGTGTGCTCTAGTAATGTCTGCAGTGTCATTGTGTGCTCTAGTGTCTGCAGTGTCATTGTGTGCTCTAGTGTCTGCAGTGTCATTGTGTGCTCTAGTAATGTCTGCAGTGTCATTGTGTGCTCTAGTAATGTCTGCAGTGTCATTGTGTGCTCTAGTAATCTCTGCAGTGTCATCGTGTGCTCTAGTAATGTCTGCAGTGTCATTGTGTGCTCTAGTAATCTCTGCAGTGTCATCGTGTGCTCTAGTAATGTCTGCAGTGTCATTGTGTGCACTAGTAATGTCTGCAGTGTCATTGTGTGCTCTAGTAATGTCTGCAGTGTCATTGTGTGCACTAGTAATGTCTGCAGTGTCATTGTGTGCACTAGTAATGTCTGCAGTGTCATTGTGTGCACTAGTAATGTCTGCAGTGCCATTGTGTGCACTAGTAATGTCTGCAGTGTCATTGTGCGCTCTAGTAATGTCTGCAGTGTCATTGTGTGCACTAGTAACGTCTGCAGTGTCATTGTGTGCTCTAGTAACGTCTGCAGTGTCATTGTGCGCTCTAGTAATGTCTGCAGTGTCATTGTGCGCTCTAGTAACGTCTGCAGTGTCATTGTGCGCTCTAGTAACGTCTGCAGTGTCATTGTGCGCTCTAGTAACGTCTGCAGTGTCATTGTGTGCTCTAGTAACGTCTGCAGTGTCATTGTGTGCTCTAGTAATGCCTGCACTGTCATTGTGTGCTCTAGTAATGCCTGCAGTGTCATTGTGTGCTCTAGTAATGCCATTACTTTATGTGTGATGTAATGAATGCCTCTGTGTTACCTGTGCGGTGCTGATCCAGGGTGAACAGCCGGGGAGGAGGTCGGCGCTGCCTCTATTAGTTCATGTCCCAGATTTGATACCGTCCTGGATGAGAGGAGACATAAACTTGTGATCAAAATAATACCGTAGCAGTGTTCAAAAACATGCGTTACGCCCATAAGCTTTTTAACAGTTATTTCCACATGTCCAGAAATGTAGATATTATTTACCTGCACACTGGGCTGTTCACAGTAATAGCAGTGGCTGCATTTGTCTTTTTTTAGGATTTAGCTTCCTATGAATCACTGACCTAAGATTTAGATTTATAACTACAGGGTTTTTTTTAGAACGGCTTCACATCTATGTTGCACAGAGTTTCTGGCACCTGTCACCTGTTATTGCAGCCCAGGATGCTTTGACTACATCCCACAACTCATTTACATTTGTTGGCTTTACCTCAAACTGAATGTTTAATGTCATCCACAAGTGTTCTATAGGATTAAAGTCCGGGGATTGGGCGGACACTCCATAACCTCAATATTGTTGGTCTAGAACCAAGATGTTACTCATTTACTGGTGGGTTTAGAGTCGTTGCCTTGTTGGAACACCCATTTCAAGGGCATTTCCTCTCCAGCATAAGGCAACATGACCTCTTCAAGTATTGTGATATCTGTAGTCTGGTCCATAATCCCTGGTATAGGGTAAATAGGCCTGGCACCATAGTAAAAGGAACCTGCTCATATCATGATGTTTCACTGTCTGCAGAGTGGACTGGGGTGAATCCAGAGTTCGGAGTTCGTCTGATGAACGTTCTGCGGATCTTGGACAACTTTCCTTCCATCCGTCCACAAAATGTTCCTCCGTTCCTCTTTAGCCCGGGTGGTGTGTTCTTTCTTCAGTTCGTGTCTTGTTATAACAGTGGGACTTTGCAGGTTCTTCTTGCTATAGATGATCTTCAGTGGTATCTTGAGATGTCTTTGATCCTCCTGGAGCTGATCATTGGCTGGGTCTTTCCCATTCTGGCTATTCTTCCATCCATTCGATGGCCGTCTTCAGTTTCTTCCACGTCTCTCTGGTTTTACATTGTAAAGCATTGGAGATGATTGTAGCTGAACAGCCGATCATTGTCTGACCTTCTTTATAAGTTTTACCCTCTACAATCAACTTTTTAATCACAGTCCGCTGTTGTTCTGAACCCATACTTCTCAGGCTTTCCAGGAGAAATACATATACAACATGTGCTGCTTCACCTTTATACACCATGTTCCAAATTATTATGCAAATTGGTTTTAAGTGTCATAGGGTTTTTTTTTTTTTTTTTTGTCAATGAAACCCATTGATGGTATTGTGTCTCAGGGAACCGTTACATGTCGCAATATCGTTCCGATATCGCCTGCAACTTCACGGGAGCGCACACGTTTCTGGCACTTGTCCAAGATCGCATAGGAGATGTTACATGTATCAATTGCACCTGCAACCTCTGACGATCCGCCGTCCCAGAAGTCGGCTGCCAAATTGCCCAGGCGATGTTGCAGATCGCAGTTGCGGCGTCACACAGCACAACCACATAAGCAGTGTGGGCGTACTTTTGACCCAGCTAAGGACGTAGGCATACCTGAGTTAGCTTAACCGCGTCCAGAACACTCCAATTGGACGGCGAAAGAGCGTTACCATTGGTCAGAAATCTCAGACAACATGGTGGCGACATGGACGCAATTGCCCATTCTACCATCTCGAAACTGATGTCATATGTGATGTGTAGGAGCTCCAGCAACACACTGCGGCGGCGCCAAACTGGCAGACAGGAACGCCTAGACGTACTCCTCAATAGTAAAGGAGGTGTTTAAAAATGATTCGCCTTGTATACATGCATTTTCACCAAATTCACAAGATGCAGAAGTCAATGAATGTAGTGGTGTACGCACACATAATCAAAGATGGATCCTTTACCAGGGCCATCCAATCGGCGTACAATACTAGCTACCAATCGCCGTAGATGGGGTGCGGAAAACACAACCCACAGGCACGCCTACGGCCTTACTTGTGTAACCTGTGAAATCACAAACAAGATCGTAGTTACACCAGACAAGAATGAGTAGTGCACACTGGTGAATACGATTAGTAAGCGCATTCATCCACCACCAGAAAATCTGCAAAAAATCAGTGCAATAAATCTGCACAGGAATCACACAAAAAGCTCTCTGTTTATAATAAGTATTTTTCTGATCATCATAATGGGAGACCCAGACAATGGGGTTTAGGGCGCTGCCCTCCGGAGGTCACACTAGGTACTACAAGTTTGTAGCACCGCGTCCTCCGCTTATAAACCCCCACCGTAGGAGACATCCTCAGTTTTAAACTTAGTGTGCTCGGAGGATCACGCTTTGCTTGCACTTCACTGCATTCTCACAACTTACGTGATGGCGTATGAAGACAAGGTAAAATGGTCCCATTCGGGACCCTCGACAGCCTCCCCGCTCACCCTTTGTGGAACACGCTGGTGGAGGTACCGGAGGGCTTTTAGCCTGGACACTTCAGTGTTCTCCCGGTACGCTGTCGTGCTCCTTTCCTTTCCATCCCTCCATGGAGGCTCTGGATAGGGGGAGCCTGGAGCCTTGCACAGCTCCGCTCCGTTCGAGGCCTCCCTAAATGGTGCTTACAGACCGGACGGAGCCAGCCCAGTCCGAGGCCTCCCTAAATGGTGCTTACACTCCGGACTGGTGCTGTACCCCCGTCCGAGGCCTCCCTAAAGGTGCTTACAGACCGGACCGGCACTGAGGCACCTGGTGTGTCTCCTGTGTGCCTGGGGGTAGTGTCTGTCACTGTGGTGTCATGACACTCAGACCGCGCGGTTACCCTCGGGTCCGCGGTTCTGGCGGTGACCCTGTGCTGGGGTCTCCCTGGCTGACCGCCCTGTGTTTCACAGGGGCTGAGGCTGTAGACTGCGGGTGTTTTTATGTGTACATGCAGTCTGAGAGTGTGTGTGGTGATATTCACATTCTTTTCCCGCGCTGCGGGCTCCGGCACCTCCATTGCTGAGGCAGTCTGGAGGAGGAGGAGGCAGCCCTTATGGTGACATCACCGCTGGGCGTGTTGTGTGTTCTTCCCGCGTGTTCCTGGCTCCGCCCACATCTTCACTGTCGGCGGCCATCTTCTCCCTCACTTCCCGGCTGGGATCTGAACTGCAGCGCGTGTCTGCACTTGCAAGGGAGACCGGAACTCGCGGAGGTCACACACACACACCGCTTCCTCCTACCGCTTTACTGCGGTCGGTAAGCCACCGGGATTCCCGGTTTGTTTGTGACTTTGGCTTATATTCCCCTCACTGTGGAGATGTCCTCAGCTGGGAAGCATGCTGCTAAGGCAGCGGTGGTCACCATTGCCTGTACTACATGCAACGGGACACTGGTGGAGGGGTCCTGCAATAACTGCGGACGCCCAGAGGCCCGATCTGCTACTATTGAGTCTGCAAATCCGGGATTATACCCTGAGGTTCAGGTGATCCCAGGGCCATGGGAAACGCAGAATAAGATTAATGAATCTCTGCTGTCCCAGATGTCCTCCATGTCGCAAACCCTGGAGGCACTGCATAGGAGACTGGAGAACCCAGCTACTCCTCCTAGTTACCCCCGGGTGTCTCTTACTTCTGCTGTAAGACCCCCTAAGCGAGCCCGTGAGGCTTCTCCTGAGCTCCAGACTCTCTCTGAGGAGGAGCGTTCCTCTGAGGGTGAGGAAGATGATGGGGGTTCTACTCTTGGGTCTATGTCTGAACCTCCAGATGGGGTGGAGGATCTGGTGTCCTCCATCAATGAGACATTGCGTCTTGTCACTCCTCCTGAGGAGGTGACTGTACACCCCAAGGAGATCTATCAATGGCTGCGGCCAGAGGCTAGACCAAGTGGCTCCTTCATGGACCACACTAATTTCGGAAGGGTGATTAAAGCTCCCAGGTTGCATCCTGGGCGGCGTTATGTCCGTAAAACTAAGGACAATCGCTTTCCCTTTCCCCAGGAGGCGCTCCAGGAATGGTCGCAGTCTCCCAAGGTGGATGCTTCCATGACTAGGATTGCTGCGCGCTCCTTGTTTTCTGCCTCTGATAGCTCCTCGTTGAAGGATGCTACTGATAGACAGGTCGAGCAACTCGCCAAGTCTTCCTATGAGGCTGTGGGGTCTTCGTTTGCCCCTAATTTTGCCGCAGTCTGGACCCTACAAGCGATCACTATCTGTTTAGATGGTATCACTGATCTAGCTAGGTCCAGTCCAGAGGTCCTGGCTCTCACTGAGAGAGCAAGGGCCTATGCGGACTATGCCAGGACGGCATCTTTGGAAACTGCCACTCGCTCAGCTGTGGCCTCGGCCAATGCAATTGCGATCCGCAGGCTATTGTGGCTGCGTCTCTGGGACTCAGATGCCACATCTAAGAAGATTTTACAAAATCTTCCGTTCGCTGGTGACAGGCTTTTTGGCACCGAACTGGACAAATTGATAAAGGATTCTGCTGAGTCTAAGATACCGCAGAATAAGCCTAAGCCACGGTACACCGTGAAAAGGAACCCTAAGCAGTGGTCCTTTCGCTCCGGTTCACAGTCATCAACGGCGTCCACTCGCTCAGACCGAGGGGGCAAGCCTGCTTCTCAGTGGCGTTCCAAGAGTCGTCAGAAGAAGCCGGCGGGGGCAGCGGCTGCCACCCCCAAGCCCGCTTCGACATGACTCGCTATTTCATCCTGCCTCCCCACAGGTGGGGGGCCGCCTGTCCCGCTTTCAGGACACGTGGCTTCTTCACATTCAAGATCAGTGGGTTCGAGACGTAGTCTCAAGAGGTTACAGGATAGAGCTGACGTCACAACCAATACACCGATTCCATCGGTCGGTTCCATCTCCAGAAAAGGCTCAGGCTTTTTACCTGGTGTTGGAGGGACTCCGCAGAGACGGAGTGGTGGTCCCTGTGCCCACGGAAGAGAGGTTCAGGGGTTTTTACTCCAACCTCTTTATTGTCCCAAAGAAGGACGGCTCTTTTCGCCCGGTTTTGGACCTCAAGTTGTTCAACCGTCACGTGTTGGTTCGGAAGTTCCGCATGGAATCCCTGCGCTCAGTGATCGCGGCTGTGTCACAGGGAGACTTCCTAGCGTCCATCGATATCAGGGACGCTTACCTTCACGTCCCCATTGCACCAGCTCATCAGCGCTGGTTGAGATTCGCAGTGGGGGAAGAGCACTTCCAATTTGTGGCACTGCCATTCGGGCTAGCCTCAGCACCACGGGTGTTCACAAAGGTGATGGCCTCCATGATGGCTCTCCTGCATGCGCAGGGACACGCCGTCATACCCTATTTGGACGACCTGTTGGTCAGGGCGCCATCGGAAGACCTTTGTCGGGTAAGCCTGGAGGTGACCATGAAGTCCCTGGAACGGTTCGGGTGGCTTATCAACATTCAGAAGTCGACCCTGGTTCCGACCCAGTCATTGACATATCTGGGCATGGACTTCCACACGGACTCGGCCCTGGTGTCCCTACCTCAAGCCAAGCAGCTTGCGATCCAATCAGGAGTGCAGAATGTCCTCCTGTCTCCACAGTCATCCCTACGGGTATTGATGAGACTGGTGGGTCGCATGGTAGCGGCGATAGAGGCGGTGCCGTTCGCACAGTTTCGCCTCCGTCCTCTCCAGCTGGAGATTCTTCGCAGATGGGACAAGAGGACGATCTCTCTGAATCGGCTGGTGACACTGTCACAACCAACCAGGGACTCTCTACAGTGGTGGCTCCAGCCACTTCACCTGTCACGGGGCCGGTCCTTCCTAAAACCGTCATGGTTAGTGGTGACCACCGACGCCAGTCTGAAGGGCTGGGGGGCGGTGTTCTTGCACCACAGGGCTCAAGGCCTCTGGACTCAGTCGGAGTCGGCGTTGCAGATCAACGTTCTGGAGATCAAGGCGGTCTATCTGGCGCTACTGGCGTTTCAGAAATTCCTGTCAGGACAGCCCATTCGGGTACAGTCCGACAATGCGACGGCCGTCGCCTACATAAATCATCAGGGAGGGACCAGAAGTGCTCAGGCCCTCGCCGAAGTCCTCCGCATTCTAGCTTGGGTGGAGGAAAACGGCTGCCTGATCTCCGCAGTTCACATCCCAGGGGTCGAGAACTGGGAGGCCGACTATCTGAGCCGACAGGGGATGGACGCCGGAGAGTGGTCTCTACATCCAGACGTCTTCCGGGACATCTGCGCAGGTGGGGCACTCCGGACGTGGATCTGATGGCCTCACGGCTGAATCATCAGGTGCCCCAATACATGGCAAGATCTTGGGATCCCCAGTCTCTGGGGGGGGACGCCCTGATTCTGAGCTGGTCCAGATTCCAGCTGCCATATGTGTTTCCGCCTCTGGCTCTGATTCCCAGGGTCCTGTGGAAGATCAGGACAGAATGCAGAGTGGCCATTCTAGTGGCTCCAGATTGGCCCAGGAGGTCTTGGTACCGGACCTGTGGCAACTGTCAGGCGGACACAGGTGGGCTCTTCCAGAACGCGCAGATCTACTCGCGCAAGGGCCATTCTTCCACCTCAATTCCAGGGCCCTCAGATTGACTGCATGGCTCTTGAGGCCTGGCTGCTGACATCCAGAGGTTTCTCTCCTACAGTGGTTGCCACTATGAATCGGGCAAGGAAACCTGTTTCCAGGAAGATATACCACAGAACGTGGAAAATCTTTTTTACCTGGTGTGCCTCTGGTGGCCGCTCACCGTGGCCTTTGTCTATCCGACATTGCTGGCCTTCCTACAGTCGGGGTTGGAGTTGGGATTATCCCTTGGCTCTCTGAAAGGTCAAGTATCAGCACTTTCAGTGTTGTTTGACAGGCGCTTGGCGCTCCTCCCGAAGGTACGTCAATTTTTGCAGGGGGTGTCTCGGGTGGTCCCGCCCTATAGACGACCTCTGGACCCTTGGGACCTAAACATGGTCCTGACGACACTGCAGAAACCGCCGTTTGAGCCACTGAGAGACGTCTCTCTCTCTCGTCTGTCCCAGAAGGTGGTCTTTCTGGTGGCGATTACGTCTCTGAGAAGGGTCTCAGAATTGGCTGCACTCTCGTGCAAGTCACCCTTTCTGGTGGTTCACCAGGACAAGGTGGTGTTGCGCCCACGGCCTGAATTTTTGCCGAAGGTGGTTTCAACATTCCACTTGAACCAGGAGATTGTTCTCCCATCATTTTGCCCCGCTCCCGTTCATCAGGTTGAGCGCGACCTCCATACTCTGGATCTCGTGAGAGCTGTACGCATTTATGTGTCCAGGACCGCCTCCTTTAGGAGTTCGGATTCCTTATTTGTCCTCACGATGGGTCGCTGTAAGGGGTCCGCGGCTTCAAAGTCGACCTTGGCCAGATGGATCAAGGCTCCCATTCAGGAGGCTTACCGGTCTTCTGGTTTGCCTCTCCCGGTGGGTTTGAAGGCACACTCTACTAGAGCTGTAGGTGCCTCATGGGCCTTGCGACATCGAGCTTCTGCTCTACAGGTGTGTCAAGCGGCCACTTGGTCCAGCCTGCACACTTTCTCTGAGCACTATATGGTGCATGCCCATGCCTCTGCGGATGCGAGTTTGGGCAGGCGGGTTCTCCAGGCGGCGGTTGCCCACCTTTAAAAGGGAACCATGTGTTATCCGTCTTGTTGAGGAACTATTCCCGCCCTGGGGTATTGCTTTAGGACATCCCCATTGTCTGGGTCTCCCATTATGATGATCAGAAAAAAGAGAATTTTGTTTACGTACCGTAAATTCTTTTTTCTTGAATCATCAATGGGAGACCCAGCACCCACCCAGTTGTTCCGTTGCATGTTTGCATTTGATCTGTTCTCTGTTGAGACAGTGTTCCGGGTTGTTACACCGTCTGTGCACGCATTCTTCCCGATGTTTCGGGTGTGGTTTATTTCTCCTCGCAGCTTATGGACTAAACTGAGGATGTCTCCTACGGTGGGGTTTATAAGCGGAGGAGGCGGTGCTACAAACTTGTAGTACCTAGTGTGACCTCCGGAGGGCAGCGCCCTAAACCCCATTGTCTGGGTCTCCCATTGATGATTCAAGAAAAAAGAATTTACGGTACGTAAACAAAATTCTCTTTTTTTCCAGTTTTTAGCAAGTGCTATCAAAAAGTATCAAAAACAGGCTATTGGTCTGGAAAAATATTTATTATAAACAGAGAGCTTTTGTGTGATTCCTGTGTGGATTTATTGCACTGATTTTTTTGCAAGATCGTAGTTGCGCCATCACTCTGCATGATCATGCCAGATCGCATATGCAACATTGCACAGTTGAAGAGCATGCACAATCTCCTTGCAATGTCGTTCCGGTGATTTATTGCAGTTACATTGCCCTGTTACATGAACGATATCAACTGCAACTGACCACACCACGTGACTTTTGGTTGATGTTGCGTGCAATGTTGCAACGTGTAATGCTACCCTCAGGGTTCTTAGGATCACTGAAATCAATCTCAGATCCCTGTGATAATTAGTTTGGCAGGTGAGCCCAATAAAAGGAAAACTGGGTGTTCCACAATATTACGCAGGCCACAGTTTCAAGTAACATGGGACAAGAAAAGGATCTCTCTGCTGCCGAAAAGCAACAAATAGTGCAATGCCTTGGACAAGGGATGAAAACATTTGATATTGCACGAAAACGTAAGCGTGATCATCGTACTGTGAAGAGATTTGTGGCTGATTCTGAGCACAGACGTGTTCGTGCAGATAAAGGCAGAATGAGGAAGGTTTCAGCCAGGCAAGTTCATCAGATAAAGAGAGCAGCTGATAAAAAGGCCTTACAAACCAGCAAACAGATACGTGAAGCTGCTGGAGCCTCTGGAGTCCCTCCAACCTCAAGATGTAGGATCCTTCAAAGGCTTGCTGTGGTGCATAAACCTACTATTCGGCCACCCCTAAACAGTGCTCACAAGCAGAAATGGTTCCAGTGAGCCCAGACATACATTAAGACTAATTATCAACCAGTCTTGTTACTGATGAGTGCCGAGCAACCCTGGATGGTCCAGATAGATGGAGTAGTGGATGGATGGAGTAGTGGATGGTTGGTGGATGCCACCATGTCCCAACAAGGCTGCGACGTCAGTAAGGAGGTGGAGGAGTCATGTTTTGTGCCGGAATCATTGGGAAACAGCTGGTCGGCCCCTTTAAGGTTCCTGAAGGTGTGAAAATGACCTCTGCAACGTATATAGAGTTTCTGACTGAGAACTTTCTTCCATGGTACAAAAAGCAAAAACAGGAGCAAAATCATCTTTATACATGACAATGCACCATCTCGTGCTGCAAAGTATACCTCTGTGCCATTGGCTGCTATGGGCATAAAAGGAGATAAACTCATGGTGTGGCCACCATCTTCCCCTGACCACAACCCTATAGAGAACCTTTGGAGTATAATCAAGCAAAAGATCTATGAGGGTGGGAGGCAGCTCACATCAAAACAGCAGCTCTGGGAGGTGATTCTGACATCATGCAAAGAAATACAAGCAGAAACTCTCCAGAAACTCACAAGTTCAATGGATGCAAGAATTGTGAAGGTGACATCAAAGAAGGGTTTCTATGTTACCATGTAACTTGGCCTGTTAGGATGTTTTGGAGTTAAATAGCTTTTTATTTCAGTGAATGTGACCTCCTAATGCTGCAAATTCAACAAATCAGCATTTTCAGTTCTTTCAAACATCAAATGCTTAGAAACTCTCCTGTGCTGAATAATGTGGAACAGGGCATTTAGAGGTTTAATTAATTTTGAAGATTATACTGTTATCATTGGGAGATTTCTTCAATAAAATTCGATGTATCCTCTAACAGGTGATGACTTTTATTACACTGACTGTCACTTGTACCGACCATTTAGGAAAATCGGAGAAAAAGAACATTTGCATAATAATTTGGAACATGGTGTATAAGGGCCACCTGACTCACAGCTGTTTCTTCACAGAATGATTGACCGTACTAATTGAACTCCACACTGCTATTATTTTGAACACACCCACTTTTATTATTCACATACACAGACTCAAACACATACAGATCATCAGATCATGAATGCGGAGTCTGATGGTTTTCTAAGAATCTCCTGCACCAACTGGTCAATTGTTTGAAATGTGGTGATAGGATCTATATAAAATGCAGGGCATAATCTGGTTAGTCATATTGGACGGCTATTCTTTTGAATCCTATTGTACGTGACATCACGTATAAGGCCCATCCTGCAGGACAGAGCGGCTCCTGTACACTCGACCCCTTACTGAGTGCAGAGCTGCGATAGTCTGTGACCGTCCCGCAGTAACAGCAGCGACCTGTACCTGTCCTCACCCTGGAGGTCGGGGGTCACCAGGAGGCCTGAGGCTCTGTGGTGAGGACAGATGGGGTCTGAGTGAACAGACATCTCTGCAATCACCAAAGGATGGACGGGAAAAGCCTCAGAATCTCAGGAGAGAATTAAAAGGGCCGTCTACAAATTGTACTGAAAGCTTCTGTGCCATGTTGGGGCATCTATGCTGAGGACGGAGGATATCCGAAGGGTCTCCAGAACTGATGGCTCTGAAGACCCCCGTGTGACTGGAGCAGGGTTTTTATCATGCAGCAATGAATGGAGGGACCGTGTCCATAATCCACCATCACTCCATTCACACTGGGGTCATCAGTGCCTCCAGTGATCAGGACAAATAACGGATAAAGGATAGCATCAAAACTTTATATGAATGTGTTTCCACTCACTGCCATACTTTACACTGCAGCACTGCCCCAGCCGTCACCTCCAGGCTCCAATCCACAGATTCTCCTTTAGTTTTAAAAATGTTTCCGATCGATCCATAAACCTCATCCATGATGACCCCTGATAATGGCCGCTCTTCTGGGGTCACACGTTACCTGGCTGAGGTGAGGGAGTCCTCGCTGTCTGATCGCTCCGGGGGGCCGCTCTCACCTCTCCTCCCCTCTGCTGACTTTTTGGTGTCGGCACTTCTACTTCTCACTTGTTTTCCGTAGGGGCTCTGTCATTAGAAGTAATAGAACAGAATGTAAATACAATATATGGATAAAGATGTTGGGGTAAAACTTCCGACCCCATCACCCCTGGTGGATTCCGGCCTGTCCGTCAAGGCCTCTTAATCCCAGTTAGATAAGTAGCCGGACGTCTCACCTTCAGCTCCAGCACCATCTTCTCCAGCTCCTGCACCTTGGCCTCCCTCTCGGCCACCATTCCCTTCAGCTGGGCCACCAGGGCCTTCTGTTTCTGGCTCTCGCTGTTCCTCTGCAGGCTCAGGCTCTGCTCCGAGTCTTTGTTCTTCTGCTCCTGCTGACTGAGACGACCTAAAATCTCCTGCAGGTTCTTGTGCTGCTCCTGGAAGGAGACGACATTACAGGTGTGAGACGGTGTCTGCGGAGTCAGGGAAGCGCTGGACACTGAGTGTCTCCTTGATGATCGGGCAGATCACTTACAAAGTGCTCTTCCCCACTATAGAGAGAGCTGTGCAGCTGGACCCTAGACCACCAGGGGAATAATGTATGAACCCTTCTTCTATTCTGTACAACCAGTTATTATCCACTTCTCCTTCCATAGGGCACCATGGAATATATTAACCCCTCTGCAAATTTAGACCACCAGGTCATAAAATCTGACACGTATTCTAACCTTAAACCACCAGATATCAGAAGCTTCTTCCACCCTAGACCTCCAAGCACAATGACAGATGTCTTATTGAACTAAGACCTCCAGGAAATAAAATATGAGCTCACCTTTCTGCACTAGACCACCAGGGATTGAAATATAAGTAGACCCCACTATCCTAAACCACCAGGGAATGAAATATCAAAACAATCTACTACCCTAGACCACCAAGTAATAAAATATAAAAGCCCTTCACTTCCCTAGATCATCAGGGAATGGAATATGAGCCACTCTTTCTGCACTAGGCCACCAGGGAATAAAATATAAAAACCCTCCACTAATGTAGACCACCAGGGAATAAAATATGAGCCACTCTTTCTGCACTGGGCCACCAGTGACTAAGCCTGCCTCCCTCTTCCATTGTCATCATGCTGTACAAGATATGACTGTAGGGATACAGGTGAGGACCACCTCTCCTGACCAGCTGTGGTGAGGCCTTACCAGTAAAGCATCGATCGCTCTAATGTCCTGGCTGTGACAAGGCCCTTACCACTAAAGCATCAATCGGCTCTCCTGTCCTGGGATGTGTCCAGGGCTTTACCATTAAAACATCGATCACTCTCATGTCCTGGCTGTGACAAGGCCCTTACCAGTAAAGGATCGATCAGCTCTACTGTTTGGCTAGGGCAAGGCCCTTACCAGTAAAGCATCGATCGGCTTTCCTGTCCTGGGATGTGTCCAGGTCCTTACCAGTAAAACATCAATCACTCTCATGTTCTGGCTGTGACAAAGCCCTTACGAGTAAAGCATCGATCAGCTCTTCTGTTTGGCTAGGGCAAGGCCCTTACCAGTAAAGCATTGATCAGCTCTCCTGTCCTGGGATGTGTCCAGGCCCTTACCAGTAAAGCATCGATCAGGTCTCTTGTTTGGTTAGGGCAAGGTCCTTACCAGCAAAGCATCAATCAGCTCATCGTCGTGCTTCCCCTTCTCCATCAGCGTCAGCATCTGCGTCTTTAGGCTCTTCAGCTCATTACATAAGGACTTGTTCCTGGCTTTTGAGCCATCACACTTCTTCTTCAGTTCCTCATGCTCCTTCTTCAGAGCATCGTGTTCTGCAGTCAGCCGCTAGGTTCAAACACAGTGAGAATCAAGTCTTTGTACTGTAGAGGTGGTACTGAGTGCTGCCGTATAGTGCCACATTGGGCAGGTCACTCACCTCTAGAGTTTCCTTCTTTTCTTTCTCCAAATTGCGGATCCTGAATAGGTTCTTCTCCTGAGCAGGGAGTCTCCTGGGTACAGAAATGCCCAACATCTCCTCCTCCAGGCTGAGCTCCGAGGATGGACCCCTTGCCTGTCCCAGCTGAGTCTCCAGCTCCCGCACCTCATAAGGAAAACACGGATGGGGGGTCACTGAAGAGCTCTGCGTGTCCTGTCCCCTTTCTGTCATAGCTGAGCTTCAATGGTATGGGGTTAGATGTTGTCTTCACACCCCACAAGACCTGCCGTATACCCCGAAACACCCCACAAGACCTGACGTATACTGAGAACATCACACAAGACCTGCTGTATACCCGGAACACCCCACAAGACCTGCCATATACAGGGAACACCCCACAAGACCTGCCGCATACCAGGAACACCCCACAAGACCTGCCATATACCAGGAACACCCCACAAGACCTGCCGTATACCAGGAACACCCCACAAGACCTGCCATATACCGAGAACATTCCACAAGACCTGCCGTATACCGGGAACACCCCACAAGACCTGCCGTATACAGTGAACACCCCACAAGACCTGCCATATACTGGGAACACCGCACAAGACCTGCCATATACTGGGAACACCCCACAAGACCTGCCGTATACCGGGAACACCCCACAAGACCTGCCGTATACTAGGAACACTCTACAAGACCTGCCGTATACCAGGAACATCCCACAAGACCTGCCATATACCAGGAACACCCCACAAGACCTGCTGTATACCAGGAACACCCCACAAGACCTGCCGTATACCAGGAACACACCACAAGACCTGCCGTATACTGGGAACACCCAAGACCTGTCGTATACTGGAAACACCCCACAAGACCTGCCGTATACCAGGAACACCCCACAAGACCTGCCGTATACCAGGAACACCCCACAAGACCTGCCGTATACCAGGAACACCCCAAAGACCTGCCGTATACTGGGATCACCCAAGACCTGTCGTATACTGGGAACACCCCACAAGACCTGCCGTATACCGGGAACACCCCAAAGACCTGCCGTATACTGGGAACAACCAAGACCTGTCGTAAACCGGGAACACCCCACAAGACCTGCTGTTTACCCGGAACACCCCAAAAAACCTGCCATTTGCCAGGAACACCCCACAAGACCTACCGTATACTGGGAACACCGCACAAGACCTGCCGTATACCGGGGACACTCCACAAGACCTGCCATATGCCAGGAACACCCCACAAGACCTGCCATATGCCAGGAACACCCCACAAGACCTGCCGTATACCAGGAACACCCCACAAGACCTGCCGTATACTGGGAACACCCAAGACCTGTCATATACTGGGAACACCCCACAAGACCTGCCGTATACCGGGAACACCCCACAAGACCTGCCGTATACTGGGAACAACCAAGACCTGTCGTATACCGGGAACACCCCACAAGACCTGCTGTATACCGGGAACACCCCACAAGACCTGCTGTTTACCCGGAACACCCCAAAAAACCTGCCATTTGCTAGGAACACCCCACAAGACCTACCGTATACCGAGGACACTCCACAAGACCTGCCATATGCCAGGAACACCTCACAAGACCTGCAGTATACCGGGAACACCTCACAAGACCTGCCGTATACCGGGAACACCTCACAAGACCTGCTGTTTACCCGGAACACCCCAAAAAACCTGCCATTTGCCAGGAACACCCCACAAGACCTGCCGTATACCGGGGACACCGCACAAGACCTGCCGTATACCGGGGACACTCCACAAGACCTGCCATATGCCAGGAACACCCCACAAGACCTGCCATATGCCAGGAACACCCCACAAGACCTGCCATATACCGAGAATACCCCACAAGACCCGCCATATACCGGGAACACCGCACAAGACCTGCCGTATACCGGGAACACCCCAAAAGACCTGCCGTATACCGGGGACACTCCACAAGACCTGCCATATGCCAGGAACACCCCACCAGACCTGCCGTATACCAGGAACACCCCACCAGACCTGCCGTATACCAGGAACACCCCACAGATTGCTGCGACATCTAAAGAAAATGAATGGAGCGGCAGTCGGGCAGCAGGATAAAAATTCCCTGATCTGTCGATCAGTGTGTGTTCCGGTGGATCGGCAAATCATCACCCACCCTGTGAATAGCTGATAAGTTGCTTTATCCTGACCCCCCTCCCTTGTATAGTTACTTGCAAAAGCTTTAAGAATAAAAAAAATCTGGTAATAAAGTTGAATTTCTTGCAAGGCTGCAGTACACATTGTGGCCATTAGGTGTCAGTTCACACTGATTCCTCCCGCGCATTATTCCCGAATTCTACTCACCCGCCCCTGTAAGGCCAGGATCTGCTGTGATCGCCCCCTCCAGCCGCCCACCGAGGACAGCAGCTGAGGAATGGACACATCTTCCCCGATCTCGCTGGATAGCACCTGTAGGTTCATGTGACAATGTCAATTCTCCATCCTTATTGAAGAGGTGACAACATGGCAATTTGGTTGCAGATAAGTATTAAAGGTCTGACCCACTGATAGGTGACAGGCCCAGATTACAGGAACGCCCCTTTAATTGCTCATTGTACCTTGTGCGCCATCTTCAGCTCCTGCCTCGTGCTCTGGATTTGGTTACGATATTCAGACAGTTTCAGGTTGGCAGCCGCCAGCTTCTCCTGTACAGCCTTCATCTCCGAGCTGTCCAGCTGCAGCCAGATAAAAAGGTAAACTACATACAGATTTACACAGCCACCACTAGAGGGAGCTCACTACATACAGAATTACACAGCCACCACTAGGGGGAGTTCACTACATACAGATTTATACAGCCACCACTAGAGGGAGCTCACTACATACAGATTTATACAGCCCCCACTAGAGGGAGCTCACTACATACAGATTTATACAGCCCCCACTAGAGGGAGCTCACTGCATACAGATTTATACAGCCGCCACTAGAGGGAGCTCGCTACATACAGATTTATACAGCCCCCACTAGAGGGAGCTCACTACATACAGATTTATACAGCCACCACTAGAGGGAGCTCACTACATACAGATTTTACAGTCACCGATAGACGTTGCTCACTACATACAGATTTATACAGTCACCACTAGAGGGAGCTCACTACATACAGATTTATACAGTCACCTTTAGGGGGAGCTCTCTACATACAGATTTATACAGCCACCACTCGAGGGAGCTCACTACATACAGATTTATACAGCCACCACTAGACTGAGCTCAATACATACAGATTTATACAGTCACCACTAAGAGGAGCTCACTACATACAGATTTAAACAGCCACCACTAGAGGGAGCTCACTACATACAGATTTATACAGTCACCACTAAAGGGAGCTCACTATACAGATTTATACAGCCCTCAGTAGAGGAAGCTCGCTACATACAGATTTATACAGCCACCACTAGAGGGAGCTCACTACATACAGATTTACACAGCCACCACTAGAGGGAGCTCACTATATAGATTTATACAGCTACCACTAGGGGAAGCTCACTACATACAGATTTATACAGCCACCACTAGAGGGAGCTCACTATATACATTTATACAGTCACCACTAAGGGGAGCTCACTACATACATATTTAAACAGCCACCACTAGAGGGAGCTCACTACATACAGATTTATACAGCCACCACTAGACTGAGCTCACTACATACAGATTTATACAGCCACCACTAGAGGGAGCTCACTATATAGATTTATACAGCCACCACCAGAGGGAGCTCACTATATACATTTATACAGCCACCACTAGAGGGAGCTCACTACATACAGATTTATACAGCCACCACTAGAGGGAGCTCACTATATAGATTTATACAGTCACCACTAGACTGAGCTCAGTACATACAGATTTATACAGCCACCACTAGAGGGAGCTCACTACATACAGATTTATACAGCCACCACTAGAGGGAGCTCACTACATACAGATTTTACAGTCACCGCTAGAGGGAGCTCACTACATACAGATTTATACAGCCACCACTAGGGAGAGCTCACTACATACAGATTTATACAGCCACCACTAGAGGGAGCTCACTATATAGATTTATACAGCCACCACCAGAGGGAGCTCACTATATACATTTATACAGCCACCACTAGAGGGAGCTCACTACATACAGATTTATACAGCCACCACTAGAGGGAGCTCACTATATAGATTTATACAGTCACCACTAGACTGAGCTCAGTACATACAGATTTATACAGCCACCACTAGAGGGAGCTCACTACATACAGATTTATACAGCCACCACTAGAGGGAGCTCACTACATACAGATTTTACAGTCACCGCTAGACGGAGCTCACTACATACAGATTTATACAGCCACCACTAGACTGAGCTGAATACATACAGATTTATACAATCACCACTAGGGGGAGCTCTCTACATACAGATTTATACAGCCACCACTAGAGGGAGCTCACTACATACAGATTTGTACAGTCACCACTAAGAGGAGCTCACTACATAGAGATTTAAACAGCCACCACTAGAGGGAGCTCACTACATACAGATTTATACAGCCACCACTAGAGGGAGCTCACTACATACAGATTTATACAGTCACCACTAAAGGGAGCTTACTATACAGATTTATACAGCCCTCAGTAGAGGGAGCTCACTACATACAGATTTATACAGCCACCACTAGAGGGAGCTCACCACATACAGATTTACACAGCCACCACTAGAGGGAGCTCACTATATAGATTTATACAGCTACCACTAGGGGAAGCTCACTACATACAGATTTAAACAGCCACCACTAGAGGGAGCTCACTATATACATTTATACAGTCACGACTTAGGGGAGCTCACTACATACAGATTTAAACAGCCACCACTAGAGGGAGCTCACTACATACAGATTTATACAGCCACCACTAGACTGAGCTCACTACATACAGATTTATACAGCCACCACTAGGGAGAGCTCACTACATACAGATTTATACAGCCACCACTAGAGGGAGCTCACTATATAGATTTATACAGCCACCACCAGAGGGAGCTCACTATATAGATTTATACAGCCACCACTAGAGGGAGCTCACTACATACAGATTTATACAGCCACCACTAGAGGGAGCTCACTATATAGATTTATACAGTCACCACTAGACTGAGCTCAGTACATACAGATTTATACAGCCACCACTAGAGGGAGCTCACTACATACAGATTTATACAGCCACCACTAGAGGGAGCTCACTACATACAGATTTATACAGCCACCACTAGAGGGAGCTCACTACATACAGATTTATACAGCCACCACTAGAGGGAGCTCACTACGTACAGATTTACGCAGCCACCACTAGAGGGAGCTCACTACATACAGATTTATACAGTCACCACTAGAGGGTGCTCACTACATACAGATTTACACAGCCACCACTAGAGGGAGCTCACTACATACAGATTTATACAGTCACCACTAGGGGGAGCTCTCTACATAGATTTATACAGCCACCACTAGAGGGAGCTCACTACATACAGATTTATACAGTCACCACTAAGGGGAGCTCACTACATACAGATTTACACAGCCACCACTAGAGGGAGCTCACTACATACAGATTTATACAGCCACCACTAGAGAGAGCTCACTACATACAGATTTATACAGTCACCACTAGGGGGAGCTCTCTACATACAGATTTATACAGCCACCACTAGAGGGAGCTCACTACATACAGATTTATGCAGTCACCACTAAGGGGAGCTCACTACATACAGATTTACACAGCCACTACTAGAGGGAGCTCACTACATACAGATTTATACAGCCACCACTAGAGGGAGCTCACTACATACAGATATATACAGTCACCACTAAAGGGAGCTCACTACATACAGATTTATACAGCCACCACTAGAGGGAGCTCACTATATAGATTTATACAGCCACCACTAGACTGAGCTCAATACATACAGATGTATACAGCCCCCAGTAGAGGGAGCTCGCTACATACAGATTTATACAGCCACCACTAGAGGGAGCTCACTACATACAGATTTATACAGACACCACTAGAGGGATCTCACTACATACAGATTTACACAGCCACCACTAGAGGGAGCTCACTATATAGATTTATACAGCTACCACTAGGGGGAGCTCACTACATACAGATTTATACAGCCGCCTCTAGAGGGAGCTCACTATATACATTTATACAGCTACCACTAGACTGAGCTCACTACATACAGATTTATACAGCCACCACTAGGGGGAGCTCACTACATACAGATTTATACAGCCATCACTAGAGGGAGCTCATAAAATAGATTTATACAGTCTCCACCAGAGGGAGCTCACTATATAGATTTACACAGCCACCACTAGAGGGAGCTCACTACATACAGATTTATACAGCCCCCACTAGAGGGAGCTCACTACTGATTTATACAGCCACCACTAGGGAGCATCTGTGATTTAGTGGATGTGAATACATCCATTCTATCCTATGGGACCAATTGATGTTTGAAAAATGACCTGTCGGGGGCCATGAGGCCAGAGTTTGGGTAAGTTGTGACCTCACCGGAGTGTCTTCTGCAGAGCGGGAGACCTTCAGCTCAGCTCTCGTTTCCTTCCCACACTTTTCTGTAAGATTTGAACTCTGAAGCTGCAAAAGAAAAAGTTTGCATATCCCAGATGAGGGATAATACAAAATGGTCAGACCCTGCGGTCATGTCGTACCCCACACCCTCCCTACAATGGCAGGACAGCAGCACAGAGTTAGGGGAATGACTGATAGACTGTACTAGATTAATCTGACCCATCACTATGTATGGGAGCTGTGTACCCAAAACAATCAGAGTGATTAGATACAAGGGGTGGATACAGCCCCAGGTCGGGCCGGGTGCCCCTTCCGGTCTTGTTCTCACCTCTCTCTCCAGCGTCTTCACTTTATTATTCAGTTGTCTCACTTTGCTTTTCTCGCTCTCCATTTCGGCGTTCAGCTCTCGGTTCTTTTTGGACAATTCTACGATTTTGGTGGCTGCGACGTCTCCGGCCGGGCCCCCCGTCCCTGCGGTCAGACGTACAGACGGGTATTATGATGCAGCTCCCAGGTTTAACCCCTCATTCTGCCGACTTTCTGCATGTAGTGCACTAACCCTATTTTTACATTGTGATGTTTTAGTCTTAAAAACCAGCAGAGAACGGCTACGTGCGAATATCACCGACCTGGAGACTCCAAATCTGCACTGCGGGTCTATTCCTGCCTACGATCTCATCCATTTTGCCGGAGCCATTTTTCAGCACATCCCCCCTGTGCACCTACCTAACATCTATTATTTCCTAGGGGTTGGGATGAGGAAGGGTGTGATAGTGGGATATGCTGGTTTATATTTTACTGCATTTTACAAGTGTTGTTCCTATATAGTGTATTCAGTTCCTCCCCACTCCTGTGTACTCATTACTCTCCAGAGGGTCTGAAGTGTGTCAATAGACCTGGGTTTGGATATTGGGAGGTGGTTGGGGGAAGGAGAAGCAGTGTGTTTTCAGTCTTAGTTCGTGTGGGACACTGAAGCTGAGGTGAGCTCTCCAGAGGCATGATTACCTGGACATACAATATACTGCTGGATTGTTTTATGGATTTTTACGTTTTTTCAAGCAATAAAGGTTATTGGGCTGTTCACACATCTCTCACTCTGTTGATTGTGGGATACCGGAGAAGGACCCCGTGACAAAGGGCTCCATGCCATTATCTGCTGTACTGCTCAATGGGATCGAGTTAAGGTTTTTCCATACATTGGCGCCCGGACCACCTTCATTCTCAGATCAATGATAATCCGAGTGATAGTGACAGCAGACTAATAATATAAAAATTTCTAATCTAATCCAGAATACGTCATCTACGCCGTTCCGTCACCCCGGTCGGGGGGGAACGCTCACCTGCGAACGCCATCTTGCTTTCTTCCACCTTCCTCCGTAGATGTTTGATCTCGAAGTCTTTCTCCTTGTTTAGTTTGTGGAGTCGGCCGTTCTCGTCCTGCAGCTCCCGGATCTGGTCCTGCAGCTGCTCGTTCTCATCCTCCAGGAGCCTGTAATACGGGGGACGTTTAATACTGAGGTCATGTATGGGGCAATCGGGGTCATACAGATGAGACGGTCAATGGCGCTGGAGTTAAAGGGGTGTTACATTTTATACTGTATTTGACACAATCAGTGTTACTTATCTCTGTGGTTTCAGCGCCTTCTCTCTGCTGATGAACCCGGTTGTTGCTGATCATTGTGATGGCTGCGGCCGTAGATTATGATTCTCCTAACGTGTCACTTATGTTGCACACGCATTCCGTCATCATACGTGTTTGGATATGTTCGCAGACCTGATCCTCGTGAGGTTCTCATGTTCCTTCTCCTTATCTGCACTTTTCTCCTCTATATGCTTCTATTCTTAATTTAATTTTATTATTATTTTCATATTATTTTTCATTTCCATTTATTTTTATTTATTTATTTTACTCCCTCTCATCTACATTTTTTACTTTATTTTTCCTGTTTTTTTTTCCTTCATTTTTTCTTTTCTTTT
Source organism: Allobates femoralis (assembly GCA_033576535.1). Taxonomy (NCBI): domain Eukaryota; kingdom Metazoa; phylum Chordata; class Amphibia; order Anura; family Aromobatidae; genus Allobates; species Allobates femoralis. The sequence continues at coordinate 565,361,688 of JARQOC010000005.1, read as the reverse complement.
CTGATTTCTTTTTTACTCTCATTATCGTGATTACTTTCCCTCTTTCTCCTATTAGGCGGCCATATTTAATTTTGTTATTTTATATATGTTCATTTTGCTTCACCCTATTTTAGACTTCATGTATTTACCATATCGATTCCCCTTATTTAATTTTATTGTTCTTTTCTGGCTAGATGAATTGTTAAACTCATTTATATATATATAATAACATAATAAATAAAACGTAATAAATAATATATGAACATGTAAAAAAATCATATATATCCATCACGTTTTGTTGATTTAGTTAAATCTCGTTGCTGTATTTCATTATTTCTTCCTCTGTATTGTGTCTTATTTTCATTATATATATCTATACTAGCTGTAGAGCCAATTGTCGGTTAATGCCATATATAGTTGTAATGTATATATTCTAATGCTGTGCATGGCCCTGCCCCTTCACAGCCCATACATAGTTAGCCCACTTTTCTAATGCTCAGTTCAGCCCTGCCCCTTCACAGCTCCACATAGCCCCACCCTCCCAGTAGCCCCACCCTTTTCATAGTGCTGCCCAATGTATAACCCCGCCCCTTCATAGCTGACCCCACCATATAGTCCCAGGGGTGGCGCTATGTGGAGGAGGCGGTGAATGTGGAGATGCTGTGTGGATTGGGCGTGGCTATGTGGAGTGGGTGTGGCTATGTGAGTGGCGTGGCTATGTGGAGTGGGCGTGGCTATCCACATACACACTCTCAGCTTTATAGATTAGATTTTAGGCTGTTGAGGTCTATGGACCTACACGTTGGCCTCTCTCCTTATACAGATATATTACAACCCATAGAAAGACACATATCAGTAGAGAATGATGACATAATTCAAACATTTTACAAATTAAGGCCCTTCACATCAGTTTTTTCAGTAATATCGGCAGATGGGTGAAAAACGCATTTTGCGCGTTTGGACAAAACCGTTCCACTTGCGGCGCCGTTGCGTTTTCTATGCAGTATAGCGTATTATGTGCAGGTGCGGCAACTGGGTTTGCACTTGCGGAGGTGCGGTCCGCAAAAAACCGCAGTAAGCCGCGGTTTTTTCCGGCCATGATCCGAAAGTGCAAACCGCACTTGCCGCACCTGCGAAAGTAGCCTATACTTTGATAGAAAACCGCAACCCGCCCAAGTGAAGGGTTTTATGCCGCAAACGCGGCAAATGCGGTTTTTCACCGCATCTGCGACGAATTACTAAAAACGGCTGGATGTAGAAAGCACCCTAAAAATATTTTTGACTCATAATAGATTTAAAAACAATAAACGAGAGAGACAAAACCCAACTTGGCACCACCCTAGTTAAAGCTATGTTGATGAAAGCGCATTCACGTCATCGGTTATATGGGATTGACAGGAGTGACTGGTCTCCTAAACAGACCCTCAGAGAAGAGGGGCCTACAAGTTTCCTGTCCCAGAGTTATCTCTGATGGTGAGGAGTCGGAGCCGCCTTACTGTCTGCTCTGGCCAGTAATGATCTATTAGCCCCCTCCCCCACCCAGTTGTAAATCTCACACAAATAGCAAAATGGAAACAAATGATACCCACGGCAATACACACAGTGGATAAGACAATCGGCACAGGGAGGAAATAAGAGCAGGGAGAAAATAAACCAGAATAACAATAGATTTCACGCACAACAAACAGCATTTAATAGTCACACGGCAACTGATCACACAGCACCTGGACGGCGATAAGTCAACTATAGTTGGCATGAGAAGACAGATTCCACGTCTAAATAGGCGAGAGCCATTGTAATAGGTTCCCAGAACATGTGATCCTGAGGTAATCAGGATCATACCGAGATTACTCCTGCTAGGCCCCAATCACAATGGAACACAGCTGATGATGCCTGAGCATCTGAGAGCCCACAACTAGGAGTGTCGTGTTGACTCTCAGCCAACGCTGAGCTGATGGTAAGGCGGCACCCAGAGACACCCGCAGGGACCTTACCCTATACAAGGATAGGATTTACAGCAGAGCCCAAGAAGATGGCTGCTATGAATGAGCAGCGACCGGAGCATGGACGGTCACCAGAAGCACAAGGAATCTAAGAGGTGAGGGCGGGGCAAAATAGCAGTCACTGATTCTAATGGAGGCATGACATGGCACCACTAGCCGAAGAATTCGGCGTCACCTAGTGGCTGGGGCAGGAATAGCAGTCACTGATTCTAATGGAGGCATGACAGTGGCACCACTAGTCGAAGGAATCTGGCGCCACCTAGTGGCTGGGGCAGGAACAACAGTCGCCAAGACTGATAGCAACGTGACAGTCAGAATCTGCAGTGTGAACAGCACCAGATGCCGCCATGACACTGCAGGTTCTGACCCACACGCCCTGTGACAGTTGGGTTCCTGCCTGTATCACTCTCTCTTTCTGCTGATATGTTCCTAGGTCCTTGAGCTCGTTCCCCTGCACTATGCACCTCCCTGGACACACGTCCTCCTACTCATATGACTTCTATGGCTATTGATTCTTAACATTCTTATGTACGTATGTGAACTCGCTGAACTATTCTATCTGTATGTGATATGAGAAGGTTCAGTGATATATATTTATACAGATTTATCATTTTTGCTATCACTGAATTGCCATATATTTTGCCCTGCAGCACTGTTTCCCATTGCCACATTGACTTGTGCATCCTATATCAATCTCCTTGTTAATTCTGAGATTTCAGCCATAATATAATATTTATTTCCTAGATCATTATTATTTATTGATATCTTTTTAATATTCATTATGTATCAATGTAAAATAATTTATTACATTATGTCATATATTCATTACGGTCTTGCTATGTGCCTTTCTATTGGCTGCAGTGACTGATTGTACAGACACATTGCTGCATCACTTCAATACATCCGGTGTTTTATGTAGTTCAGCCTCGTATCCCACTGCTCCTTATTACTTATTTTGTGGGGATACTGTGAGGAATAACAAAGGGTTAAACCCAGTGAATCACCTATGGGTCGGCCATGGATTTCGGCTCATAGATCTATAGGATTTAATGCCGCACCTTGGACAGAGCAGCAAATCGCAGGAGGAAATGTGCGGAGAGGGGGAAAGCATCCAAGAAAGACAAATCTCACATCTGTGGGGAAAAAGGAAGCATTCACAAGACAGAGTCTGTAGGAGGGCAGCGATCATTGATGAAAGAAGAGGAAGGAGAAATCACTGCAGGAATGAAGCTGTGCTGATACACGGGAGCTAGTGAACGCGGCAGCGTCCTGCAGCCTCTGGATCAGGCGGGTTTGTGCTGTCTATTCATGATCACTGACATGTCACAATCCCTCTGCGCAGCCCTTCTAGGACACTATTGTAGGTTGCTGTTACTGGTACCTGGGTGTGGCTGAGTTGTCAGTCTATTTATTCTCCATTCTGGCTCTTTTGTCTGCTCCCTGTACCCGTTACCTTTCTCCTGGTATTTTGACCCCTGGACCGTGACCTTTTTAAGCATCTGTCTACCCCTTGAACACTAAGAGCTCTCCTGGAAAACCTGACCCTGGACCGTCATTGACTATTTCTCTGTCTACTCCCTGAATACTGCAAACAGTCCTGGAAAACCTGACCCTGGACTGTTATATGACTATGTCTCTATCTACTCTCTGAATACTGCAAACTGTCCTGGAAAACCTGACCCTGGACTGTTATATGACTATGTCTCTATCTACACTCTGAATACTGCAAGCTGTCCTGGAAAACCTGACCCTGGACTGTTATATGACTATGTCTCTATCTACTCTCTGAATACTGCAAACTGTCCTGGAAAACCTGACCCTGGACTGTTATATGACTATGTCTCTATCTACTCTCTGAATACTGCAAGCTGTCCTGGAAAACCTGACCCTGGACTGTTATACGACTATGTCTCTATCTACTCTCTGAATACTGCAAGCTGATCTTGGACAACCTGACCATGGGCTGTTATATGACTATGTCTCTATCTACTCTCTGAATACTGCAAACTGTCCTGGAAAACCTGACCCTGGACTGTTATACGACTATAATAATGCAAAAATAGTTTGCAGCAACGTAAGGTTTAAGTAGGGTTGTTATACTTACACTTAGTTGGGTTGCATGCCAGCCCAAGGAGTCCATCTTGGGGAACACAGAATCAATAAAAAGGAAAGAAACAGCACCTCACAGGTTGGTCTTGATGTCAAATCTTCATTTTTATTACGCCACCCATGTGACGTTTCGATCCCAATGGGATCGAAACGATGCATGGGTGGTGAATTAAAATTAAGATTTGACATTAACGCCAACCTGTGAGGTGCTGTTTCTTTCCTTTTTATTAGTATATGAATATGTCTCTGTCTACTCCCTGAATACTGCAAGCTGTCCTGGAAAACCTGACCATGGACCGTTATATGACCACATTTCTCTTTCTATTCCTTGAATACTGCAACCTATCCTAGAAAACCTGACCCTGGACTGTTATATGACTATATCTCTTTCTACTCTCTGAATATTATGAGCTCTTCTGGAAAACATTGACCCTGGACTGTTATATGACTATGTCTCTGTCTACTCCTGGTATACTGCAAACTCTCCTGGAATCTGATCCTGGACTGTCTACCCCATGCTCCAATCTGACCTCATCTCTGTCTACTCCCTGAATACTTCAAACTCTCCTGGAAAACCTAAACCTTGGACTGTTATATGACTATGTCTCTGTCTACTCTTGGTATACTGCAAACTCTCCTGGAATCTGATCCTGGACTGTCTACCCCATGCTCCAATCTGACCTCATCTCTGTCTACTCCCTGAATACTTCAAACTCTCCTGGAAAACCTAAACCTTGGACTGTTATATGACTATGTCTCTGTCTACTCCTGGTATACTGAAAACTCTCCTGGAATCAGATCCTGGACTGTCTACCCATGCCTCCAATCTGACCTCATCTCTGTCTACTCCCTGAATACTGCAAACTCTCCTGGAAAACCTAAACCCTGGACTGTTATATGACTATGTCTCTGTCTACTCCTGGTATACTGCAAACTCTCCTGGATCCTGATCCTGGACTGTCTACTCCATGCCTCCAATCTGACCTTATCTCTGTCTACTCCCTGAATACTGTGAACTCTCCTGAAAAAGCAGACCCTGGACTGTTATACAACTACGTCTGTATTTAATCCTGGTATACTGCGAACTCTCCTGCAACCTGACCCCGGTTTACCTGACTGTCCTGTGCCACACCCTAGTTTTTGTAGTGTCTAGTGTCACACTAACATCACACGAGTAAGTAATGTGGTCCCGATGACACCATGTGGCACTGAGGCTATAGATCCATCATGGCTGCAGTGACCTGATCCTGAGGGGTCCCAGCAGTTCCCACCTTCTCCCTAGCTCAGTGGAGGACTCGGTGTCAGTCTGCAGCAGGGTCAGCCGGTCCTGGACCCCGAACGTGTCGGCTTTCTTGTCGTCCTCGCTGACTTTCTCCCTCCTTCGCTCCATCACCCTCTGCAGACGCTTCTGCTGCTGCTCCTGCAGCGCCCGGAACTGGAGGCGCAGATTCTCGTTCACGGAGGCGTCAGACTCCATCATGACCCTGGAGGAAGAGAGGAACTCAGAGGATTGACTGTGGGGCGATGGAGTAACTATCACCCTCATCAGCCCTAATATGATGGGGGTTACACAGTGGCGTAGCTACAGAGGTCGCAAGTGAGACCGGGCCCGGCAGCTGGAGGGGCCCGGGCCGCCCTGCAGAGAAGCAGCCGGCTCCTGTCATTGGGTGCTGAGCTGTTCCTGACTTCCTGCACTTTTACTTTACAAGCAGCAGCACTTGGCTCTGCCGCCTCCTGTCTCTGCCTGTGATGCTGTGGTCTCTGACCTCATACAGTGTTATCCCGGCCTTTATAGATGACATCCACACAGGTGAGGGCAGCAGTGTGACTGCACAGTGTAACATAGAGTATGGGAGAGGCAGAAGAACCTTATCGGCCTCCCAGCAGCACAGTCTGTGTACAACTGAACGTTCACTTTGCCTACCCTCTCCCTCAGTTCAGTGACCGGCAGTGTCTATGAGTGAGATTCACTGATCTGCCAGAGAAAGTCTGGGATCTGGGAAGGGGGGATGATGGGGAGGGGGTGCCATAGAATCAGTCCCATACAATGTGAGCAGTGGGGAAGCATTTGAAGCAGCTTTTTTGAAAGCAGGCACCAGAGAATGTTTATCTAACAGGATGAAAACCATATATAGCAGGATGGGAGACTGTGTATACTGTACATAGCAAGATGGAGGACAGGGGCATAACTACCAGGGTCGCAACTGCGACGGAGCCCAGAGGTACAGGGGCCTGCGCCCACCAGTCCCGGACCCCTGACCTGAGTGCCTGCTTCACATGGATGTGCGTCCCCCGAAGAAGCATATCCATGTCACTGTGCACAAGTATGCCCAGACTGGTCCTCAGACAGCTGTGAACGGTCGCCAGATGACTGGTACTGCCACTGGCCGCTGCGTGCGGCACCATGATGAGGTCATCACACTGTGACCTCATCACAGGACGTAGCGGACAGTAGGAGTGGTAGGTGTCAGGGGTGGACCTACCGTGGTGCAGCTGGTTCAGGCTAAGGGCCCCTCCCCCCCGCGCACCTTCTGCCAGCACCATTTCCCACCCCCCCCCCGCTTCTCACACTGACGGCCACCAGCACCCACCCTCCCTCCTCACCGGCGGCCGCCAGCACCCCCCCCTCGCTCATCACTATGGCTGCACCAGGGCTCTCTGGGCTCAAGGTCCGCCACTGTTAGGTGTGCACTCCATGCAGGAGCTGAAGGGTCTAAATCCTGACATTTCCTGGGGAGGGGGTATGGAGCAGCATGTGTGTGTGTGTGTGGGGGGGGTTATACAGGAGCACTATGTCTGTGTCAGGGGATTATACATGGGGCAGTATGTCTGCGTGGCGTGTGTGTGTAAGGGGGATATACAGGGGTCATTATGTGTGTGTGGGGAGGTCGTATGGGGCAGTATGTATGTCTGTGTGTGTGAGGGAGATATACAGGAACCAGTATGTGTGTATGAGGAGGTGGTATGGGGTAGTATGTCTGTTGTGTCTGTGTGTGGGGGTTATACAGGGGCAGTATGTCTGTGCGGGGGTAATACGGGGGCAATATGTCTGTGTGTATGGGGGAGAGATACGGGGCAGTGTGTCTGTGTGTGGGCAAATTTATGCTATCTGGAGAGCTATGAGGCTGTATTATGCTAGATGGAGGGCTAGTAGGCTGCATTATAATATATGGAGGGCTATGAGGCTGCATTATACTATAACGGAGGACCGTATATACCAGTATAAGGACATATTCCAGGAGGAGGACCATATATAGCAGGATGAGGGACATTAATACATAATGAAGGGGAGAGGGGTCAATTTGCGAGTCTTTATAGGATTTAGAATGTTACAAGGGGCCCATACATCTGACCAATACGGGCGCGCAGGAGAAGGGGGGGCCAGGGCCAAATTTCGCATCGGGGCCCTTCGGACTCTAGTTACGCCACTGGGGTTACAGGACATCTGTCTGCTCCTCCACCCCTGGATGGCATGACCCTGCCCTACCACAAGGGGCGATATGATGGTGTCTGCAGGGTGCTGGGTCACCTGACTACTATGGGGGCTCCTGTATTGGGGGGAGGGGATATATGTTTACTCTCTATATAGTGTGTCATCCTCACACACTGTGCCGCACCCTCAGCAGTGCAATCACCGTTTCCTCTGATCACTCACCGGTTTCTCACCGTCTTTAAGAAGAAATGGCGGAAGATGCGTAACCAAGGAGACGGGCTCCATAACAACGGCGCCGGCTACGTCATCAGCCAGCGCCGCCCCGCGAAGGCCCCGAGCAGTGACGTCAGACAGGCAGCACAGAGGACGCCTCATCCGGGGTCCTGCGCGCAGAGGGAAGTGCTCCGTTCTGCGCATGCTCTTTCCTTTCCTCCTCAGGCCTCCGAGAAAGCAGCAGAGGTGAGTGTGCGGCGGAGGCCGGGAATCCGGCGGAGATGGCGGCCATCCGGGGCTGTACGGAGCCGGGTGATGGCTCAGTGTGTGCAGGAGATGTGGAGGGAGCGGAGCCGCCATATATGTGCGGGGATTACCGTGTAGAGAGGGGATAATGGGGGCGGAGAGGCTGCGGCCTCCGGGATGGAGGTGGAGGAGGCCCGGGGGGTTGTGTTACCGCCTATTGCTTATGTGTCTGACCTCTTATAGACTTATAGGGGCTGTCCAGAGAAAACACAGGCCCCAAAGATCCCCACAGCACACCTGGACCGAGGGCTTCCCCACCCCATATAGGCCCCCCACAGCACACCTGGACCGAGGGCTTCCCCACCCCATATAGGCCCCCCACAGCACACCTGGACCGAGGGCTTCCCCACCCCATATAGGCCCCCCACAGCACACCTCAACCGAGGGCTTCCCCACCCCGTATAGGCCCCCCACTGCACACCTCAACCGAGGGCTTCCCCACCCCGTATAGGCCCCCCACTGCACACCTCAACCGAGGGCTTCCCCACCCCGTATAGGCCCCCCACAGCACACCTGGTCCGATGACTTCCCCACCCCGTATAGGCCCCCCACAGCACACCTGGACCGAGGGCTTCCCCACCCCATATAGGCCCCCCACAGCACACCTGGACCGAGGGCTTCCCCACCCCGTATAGGCCCCCCCACATCATGCCTGGACCGAGGGCTTCCCCACCCCATATAGGCCCCCACCACACACCTGGACCGAGGGCTTCCCCACCCCATATAGGCCCCACCACACACCTGGACCGAGGGCTTCCCCACCCCGTATAGGCCCCCCCACATCATGCCTGGACCGAGGGCTTCCCCACCCCATATAGGCCCCCACAGCACACATTGGACCGAGGGCTACCCCACCCCATATAGGCCCCCCACCACACACCTGGACCGAGGGCTTCCCCACCCCGTATAGGCCCCCCCACATCATGCCTGGACCGAGGGCTTCCCCACCCCATATAGGCCCCCACAGCACACTTGGACCGAGGGCTTCCCCACCCCATATAGGCCCCCCACCACACACCTGGACCGAGGGCTTCCCCACCCCGTATAGGCCCCCCCACATCATGCCTGGACCGAGGGCTTCCCCACCCCATATAGGCCCCCACAGCACACTTGGACCGAGGGCTACCCCACCCCATATAGGCCCCCCACCACACACCTGGACCGAGGGCTTCCCCACCCCGTATAGGCCCCCCCACATCATGCCTGGACCGAGGGCTTCCCCACCCCATATAGGCCCCCACAGCACACTTGGACCGAGGGCTTCCCCACCCCATATAGGCCCCCCACCACACACCTGGACCGAGGGCTTCCCCACCCCGTATAGGCCCCCCACATCATGCCTGGACCGAGGGCTTCCCCACCCCATATAGGCCCCCACAGCACACTTGGACCGAGGGCTACCCCACCCCATATAGGCCCCCCACCACACACCTGGACCGAGGGCTTCCCCACCCCGTATAGGCCCCCCCACATCATGCCTGGACCGAGGGCTTCCCCACCCCATATAGGCCCCCACAGCACACTTGGACCGAGGGCTTCCCCACCCCATATAGGCCCCCACCCACACACCTGGACCGAGGGCTTCCCCACCCCGTATAGGCCCCCCCACATCATGCCTGGACCGAGGGCTTCCCCACCCCATATAGGCCCCCACAGCACACTTGGACCGAGGGCTTCCCCACCCCGTATAGGCCCCCCCACATCATGCCTGGACCGAGGGCTTCCCCACCCCATATAGGCCCCCACAGCACACTTGGACCGAGGGCTTCCCCACCCCATATAGGCCCCCCACCACACACCTGGACCGAGGGCTTCCCCACCCCGTATAGGCCCCCCCACATCATGCCTGGACCGAGGGCTTCCCCACCATATAGGCCCCCCCACAGCACACCTGGTCCGAGGGCTTCCCCACCCCATATAGGCCCCCCACCACACACCTGGGCCGAGGGCTTCCCCACCCCATATAGGCCCCCACCGCACACCTGGACCGAGGGCTTCCCCACCCTATAGGCCCCCCACCTCACACCTGGACCGAGGGCTTCCCCACCCTATAGGCCCCCCCACAGCACACCTGGACCGAGGGCTTCCCCACCCATAGGCCCCCCCACCGCACACCTGGACCGAGGGCTTCCCCACCCCATATAGGCCCCCCACCGCACACCTGGACTGAGGGCTTCCCCACCCCATATAGGCCCCCACAGCACACCTGGTCCAAGGGCTTCCCCACCCCATATAGGCCCCCCACAGCACACCTGGACCGAGGGCTTCCCCACCCCATATAGGCCCCCCACAGCACACCTGGTCCGAGGGCTTCCCCACCCCATATAGGTCCCCCACCGCACACCTGGACCGAGGGCTTCCCCACCCCATATAGGCCCCCCACAGCACGCCTGGACCGAGGGCTTCCCCACCCATAGGCCGCACACCTGGACCGAGGGCTTCCCCACCCCATATAGGCCCCCCACAGCACACCTGGTCCGATGACTTCCCCACCCCGTATAGGCCCCCCACAGCACACCTGGACCGATGGCTTCCCCACCCCGTATAGGCCCCCCACAGCACACCTGGACCGATGGCTTCCCCACCCCGTATAGGCCCCCCACAGCACACCTGGACCGATGGCTTCCCCACCCCGTATAGGCCCCCCACCGCACACCTGGACCAAGGGCTTCCCCACCCCATATAGGCCCCCCACAGAACACCTGGACCGATGGCTTCTCCACCCTGTATAGGCCCCCCACAGCACACCTGGACCAAGGGCTTCCCCACCCCATAGGCCCCCCACTGCATGCCTGAGTTGAGGGCTTCCCCACTCTGTAGGCCCCCCACCGCATGCCTTGAGCAAGGGCTTCCCCACCCCGTAGGGCCCCCACCGCATGCCTGGAACAAGGGCTTCCCTACCCTGTAGGCCCCCCACCGCACACCTGGACCAGGGCTTCCCGATCCCCTGGCACACCTGGTCCTAGAGCTTCTTGATCCCGCAAACCCCATCAGAGGGCTCCCCAGACCTCTTGTGCACCTGGGTCAAGACAAGACTTGTTCTTGCTGGAGATTAAAAATAAATCTGCAGAGCTTTTGGTAGGCGGCCATGTTTGTAGACTTTGGCCATGTGTACCTCCTCCCTGCTGCAGCAGTGGCCGGGTCCTCTTCTGATTAACAATATAAGTAGGAGGTTGCGTTGTTTGCAGAGATTCTGCTGATCCTTTTCATCTAAGGTGTTGCAGGTAAGAGGAGGTCCGCAGAGCTGTGCCTGGTGGTCTCTGGTCTCGAACTACCATCATGGCTGCTTGACCTGGGAATCTTTATTTGATCTGCAGAGAAGGAGCAGACTGTAATGTTTTTCAGCTCTTCAAGCCATTTACTTCATATTGGGAAACACAGGGCTCAAATCTGCACCAAATCCACTGCGTTGTTTTGTTGCATTTTTCTTCAACAAGGTGCAGAAATACAAAATACACACCCTTAGTTTGCATAAAACTCTTGAAAAAATGCAACGTGTGAACGAAGCCTCATACCATCTGTGCAACAGAGTCAAGAAAGTTCTCCATTCATGAGCTCAGTAAGCCTCCTGGTATAACTTCCGCCACCTTCATTCACTTCTTTTAGGGAATGTTGTCCATGCTGAGTACAAAGGGCCCAAAGTAACATAATTACTATACAGTGAGCAAAAAAATGACTTCTCTAATGCACCAGAAATTGACATAGAAACCTTATGTTTCCTTCCCCAAAATCTGGGACCCCCTGCAAGTATGTTACAGCATTGGTTAATGTGGTGCAGGGGGGCCGAAAACCTCTTCATCCACTTCAGTGCAGCCATCAGGATTGATCATTAGGGGATATCTCTAGTCTAAGCTGTTTATCCCCCTTAAGCTTTTGCCCTCTTATGGCTTCTTCACTGTTTACAGGCCACACTCTGGTCATCCCCATGACCCTTTTCCCCCTCTTCCCCCATAACTGGGGTTTTACATGATCCTCCTACTGCTGATGTTTGTACAGTCTGGAGCGATCTGGGGCAGATTTTTCTTGTAACAGGTAACCAATTCTTACTGTTCAGGTCAGGACTCTGAACCGTAATCCAGATAATGCATTAATTTCCTGCTAATCATAATGTCTGATGTGCCACCGTACGTTCCCAAATCATCAATGTTTCTTTCATTCTCATTAGATGTTGATGCCCAAGAAAGATCGCATTGCCATCTACGAACTCCTGTTTAAGGAGGGAGTAATGGTGGCCAAGAAGGATGTTCACATGCCAAAGCATCCAGAACTGTGCGACAAGAATGTGCCCAACCTCCACGTGATGAAGGCCATGCAGGTTCGTCCACATGTACCAGGGCAGGTTACTATTACTAACTGGTATGTTGTCCTCTGCACAGAGTTTCTGACTTTTTTTTTTTTTTCCCCGCAGTCTCTAAAGTCTCGTGGGTATGTGAAGGAGCAGTTTGCCTGGCGTCACTTCTACTGGTACCTGACAAACGAAGGCATCCAGTACCTGCGGGATTTCCTGCACCTGCCCCCAGAGATCGTCCCCGCTACTCTAAGGAGGAGTCGTCCCGAGACGGGCAGACCACGACCCAAAGGTGAGTGATGGCAGGAGAAGGGGCAATGAGTATCTGAAGAGTCCCTCCTCTTCCTCACAACCTACTCCAGGCTGCTTTGTGGGGAGCAAATTTAAGGCTGGAGCATGGCTAGAATATATGGGACCATAGTGGCCTCTTGCATGTCGATTAGGCTGTTAGTAATTCAGATGACCTGCGCCACACATGGTTTGTTCTGGGCATGGACCCATATGTTACAGGCATGTTCCCCAGCAGAAGTGTCAGCAGATATACCTGAAGGTTTTAATGAAGTTTCCAGTCTGTAAAATGTCTAAATGAGTAAAAGTGAACCAGTCATGTGGAAAAAAAAATGCTATTTACCTGCAGATATAGGGCTAATCTGCAGGTTAAATAGCATTATGTATTTGCCAGGTGATCCCCACACATTAAACCCAGGTGCAGGGCTGAAATATACTTTTAAAGCGATTATTCTGTCTAAAATGATAATTTTGCATTGTCATGTATCTATGTGACTGCAAACTTATCAATCCTCCAGTGCTGCACTGCGAGGATTCGCTGCTTCTAAAATGGGAACCAGTGCCATGCATGTCCCTGGCATCTGCGGTCGGAGCGCCTGTCTATTGGGGCAGCCTCACTCAATACAGGTTATGGACGAGGCCATGCCCACTAGTCTTGTTTTGCCGTGAACTTGCATACCACGTGATTGCATCTATACCCAGCTTAGAACATGGAAAATCTGTGCATTGCACTGGGAGGATTGACAATTGTGCTGTCACACAGAGTAAACGCAGAATTGTCATTTTAAACTAGATAACCCTTTTAATCCTGCTGGCAGTGTTAGGGTCTCGTCATGGAGGTGGCCCGGAGCAGGTTGAGTCACTGCTGTGTATGGAGAACGGTGGCTGACTGCTTCCACTCCGTCACCCCCCCCCCCCCCCCGTCCTCCCCCCCCCGTCCGTACTGACTGACAGCTGCTCAGCACTAGGCTGGAGTTGCACTGTCCTGTGTGATACACGAGGCAGTCGGATGAGCTTGGAGCAGTCTCACCTGGAAAGGCCTCTCCTGTCGGGATGGGAATATCAGCTGCTTGTATTTTTATGCAGCCCCACACCCCTGTCCAGAGATGGAGAGACTGTTCAGGGTCACTCGACATGTAAGTAGGATAGTGTGTTGTCAGTCTGGTGGGGCGGTTACAGCCACCACTTTTCATGCGAGTGATGACCTGAAGCCGGAGTGCTGCAGAGAGGATTAGTTATTTTGTGCAGTTGCGGGCAGGTTCATAACGCTATTAACCTGCTGATTAACCACATATCTTCGGGTTAATGGCATTTGTCCAATTTACAGGTTTAACTTTAACATTTATGCGGTACTAAAGGACTAATCAGGTGGGCGGTCCTCTCCTGTGACAGTCAGTAGTCCTGACTTGTGGCATCCGTCCCTGTACAGTGAAGTGATTTTGTATTGTGCAAAGAAGGACTGCATGATTAGTCCTGGGACCGCCCACATGACTGCTTACAGGGAATGCACAACTTTACCTTCTAGTTCTTCTATGTCTAAAGTGACATCTTTATGGTAATAATGCTATGCTGGAGGTTCAGGGGCTTTGTGTGTGCTGACAGGTCTCCTTTATATTGGAGAGGTGCTCCGAGGACTATTAGTCCTCTAACCTTCCCCCCTCCAGTTCTTTCAGCCAGGAGGGATGGGGTATATTAAGCATTCAGACCACTCATGGCTGTGACTCTTCCATGTGCTGAGGTACAATCTCTGACTGTTCAGTATTTATCTCTGAAATGTGACATCAGTTTTGCTTTTGGACGGGTTCCGACGAGCGCATTATAGATGCCAGTGATGATGGTGTAAAATCACTTACGCTATGGTGTGGCCCTTGAGTTTACCTTAACTCGTTAGATGCCATTTCACCAGCAGATAGTAGACTGGGAGGAGGTTGCTACAAACACCCATTAATACCTCCTGTGATCTATAGGAAAGTGAACCCATCTCCTTTTCCTAAAGTACGAATAGCAAATTTGACAAGAGAAATTAGTATGCTGTATTGCCAAGTGCTTTTTTGTCTGAGCTGGTAATGCATTGAAATATTCTTAAAAAAAAAAAACTTTGTTGATGGGGCGGAATACCATGGGGTGTCTCCGTTGGGTTAATGGGGGTGATAGGTGTGCACGTCTCGTCTATTTGGGTTGATATTGATCCATGGTGTGGACTAGTAAAGCTGCAGTACATCAGGATCAGGAATAAAGTTGTAAAGCTCTACAGAATATGTTGGCGCAATTAAAAATAAAGATTATTATAATAACCCAGGATAGGAGAATATTCTGGTAACTGAAGCGCCGTCCTCTGCTTCCCCAATGCTCAGGGATGATCTTTCCCTACAGATGATCCCCGTTTTGCTGGCAAAGCGGCTCAATAAGATTTCCTTCACTTTTATGAAGTGCATACTTTTAAGGGATTTCCCCTAACTCTGGCATATGTCCCCAGTCCTACAGGATGATGAATCTTTCCTTACACGATTCCTTCTTTCTCTCAGGTTTGGAGGGTGAGCGTCCTGCCCGCTTGTCCCGTGGTGAGACCGACAGAGACACGTACAGACGCAGCGCCGCTCCACGTAAGTCTCCCCTGGAATGATTTACACGTTCGGACTGATTGATGCTGAGATATTTATGATTTTGTTCTGTTTGCAGCCGGTGCAGATAAGAAGGCAGAGGCCGGCGCTGGAGCCGCCACAGAATTCCAGTTTGTAAGTTTCACCATTCTCCAGATTTATATTTCTATATATTATTATTATTATTTTTTTCTTTTTCTGTCAAGTCCTCAATTTATTTTTGTGCTCCCTCCCCCTCCCACAAACAGCATATTTACAGTTTTAGCAGAGGGTTGAGATTGTTGTCAATTTATTTTTTTATTTTTTTTTTTTTTAAATCAATTTTTATGAAAGAAAATGAATAACATTATATACATGAGTATGCAAGCCATATTACTTTTTTCTTTCTTTTATGAGAATA
Source organism: Allobates femoralis (assembly GCA_033576535.1). Classification (NCBI taxonomy): domain Eukaryota; kingdom Metazoa; phylum Chordata; class Amphibia; order Anura; family Aromobatidae; genus Allobates; species Allobates femoralis. The sequence goes on along the minus strand of JARQOC010000005.1, from coordinate 565,346,069 downwards.
CAAGAAAAACATGCAACACTAAAAAAAGAAACAAAAGGAATCCCCAACCCCTCAAGAAGGAAAAAAAAACTTCTAGGGTTATGGGTTCTTTAGGGCATACAAGGTTCAAACTTACTAAAGTTTTAAGCTTTAATAGAAAAGGTACAAGGGCTTACAATAAAAAAAAAAAAGTGACATTCAAAAATGCAAAACCTATAAAATAAAAGGGAGAAACTTAGACATACCTAAACTTTGCAGCTTGTTATTCTGTTTCCTGAGGGTGGGTGAATTATGGATCACAGTCAGCTCAGCTGCCCTTGACGTGTGAACAAAGAACTCCTGGCCTGCATGAGTTCTTGTAGGGTTTTGTCTGAGGTCGAGTTTGTATCTCCCCCTTGGTTCTCAATATTCTAATTCTAGAGGAGAATAGCTGTCCTCCCCTCAAATCCCCCCCCCCCCCCCCCGACCTAATCTGAGCCTCTCATACAGCCAGATCAGAACTCCCACACACTGCACTGATGAGGGACAATCGCCCTGACAGGCAGCGGCTGTGGTTTTGATCTGGCACAAATCCCGAGTCATATTAAAAGGCTTGTCGATTATGACCTTGGGATCTACCTTTATTAGGTGGCATTAGCATTTGTCTACTTCCTCACTGAAGTGACAATTTGCATATACATTATTTTTTAAAATGCTCCTTTGTCTTCTCTGACTATGTCCTGGTCTTTGCTGGCCCATCTGTTGGTCTGTTTGAAGCTCACTAAGGCTGCCTTCAGATTTGCAGATGCCTCCGCAGCGTTTTGCAGAGGCATCTGCAAGTATCTGCATGCAGACCGCGGCCCCTATGTTTATAATGGAGCGCACGGCGGTCTGCAGATGCTTGCAGACTGCCGTTCGCTCTCATTGCCCGCCATTAGTGATCTGTACGCAGGCGGATGCCTGCGCACAAATCACAGACTCTCGCCTGCACCAGGGACGCAACATCTCGCTAATGGCGGGTAATGAGATCGCACGGCGGTCTACAAGCATCTGCAGACCGCCGTGCGCTCCATTATAAACATAGGGCCGCGGTCTGCATGCAGATACTTGCAAATGCCTCTGCAAAACGCTGCGGAGACATCTGCAAGTCTGAAGGCAGCCTAAAGGTGTGCAATGTTTTCCTTGCTGTGCTGGCAGGATGGGCCCCCTGGAGAGACTGTAGTCCCTGTGACTGGGCAAGCTAGCTTTGTGCTCAAGATAACATAGGTTGTGAAGTTTTGTGTAGTGACACAGTATTTAACTGCTCGGTGTCCATTCCCCTCAGATACATATTTCACTACATCCAGTTAATGAAATCTGCAGCAGGTCAATTTCAGTTGCTGTGAATGTGTTTTTATGTATGGATATAAATATGATGTAGAAACTCCATTGATGAAAACCACATGTGCATTTTTTTTAGTAGTATTTCGCAACAGAGACACAAAAGAAATGCACGATAACTGCACGACTTTTCAGTAGTTCTATCACAGCTGAGTAACGCTGCTCCCAAACAAGGAAACATGACAGCCAAAAAGTCAAAAATTACAAATAAAATGTGTAATTTGTGTGCATGTGTGTTAGGGGCCTTTCACATCAGTGTTTTTGCTGATGTGCAGCAGATCTGGCAGGTGGCGCAACATGGGCCGACTTGCGGACCGGACCCGGCGAGCCCCTTGCATTGTCTATGGGGCTTGCAAGCTGGATCAGGTACTGGCGGCCGCGTAAAAAAAAACCCAGCTGCAAGCAGCATTTTTCTACGCATCCAGATCTGCCGCATCCGGCGTAACAGCATCGACTGCAAGCACCATAGACAATGCATGGATCCGGTCTGCAAACATCAGCAAAACGCTGATGTGAAAGCGGCCTAATACATATATGTTAAAATAGTTAATTTGCATATCTAATTTCAAAGAAAATAAAGCAAATTACAAAAACAATAGCAAAATAAAAAAAAGTTTATAAATTAAAAAAAAATATATTAAAAAATTGCAAATATATTAAAATTACAAGAGTAATAAAGATGAGCAGCACGGCTATTGTTAGTTGGGTGCAAGATCAGTCCAAGTTACTCCTCCATCCACTGTTAATGCAATACCAAAGAAAGGGATTGCAGCACCTTATTTTCTTTAGAATCCGCCTTTATTGGGCCATCAGGTGTATATGCCACATTTCGGGATCAAACTCCCTTCCTCTAGCAGCCAGTCATGGCTCAGGCTAGATTTTCTCTATACACTCTGCTTGCATAAATCTTTAATACAATTATCTATTAAACACCATTTCTCCTTGCATATATCCTCATACATTAATCATATGACCAAATACAGTGTTAGTTACATCTATCATATTCCTCATTTTCTACATGTTCCATAATATATTCATAACTTATACTGTTAATAAGGGACAAAGTGGTTTTAATCACGGCAGGTGTTAGTAATAAGGCTTTCATAACATTACAATGATTAAAGCTTTCCTATTTACATCTGCCACCATTCTCCTCGCGCAGTCTCTTCATAAACGCCCGCGCATGCGCAGTGTGCATTGTTTACAGCCATCACTATAGCGATGCAGGATATCCGCCCAGCACAATCTTACAACTCAATCTTCATTATGAAGGCTGAGTTATAACAGGCTGATTATTCATTATATTCAAAACAGATCTATATCCTTTTATTCACATCTTCCTAATGCTACATTCAATCTGTGATCTACATTTAGCCCCTTAGAGGGTGAGTCTGCCTGTGTGACGGCTCACCAGCAATCAGTTCACAATGTGGCAGCGATCCACATCGTTGGTTGGATCGCTGGGACATCGTACGGTTGTCCTGGCCTTAATAATGTGTTTTTGCTGCATTTAAAAATAAATGTTTTTGTATTACAAAGAGAACTAAAATGTTAAACCAGGAACGAAAAAATCTGCACCCTTAACAATGTTCCATGGAGTCAGGTGAGGCTCCCCTGGTTTGGCTGGTATGTGGCCTCGTGCTGCCCTGCTGGCATTGCCTGCATTAGACGGCAGCCATGATGCCAGAGCACTTGAGGCTTTTGATCGTTAACAATAGGCCAATACATGACTCAGACTAGGCGGACCCCCGGAGCCTACACTGAGGGGGGGGGTTAGAGAGGGAAGTCACTAGTTTGTTGTATATAAACTTGTCTCGCTGCTCTCCGGGTCCAGTCTGGACAGACGTGTGGTTATATGTTCATCTAGAATAAAGAGACGGATGGGGAATGCAAAAAGCCATAGGACGTTGCAGGGGGGTGCGTGCGGCACAAGCTTTTTGTGTCTGACTCGTGCAGGTTTTATAAAGCATTTCTAATGATGATTAGTGGAGCTGCTCCTGAGTTTTCCTATGTGATTAACCCTGCTGCCGTCCTCCATGTCTTACCATTGTCGTCTTGTATTGCAGAGAGGAGGCTTCGGTCGTGGACGCGGACAACAACCCCCACAGTGATGCGGCTTTCTATTCTTTCTCAATAAAACATTTTGCGACACACAAGCCTTTTCTGCCTTCTTAATTTTCCCCACCACGTCACGGTCTCAGTGATGGGTATTATTAGTGTTTAGTGATTTGTTCTTCATGTTATTTACCGCATTAATGACTCCCTTTAATTGGAGTGTTATAACACAGGCAGGAATGTACAGGGCACCCCCCCGGCCTTTGCGAAGGGGCCCTCTCTACCCCCTTCCCCGCTCTGTGATGTTTGACACCGCCCTCTGCCTCACCGGCTGCACCCTAGGTCATATTGAGGAGACAATAACACACCACTGTTCAAGGTTAGTAGGTGTGAAATGCAGCAGTAAACTGCAGTCTGTGATTATTCCCATAATGGCTTTACAGTATATTTTGACATTATATTTCTAAATTCATTTTAATCAGAGCAGGAGTGTCCTAACTTTTTTTTTCTCCCTAATTTTTCCCACTAAGTCCCAACTGCTTGCATGTGGCCGTGCACATAAATATTGAGCCGATTCTTGTGACAATTTTATACCATGTCTTTTCGATCACCTTTTTATCACCCTTTTTTTTTTTTTTGTAATAAAAGCCATTTATTGAATTTTTACAGACCGGTCCACTATTGATATCATGGTTGGCTGCCCTCTGGTGGCCACTGATTACTGCACATCACAATTTTTTTATTTATTTTTTTTTTCCCTCTATCTCTGAAGCTACTGGAGATTTAGCTAGTATCCAAAATAGAAGGAAAATGTCCCTGTAGTGCCTCCTAGAGGCGGCTATCCTGTAAGACCATGCACAATTGGTTCCGAGCTGTTGCTGTTGTCCGATATATTGTATACTCGCTGACACTAGGATCGTGCACAGCCAAACACACCATACATGCCAACTGTTTCCATTTTGCAAATTGGACTCGAAAATGAAAATATTTATTTTGTGACGATTTTTACATGTCACCAATAAGATAAATCGTAGCTTTTGCAACTCCATAGACAACAGTGGGAGTCCATGGTTACAAATAAATGTATTCCAATACATTGAGTATTTACATTAATTCATTGAGTATTTACAATTTTGACTTTCCTCCATATTGACCCATCCAGACCATCATAGTCACCCGTATTGATTATAACCTGACCCTCTAATTGAAGACCTTGTGCTCCGGCTTCGCCCGGTGAAACCATTCCGACCAAGAGCCATCGTAGACTGCCACGTCGTCTCTTCCCAGCACGAATGCAGCCAGGGCCAGGTGGCAGGCGGTGACCCCCCGGCGGCAGGTGGCGGTCAGCGGCTTGGTCAGATCGACAGCTCGCTCCTCAAACAGCTGTCTGATCTCGTGCGCTGGTTTCTCGTAGCCGTCCTTAGTCTTGAAGACTGAGAAAGGAATGTTGACTGATCCTGGAATATGTCCGGGCTCAATACCTAAAGAAAATGGGAAGATATTATTCTGCCTTCCAACACCTGTCTTTTTCTCAGCTGTTCTGAGAAGGTTTCAGAGGTTTGTGAGAAGATTAAGGTTCAAACAGCATCATGAAAACCAAGGAACACACCAGACCGATCAGGAAACCAAGGAACACACCAGACCGATCAGGAAACCAAGGAACACTCCAGGCTGGTCAGGGATAAAGTGAGAAGAGTAAAGCAGGGTTAGGTTATAATAAATAGCCCAGGCTCTAAATGTCTCATAGAGCACTGATCCATCTATTATTCAAAAATAGGTGTATGGCACAACTGCAAAACTATCAATACATGGCCGTCCACCGAGAGAGACCAATCGCCCTTAGAAGTCACTGAATTAGTAAATTGCCTCCATCTATGTTTAATTTAATCTCAGTATAACTACAGCTGTTCTGTGAAGGCGTCCGAGGTTAGTGTGAGAACATCATGGATCAAACAGCGTCATGGAAACCAAGGAACACACCGGACAGGTCAGGAAACCAAGGAACACTAGACAGGACAGTGACAAAGTTGAGGAGTAAAGCAGGGTTAGGTTATAAATAATAGCCCAAGCTGTAAACATATCTCGGTGCAATATTCAATCCATCAACCAAAAATGGAAGGAGTAGGGAACAACTGCAAACCTACAAGACATGGCCATCCACTGAGAGTGACATCCCAAGAAGGAGAGCGCTGAGGGAAAAGCCGAGAGGTCCATGGAGGGACTGCAGAGATCACGGCTCAGGGGACAATAACCCTAAACATCCGGCAGATCTACAAGGAGGGTTTAGATCAGAGCATATTCCTGTGTGTGAAAGTCACTGTCCAGACCCAACTACACCCAGAATTTGTGACATCACAGACGTCTCCATCCAATCACTGAGCAAAGAAGAAGAGGAAAATGTCACCTCTAGATGAGCAAAGCTGGAGAGACAGGAGCCCAAAAGAGAGAAAGGTGCTGACCCGGGGTGAATACTAATACAAGACAGAAAAAGGTGGTCCTACAATGTCAGGGGGCTGAATACTAATGCAAGACAGAGAAAGGTGGTCCTACAAAGTGCTGACTCCGGGGCTGAATACTAATACAAGACAGAAAGGTGGTCCTACAAAGCGCTGACTCGGGCTGAATACTAATACAAGACAGAGAAAGGTGGTCCTACAAAGTGCTGACTCAGGGGGTGAATACTAATACAAGACAGAAAGGTGGTCCTACAAAGTGCTGACTCAGGGGCTGAATACTAATGCAAGACAGAAAGGTGGTCCTATAAAGTGCTGACTCAGGGGCTGATTACTAATACAAGACAGAGAAAGGTGGTCCTACAAAGTGCTGACTCAGGGGCTGAATACTAATACAAGACAGAGAAAGGTGGTCCTATAAAGTGCTGACTCAGGGGCTGAATACTAATACAAGACAGAGAAAGGTGGTCCTACAAAGTGCTGACTCAGGGGGTGAATACTAATACAAGACAGAAAGGTGGTCCTACAAAGTGCTGACTCAGGGGGTGAATACTAATACAAGACAGAGAAAGGTGGTCCTACAAAGTGCTGACTCAGGGGCTGAATACTAATGCAAGACAGAAAGGTGGTCCTCCAAAGTGCTGACTCAGGGGGTGAATACTAATACAAGACAGAAAGGTGGTCCTATAAAGTGCTGAATACTAATACAAGACAGAGAAGGGTGGTCCTACAAAGTGCTGACTCGGGGCTGAATACTAATACAAGACAGAGAAAGGTGGTCCTACAAAGTGCTGGCTCAGGGGGCTGAATACTAATGCAAGACAGAGAAAGATAGTCCTACAAAGTGCTGACTTGGGGGCTGAATACTAATGCAAGACAGAAAGGTGGTCCTTCAAAGTGCTGACTCAGGGGGTGAATACTAATTCAAGACCGAGAAAGGTGGTCCTACAAAGTGCTGACTCAGGGGGCTGAATACTAATACAAGACAGAGAAAGGTGGCCCTACAAAGTGCTGACTCGGGGTGAATACTAATGCAAGAATAAGTTAGTGGGTGATCATACTCCGCCATCCCCTCGTCCTCACCTTCTTCGGGTTTCGGCTCTGGACCCCGGAATCTTCCCTCGGATCGGGCGTCCACCACCTGAAACCTCTTGCTCTCGATGTTGTCCTCGATGTCCTCGAAGCTCTTGAGCAGGGCTTGGTTCATTGTCACCCGGAACGTCTCCGGAGTCACCTGTGTGTCCTCTGATGTCACCGGGTGCTCCCTTTTCATCCAATTGGCGAGACCCCCGTCCAGCACCGACACATTGTTGTGCCCAAAAAGACGGAACATCCACCAAAGCCTGGGGGCGAAGAGCATGCCCGAGCTGTCGGAGTCTAGACCACCACGTGGGAGTCATTGCTGATTGCCAAGTGCACCAACGTACTCGGCAAACTGGTTGGCACTGGGCAGCATCATCTCGTAGGGCGACTGCTGGTCTTTGCATTGCTCCAGGTCGAAGAAGGAGGCTCCGGGTATGTGCCGCTCTGCAAAGTCCTTCTTGGCATCTTTACCCCCGGTTGTGTCCAGTACCCGTAGGGCAGGTGCTTTCTTGGCTTTTAGGGCTACTGAGAGCCACCCACCGGAGACCAAAGCCCGGTTTGCCATGGCTACTTTGAAGGGTGAAGAAGACAATTGGTCGGGGGTTTTTACCCAAGGAGGAGGAGGCTTCTGGGACGTATCCAGTCCAGCGGTTAATTATTTCCTTGCAGGATTTGGATACTATTCACCTTTAGGTTCGCCACTTATCAGCCGCTTATCAGGTCATTAATATTATCAAAGTCGCAGCACAGAAGTCGTATATCATTAGATAGGACAGGGCTGAGCTCACACAGGAGCTAGCACACATCCCTATCCTGGAGAATCCATGGCACTGTTCATCCTGAGCCTCCTGGTTCATGCATACAATGCCAGACATGCAGTGACGATGTGTGATTAGTATGAGTAGAAGATGATGAGATCTTCAGGATCCCAGAGGTCCCTTGTGTCAACACCACTACTCCATTAACTTCTATGGGACTCTCATGGACTCGAGCTGCAGATGGGCGGCTATGGTCAGATACGGGTCTAAGGCTATGTGCCCACTGTGGGTGCTACAAAATCGCTAACTTTTTTTTTACGCCCCCTGCAATTAACTTGAGCTGTATTTTCCCCATAGACTCCATACTAACCCCCCCCCCCCCAAAAAAAAGCACCACAAATGGATGGCTACTCCCACAGTCCTTTTGTGGTGTTTTTTCCTGCGCTTTCCAAAACATAAATGCTGCAATACTCACCTTCCCGGTGATCCCACGGTAATACCCGTTGATTCTTCTTCCATGCACCATCAAAAGCTGTGTTTATCAATCTTTCAGGACCTGCCACCATTTGACTGGTCATGTGACTCAGCCTGTTGCATTGTGTGCAGGATCTGGAAGATCGATAAACACATCTCTTGCTGGTGCACGGAGGAAGAATCACTGGGGCTCGTCGTGGAGGGTGAGAATAGTGTCTGTGTGTCTATAAATGCAGCACAAAAACACAACTCAAATGAGGGGACCCTCCACTGTGAGCCACAGTGATTCTTCTTCTGTGCGCCGGCAAGACATGTGTTTATCGATCTTCCAGGACCTGCACCATTTGACTGGTCATGTGACTCAGCCTGTTGCATTGTGTGCACGATCTGGAATATCGATAAACACATCTCTTGCTGGTGCACGGAGGAACAATCACTGGGGCTCGCCGTGGAGGGTGAGAAAGTGTCTGTATGTCTATAAACGCAGCACAAAAATGCAGCTCAAATGAGGCGACAGACACACAGACAATCACAGAAAGAAATACAGACACTTTCTCAACCTCCACTGTGAGCCCCGGTGATTCTTCCTCTGTGCGCCGGCAAGAGATGTGGTTATCGAGCTTCCAGGACCTGCGCTGTTTGACTGGTCATGTGACTCAGCCTGTAACATGGTGTGCAGGGTCTGGAAGATCGATATACACATATCTTGCCGATGCACGAAGGAAGAATCACTGGGGCTCGCCATGGAGGGTAAGAAAGTGTCTGTGTGTCTACAAACAGCACAAAAACACAACTCAAATAAGGGAACAGAACACCACAACAACAGACACTTTCTCACCCTCCACTGTAGCCCCAGCGATTCTTCTTCCATGCATCGGAAAGAGATGTGTTTATCGATCTTCCAGATCCTGCATAGGATCTAACTAACATGGTGCAGGTCCTGGAAGATCGCAATAGGTTTGTGCTGCATTTGTATAGCTGACAAACACAACACAAAAAAATAAGCACAGTGGGCACATAGCAAACACGATCCAGAGACTAAGTGATCAAGCAAAAGTTAAATGTTAAATATTAAAAAAAAAAAAAACACAAAAGGTATTTCAATTCTTCCAGGTTTAATATATCTTCTATACATAGGATAAGATATAACTTACTGATCTTGGGGGTCCGACTGCTCCCAAGAAAAGGGATCAGAAAAGCCCTATTAAATATCAGCATCGGTCACCAAAAACAATGTGTGGAAGGAGGTGCGCATGCTCGACCTCAGCTCCATTCCCTCCCGATGGGTTGGGGACTCCAGTGGTCCAAGCACCATTGATAAGTAACTTTTCTTCTATTCTAAAGTTGGGGGATAACTTTCTACAACTCTTATAAAGAAAATAGAAATAATCTATATTGACACTTCAAAATGACCAGAGATGTAAAAAGAAAACAACAAAATAAACAAACAAAAATTCCCGGCCATTTTACAATAAAATCAAATGAAAGCTTTATGTACCCCAAAATGATAACAATAAAAAGTAATCCTCATCCTTCAAAAATCAAATTCGACTCACAATATGAAATATAACCGTGTTTCTTAAAAGTGTTTTAATTGTGCAAGAGTTGCAAAACATAAAAAAAAATACAAATCTTGTATATGTATGGCTCTAGGAATCTGATATCTGTAGCCTCCCATGAGTTGTTTTTGAACTCCAAAATTGCAGGATTTAATGCTTTGTTCACTTCCCCCCATGAATAAAGAACTTTGTAAACTTCTTTAGAACTTTTTATGTAGTTCAAAAAGTGCTATTAAAGAAAAAAACAAGATGGAAAGAGTATGGTTCTAGGAATCTGATGTCTGTAGCCTCCCATGAGTTGTTTTTGAACTCCAAAAAAGCAGAATTTGCTGCTTTATTCACTTCCCCCATGAAAAAGAACTTTGTAAAAGTTCTTCAGAACTTTCTAAAAGTTTTAGAACTTTTTATATAGGTCAAAAAGTACTATTGAAGAAAAAACAAGATGGAAAGAGTATGGCTCAAGGAACCTGATATCTCCAAAATTTTAGAATTAGCTACTTTATTCAATTCCCCCCTGAAAAAGAACTTTGTAAAAGTTTTTCAGAACTTTCTATTTACTTCAAAAAGGTTCCAATTAAGAAAAAAAAAACAATAGAAAATGTATGGCTCTAGGAATCTGATGTCTGTAGCCTCCATGAGTTGTTTTTGAACTCCAAAATTGTAGAATTTGCTGCTTTATTCACTCACCCGCTTGATAAAGAACTCTGTAAAAGTTTTTTTTTAGAACTTTATATGTACTTCAAAAAGTTATAAATAAAGATTGCTGCAGGATCTGTTGTAATGGACGATTAAGGGTGCCTTCAGGTCAGGTCCGGTCCGGGGCTGTCAGGGGTGACAACCCTGGACCGGATTTTGGCCTCATAGTATCCTATGGGGCCGGATGGAGCCAGATGGCAGCTATCTGCCATCCGGCTTCCATCTCGCCGGAAGAATCTGGGAGAAGTGGGATCTTTCTCCCGGATCCAAAAACGTTGTTTGCAAGGGAGCGCAGATTGCCCCGGAAGGATTTGCGAGAATCTGGGAGACACCAATTAGGTGCAGATTAGTCTCCCCGGACACAAACGTTTTTGTGTCCGGGGCGGATCCTCCGGGGCAATCCGGTGCTCCCTTAACATGGGACCTATGGCTGATTGCCCGATCGGGAGAATCCGGGAGGATCCGGGAACCGGATACCGGTGGCTGCACGCCGCTGTTATAATTCAGGACCGCGGCTAGCTCCCCGCGAGCCGCGGTCCTGAATAATCAGCAGCTGCGGCAGGATGCACACCGGACCGGACCTGTGTGCTGATCCGGTCCGGCGCTGTCAGGTTCACCCCTAACAGCCCCGGACTGGACCTGACCGCAGTGTGAAACTTAGCCTTAGCCCTCAGGGTTCCAGGAACGCCTCTGACGACCTTCGTGGGTTATGACCCCGGCGATCACATTGTTGTCACTTTCCATAGTATACATATGATAAAGATGATTGTTTACATCAGGTCTCCGAGACTGGAATTATTTATGATTATTTGTTTCTGCGTGACTCTGATAACGAAGACGCTGATTGGTTAATGATTAATCTGATGATGTTAATTAGAAGGTACTTTGTCCGCTGGAAAGGAAATCAATCAATCCATAGTGCTCCTAATGATGTAAAGATATTAACCCCTTCAAGTCTGACTATACACACCAAACGGGCAAATGTACATAGTATGACCTGGGCATCTCCTGCATATAATTATATATCTACACCATGTTCCAAATTATTATGCCAATGTTCTTTTTCTCTGATTTTCCTAATGGTCGGTGCAATGACAGTCAGTGTAATAAGTCATCACCGTTAGATGATACATCGAATTTTATTGAAGAAACCTCCCAATGATAACAGTATAATCTTCACAATTAAAGAAACTCTAAATTCCCTGTTCCACATTATTAGGCACAGGAGAGTTTCTAAACATTTGATATGTTTGAAAGAACTGAAGATGCTGATTTGTTGAATTTTGCAGCATTAGGAGTCACATTCACTGAAATAAAAAGCTATTTAACTCCAAAACCTCCTAACAGGCCAAGTTACATGGTAACATAGGAACCCTTCTTTGATCTCACCTTCACAATTCTTGCATCCATTGAACTTGTGAGTTTCTGGAGAGTTTCTGCTTGTATTTCTTTGCATGATGTCAGAATCGCCTCCCAGAGCTGCTGTTTTGATGTGAACTGCCTCCCACCCTCATAGATCTTTTGCTTGATTATACTCCTAAGGTTCTCTATAGGGTTGAGGTCAGGGGAAGATGGTGGCCACACCATGAGTTTATCTCCTTTTATGCCCATAGCAGCCAGTGGCACAGAGGTATTCTTTGTAGCATGAGATGGTGCACTGTCAGGCATGAAGATGATTTTGCTCCTGAAGGCACGATTCTGCTTTTTGTACCATGGAAGAAAGTTCTCAGTCAGAAACTCTATATACTTTGCAGAGGTCAATTTCACACCTTCAGGAACCTTAAAGGGGCCTACCAGCTGTTTCCCAATGATTCCAGCCCAATACATGATTCCTCCACCTCCATGCTGACGTCGCAGCCTTGTTGGGACATGGTGACATCCACCAACCATCCACTACTCTATTCATCTGGACCATCCAGGGTTGCTCGGCACTCATCAGTAAACAAGACTGGTTGACAATTAGTCTTCATGTATGTCTGGACCCACTGCAACTGTTTCTGCTTGTGAGCACTGTTTAGGGGTGGCCGAATAGTAGGTTTATGCACCACAGCAAGCCTCTGAAGGATCCTACACCTTGAGGTTCAAGGGACTCCAGAGGCTCCAGCAGCTTCACATATGTTTGCTGGTTTGTAAGGCCTTTTTAGCAGCTGCTCTCTTAATCTGATGAACTTGCCTGGCAGAAACCTTCCTTATTCTGCCTTTATCTGCACGAACACATCTGTGCTCAGAATCAGCCACAAATCTCTTCACAGTACGATGATCACACTTACGTTTTCGTGCAATATCTAATGTTTTCATCCCTTGGTGAAGGCATTGCAATATTTGTTGCTTTTCGGCAGCAGAGAGATCCTTTTTCTGTCCCATGTTACTTGAAAACTGTGTCCTGCGTAATATTGTGGAACACCCAATTTTCCTTTTATTGGGCTCACCTGCCAAACTAATGATCACAGGGATCTGAGATTGATTTCAATCATCCAAAGAACCTGAGACACAAAACCATCATGGGTTCATTGGAAAAAAAACAAAAAAAAACCCTATGACATTTAAAACCAATTTGCATAATAATTTGGAACATGGTGTACAGCCGGTATAACCTGGACATCTCCTGTATATAATTATATATGTACAGCCGGTATAACCTGGGTATCTCCTCTATATAATTATATATGTACAGCCGGTATAACCTGGGCATCTCCTGTATATAATTATATATGTACAGCCGGTATAACCTGGGCATCTCCTGTCTATAATTATATATGTACAGCCGGTATAACCTGGGCATCTCCTGTATATAATTATATATGTACAGCTGATATAACCTGGGTATCTCCTCTATATAATTATATATGTACAGCTGATATAACCTGGGTATCTCCTCTATATAATTATATATGTACAGCTGGTATAACCTGGACATCTCCTGTATATAATTATATATGTACAGCCGGTATAACCTGGACATCTCCTGTATATAATTATATATGTACAGCCGGTATAACCTGGACATCTCCTGTATATAATTATATATATGTACAGCCGGTATAACCTGGACATCTCCTGTATATAATTACATATGTACAGCCGGTATAACCTGGACATCTCCTGTATATAATTATATATGTACAGCCGGTATAACCTGGACATCTCCTGTATATAGTTATATATGTACAGCCGGTATAACCTGGACATCTCCTGTATATAATTACATATGTACAGCCGGTATAACCTGGATATCTCCTGTATATAATTATATATGCACAGCTGGTATAACCTGGGCATCTCCTGTATATAATTATATCTGTACAGCCGGTATAACCTGGGCATCTCCTGTATATAATTATATATGTACAGCCGGTATAACCTGGACATCTCCTGTATATAATTATATATGTACAGCTGGTATAACCTGGACATCTCCTGTATATAATTATATATGTACAGCTGGTATAACCTGGGCATCTCCTGTATATAATTATATATGTACAGCCGGTATATCCTGGGCATCTCCTCTATATACTTATATATGTACAGCCGGTATAACCTGGGCATCTCCTGTATATAATTATATATGTACAGCTGGTATAACCTGGACATCTCCTGTATATAATTATATATGTACAGCTGGTATAACCTGGGCATCTCCTGTATATAATTATATATGTACAGCTGGTATAACCTGGACATCTCCTGTATATAATTATATATGTACAGCTGGTATAACCTGGGCATCTCCTGTATATAATTATATATGTACAGCTGGTATAACCTGGACATCTCCTGTATATAATTATATACAGTTAGAGCCAGAAATATTTGGACAGTGACACAATTTTGGCGAGTTGGGCTCTGCATGCCACCACATTGGATTTGAAATGAAACCTCTACAACAGAATTCAAGTGCAGATTGTAACGTTTAATTTGAAGGGTTGAACAAAAATATCTGATAGAAAATGTAGGAATTGTACACATTTCTTTACAAACACTCCACATTTTAGGAGGTCAAAAGTAATTGGACAAATAAACATAACCCAAACAAAATATTTTTATTTTCAATATTTTGTTGCGAATCCTTTAGAGGCAATCACTGCCTTAAGTCTGGAACCCATGGACATCACCAAACGCTGGGTTTCCTCCTTCTTAATGCTTTGCCAGGCCTTTACAGCCGCAGCCTTCAGGTCTTGCTTGTTTGTGGGTCTTTCCGTCTTAAGTCTGGATTTGAGCAAGTGAAATGCATGCTCAATTGGGTTAAGATCTGGTGATTGACTTGGCCATTGCAGAATGTTCCACTTTTTTGCACTCATGAACTCCTGGGTAGCTTTGGCTGTATGCTTGGGGTCATTGTCCATCTGTACTATGAAGCGCCGTCCAATCAACTTTGCAGCATTTGGCTGAATCTGGGCTGAAAGTATATCCCGGTACACTTCAGAATTCATCCGGCTACTCTTGTCTGCTGTTATGTCATCAATAAACACAAGTGACCCAGTGCCATTGAAAGCCATGCATGCCCATGCCATCACGTTGCCTCCACCATGTTTTACAGAGGATGTGGTGTGCCTTGGATCATGTGCCGTTCCCTTTCTTCTCCAAACTTTTTTCTTCCCATCATTCTGGTACAGGTTGATCTTTGTCTCATCTGTCCATAGAATACCTTTCCAGAACTGAGCTGGCTTCTTGAGGTGTTTTTCAGCAAATTTAACTCTGGCCTGTCTATTTTTGGAATTGATGAATGCTTTGCATCTAGATGTGAACCCTTTGTATTTACTGTCATGGGGTCTTCTCTTTAGTGTTGACTTAGAGACAGATACACCTACTTCACTGAGAGTGTTCTGGACTTCAGTTGATGTTGTGAACGGGTTCTTCTTCACCAAATAAAGTATGCGGCGATCATCCACCACTGTTGTCATCCGTGGACGCCCAGGCCTTTTAGAGTTCCCAAGCTCACCAGTCAATTCCTTTTTTCTCAGAATGTACCCAACTGTTGATTTTGCTACTCCAAGCATGTCTGCTATCTCTCTGATGGATTTTTTCTTTTTTTTCAGCCTCAGGATGTTCTGCTTCACCTCAATTGAGAGTTCCTTTGACCGCATGTTGTCTGGTCACAGCAACAGCTTCCAAATGCAAAACCACACACCTGGAATCCACCCCTGAACTTTTAACTACTTCATTGATTACAGGTTAACGAGGGAGACGCCTTCAGAGTTAATTGCAGCCCTTAGAGTCCATTGTCCAATTACTTTTGGTCCCTTGAAAAAGAGGAGGCTATGCATTACAGAGCTATGATTCCTAAACCCTTTCTCCGATTTGGATGTGGAAACTCTCATATTGCAGCTGGGAGTGTGCACTTTCAGCCCATATTATATATGTAATTGTATTTCTGAACATGTTTTTGTAAACAGCTAAAATAACAAAACTTGTGTCACTGTCCAAATATTTCTGGCCCTAACTGTATGTACAGCTGGTATAACCTGGGCATCTCCTGTATATAATAATATATGTACAGCCGGTATAACCTGGGCATCTCCTGTATATAATAATATATGTACAGCTGGTATAACCTGGACATCTCCTGTATATAATTATATATGTTCAGCCGGTATAACCTGGACATCTCCTGTATATAATTATATATGTACAGCCAGTATAACCTGGGCATCTCCTGTATATAATTATATATGTACAGCCGATATAACCTGGACATCTCCTGTATATAATTATATATGTACAGCTGGTATAACCTGGGCATCTCCTGTATATAATTATATATGTTCAGCCGGTATAACCTGGACATCTCCTGTATATAGTTATATATGTACAGCCAGTATAACCTGGGCATCTCCTGTATATAATTATATATGTACAGCCGATATAACCTGGACATCTCCTGTATATAATTATATATGTACAGCTGGTATAACCTGGGCATCTCCTCTACATACTGTAATCAGGTGAAGTGGTGAATAGATTAGTTCTTACAGTAAATTGGTAAATAATGGGCCATAAAGGTAATTAAGGCCCATAAGTAAAACAAGTGAGATATGATATCAGAGCCGGCCTGGGAGTAATCAGACTAATGAGAAAAGTATAATATTAGAATGTGAATCGTTATAGCCTTGAACTGTGAGATATTAATGCGGTGACGGTGCAGCGGGGTCCAGGGACTCACGTATTATGTCGTGTATAGCGGCGAGTCATCATGTGCAGAATTATGTATCAGTGTTCCATAGATATGAGGGGGTGAATGATCTATAGGTTTGGTGCGGGGGGGGCAGGCATGGAAGAAGAGTGAACTTTGTGACCCATATTTGCAGCCTATTGATTGTGCATGTGTTCCTTATTGCATTACCATGACTTAGCGTAAAAGCTAGACCAATGTCAAGTGTCAGATGTCTGTCTCGGGGTCTTGCCCCTCCTCAGTGCAAAACATGGGATGTGATCTGTAATCTCTCAGAGGAGCATTGCATGGCTTATAAGTCTCCTTACACTGATATGTCAGACATCTCACTCCATTGGACTGTCATAAACCTATCATACTGTGAAGAAAATAAGTATTTGACCCCTTGCTGATGTTGTACGTTTGCCCACTGACACAGAAATGAACTGTCTATAATTTTAAGGGTTGGTTAATCTTAACAGTGAGAGATGGAAGATCAAAAATAAAATCCAGAAAATCACATTGTCTAAATGATATAAATGTATTTGCATTTTGCAGAGAGAAATAAGTATTTGATCCCTCTGGCAAACAAGACTTAATAGTTGGTGGTAAACCCCTGTGGCACACAGCAGTCAGATGTTTCTTGTAGTTGATGATGAGGTTTGCGCACATGTCAGGAGGAATTTTGGTCCACCACTCTTTGCAGATCATCTCTAAGTCATTGAGATTTTGAGGCTGTCGCTTGGCAGCTCAGAGCTTCAGCTCCTCTGTAGGTTTTCTATGGGATTAAGGTCTGGAGACTGGATAGGCCACTCCATCACCTTAATGTACTTCTTTTTGGGCCATTGGCATGCTGGAACAACCCAGACACGACCCACTTTTAATGTCCTGGCGGAGGGAAGGAGGTTGTCACTCAGGATTTTATGATACATGGCTTCATCCATTGTCCCATTAATGTAGTGAAATAGGCCTGTGTCCTTAGCAGAGAAACACCCACAAATCATAATGTTTCCACCGCCATGCTTGACTGTTGGGATGGTGTTCTTTGGCAGCATTTCTCTTCCTCCAAACACGGCGAGTTGAGTTAATGCCAAAGAGCTCAATGTTTGTCTCCTCTGACCACAACACCTCCCAATCACTCTCACAATCACCAAGGAGTTATTGGTAACTTCAGAAGGGCGGCACATGTGCCTTCTGGAGCAGGGGGACTTTGCGGCACTGCAGGATTTTAATCCATTACGGCGTAATGTGTTACCAATGGTTTTCTTGGTGACAGTGGTCCCAGCTGCCTTGACACCATTAACATGTTCCCCCCATGTAGTTTTAGGACGATCTCTCCCCTCCTCATGATCCTGGATCCCCCCACGAGGTGATATTTTACATGGAGCCCCAGATCGATGTGGATTGACCTCATTGTGTATTTCTTCCATTTTCTTCCTATTGCCCCCACAGTTGTCTCCTTCTCCCCCAGCTTTAATAATAATAATAATAATAATAATAATAATATTTTATTTATATAGCGCCAACATATTCCGCAGCGCTTTACAATGTAGGGTTAGAGTACAGAAAATACAGTAAGTAATTACAATAGAGAACAAATAAAGTACAATAATTGGATACAAAACAATAGGCAGAGAATCAATGTGAAAAAAAAAAAAAAAAAAATACAATAAATAAAGCAAGAAATGAAGGTGACCCTGCTCAAAAGAGCTTACAATCTACAACGGGATAGGGGTTGCGCAAGGTGCCGGGGCTTATTGCACTGGTGGTCCAGGCATCTTGAGGAAATGGGGCATAGGGCTAAGCTTACATGGATGGTCATTATACAATCTGTGTAGACCTTTATGTTTTGGTGGAGTTTGTGAAGAGTAATGTCCAGAGGATAGCCCATTCACTGTCTACAGTACAAAGGACTTCTATTAGGGGTATGATAGGCCGCCTTAAAAAGATGCGTTTTTAGGGATCGTCTGAAGCCATGGAAGTTGTGGATAGTCCTGATTTCTTGGGGTAAAGCATTCCAGAGGATTGGTGCAGCTCTGGAGAAGTCTTGGAGCCGGGAGTGGGAGGATCGGATTAGTGCAGATGTCAGTCGAAGGTCATTTGAGGAACGTAGAGAGCGGGTGGGGTGATAGACAGAGATGAGGGAGGAGAGGTAGGGGGGAGCTGCACTGTGAAGAGCTTTGTGGGTGAGAAGAAGCAATTTGAATTTGATCCTGTAGTGTACGGGCAGCCAGTGCAATGACTGGTACAGAGCAGAGGCATCTGAGTAACGATTGGCCAGATGGGTGATCCTGGCTGCTGCATTAAGGATGGACTGGAGAGGAGAAAGTCTGGTGAGGGGAGGCCGCTTAATAGAGAGTTGCAATAGTCAAGGCGGTAATGGATTAGGGCCACGGTGAGGGTTTTTGTTGTTTCCAGGGTGAGAAAGGGGCGGACTCTAGAGATATTCTTCAGGTGTAAGCGACAGGAGCGGACGAGAGATTGCGTGTGGGAGGAGAAGGAGAGATCGGTGTCAAACATAACACCCAGACAGCGAGCCTGCTGACTAGGCATTATCGTAGTGCTGCAAACTGAGAGAGAGATGTCCGATTTAGGGAGCTTTGTCTTCCTTATGGTCTTGTAGCACATTCCAGCCTTGCGCAGGTCTAGGATCTTTTCCCTGACATCCTTACAAAGCTCTGTGCTCTTCCCATGTTGTAGAGGTTAGAGGTGACTGATACATTGTGTGGACAGGAGTCTTTATACAGGTGACAATGTAACACAGCTGTGTGTAATGCAGGGAACCAGGTGATGAGGAGCCGATAACTGCTCTGTAGGGGCCAGAACTCCTAATGGTGGGAGGGGATCAAATACTTATTTCTCTCTGCAAAATGCAAATACATTGATACCATTTACACAATGGGATTTTCTGGATTTTATTTTTGCTATTCTATATCTCACTGTTAAAATTAACCGACCCTTAAAATGATAGACAGTTCATGTCTGTGTCAGTGGGCAAACGTACAACATCAGCAAGGGATCAAATACTTATTTCATTCACTGTACAGCCAAATCAGATCTCATGCTATGCATTGAGGAGGGGCAAAATCCTGAAACATGTGGCTCCAAATTAAGATTCTAGTTTGGCTTTTATCCTTATGCTCCCACAATGGATTCCTCTACACCAATTATGCCCCCTTTGTATCGTACAGAGTATGATGCCCCCATTGTTTCTTATAGCCCCACACCTGCCCACATACAATACGATGACTCCACAGTCATGTACACAATATGACATCACCCATAGCCTCCCACACATACGGTAGTATGTTATTCCCGGTGCTGCACATAAGGAGGGGTTACATACAAA
Organism: Allobates femoralis; assembly: GCA_033576535.1. Lineage (NCBI taxonomy): Eukaryota > Metazoa > Chordata > Amphibia > Anura > Aromobatidae > Allobates > Allobates femoralis. The sequence continues at coordinate 565,326,153 of JARQOC010000005.1, read as the reverse complement.
ATACAGATATAAATTACAGTAAACAGAGGGGGGCAGCCAGGGGGAGAGAGTCCTGACCTTGTGGGCTTACAGTCTACAAGACAATGGGGAGGAAAACAATAGGTTGGAGGGGTTTGTGGCAATTCTGGTGTGGCAGCTGCAGTGATGGTGAGGTCAGGGCTGGCGTTGGGGGGGAGAAGGCAGACTGGGCAGTTGCCCAGGGCCCCACTCTCTTAGGGGCCCCCAATGGAGCTGAACTGAAAATAGCAATAAAACAGTGAAAAAAATGTAAAAATACACAAATTTGGTATCGCTGCGTTTGTAAGAATCTAAGCTATCAATATATGAAGTAAATTAATCCAGTTGGTGAATGGCGTAATGGGAAAAAAATAAAAACGCCAGAATTGTTTTTTTTGGCCACCACATTGTTACAATACAATGCAATAAAAGGCGATCAGAATATTGTATCTGACTCAAAATGATATCAGTAAACATGTCAGCTCAGGGCACATAGAGTAATCCTCACATAGCCCTGTATCTTCAAAAATTAACACATCATGGGGCTCAGAAAATGGCAAATAAAGCAAATTGTATTATTTTTTTTTTACAAACTTCTGGGGCTTTTTTATGATTGAAATAATAAAAATGTTCAGTATCTTCTTATTCTGACCCAGATAATAAACTTATGAAGTCACTTTACCATATAGTTCAAAGCACTTGGAATGTTTTTCTCATTCTCCAGTACATTATGTGGTAGAATGAATGATGTCATTCAATAGTACAACTCATCCCGCAAAAAAACAAGCCCTCGTACGTCTATGTGGAAGGAAAAATAATAAAGTTCTGGCTCTTGGAAGATGCGGAGGGGAAAACAAAAACGAAAAAACCGCTCAGTGGTGAAAGGTATAAAATCCTTGTAATTGCCATATAATAGCAGCAGGAGCGCCCCCCATAGGCTTCAGTCTTCACATATAATAGCAGCAGGAGCGCCCCCCACAGGCTTCAGTCTTCACATATAATAGCAGCAGGAGCGCCCCCCACAGGCTTCAGTCTTCACATATAATAGCAGCAGGAGCGCCCCCCGCAGGCTTCAGTCTTCACATATAATAGCAGCAGGAGCGCCCCCCGCAGGCTTCAGTCTTCACATATAATAGCAGCAGGAGCGCCCCCCGCAGGCTTCAGTCTTCACATATAATAGCAGCAGGAGCGCCCCCCACAGGCTTCAATCTTCACATATAATAGCAGCAGGAGCGCCCCCCATAGGCTTCAGTCTTCACATATAATAGCAGCAGGAGCGCCCCCCATAGGCTTCAGTCTTCACATATAATAGCAGCAGGAGCGCCCCCCGCAGGCTTCAGTCTTCACATATAATAGCAGCAGGAGCGCCCCCCACAGGCTTCACTCTTCACATATAATAGCAGCAGGAGCGCCCCCCTGCAGGCTTCAGTCTTCTCATATAATAGCAGCAGGAGCGCCCCCCGCAGGCTTCAGTCTTCACATATAATAGCAGCAGGAGCGCCCCCCACAGGCTTCAGTCTTCACATATAATAGCAGCAGGAGCGCCCCCCGCAGGCTTCACTCTTCACATATAATAGCAGCAGGAGCGCCCCCCGCAGGCTTCAGTCTTCACATATAATAGCAGCAGGAGCGACCCCCGCAGGCTTCAGTCTTCACATATAATAGCAGCAGGAGCGCCCCCCGCAGGCTTCAGTCTTCACATATAATAGCAGCAGGAGCGCCCCCGCAGGCTTCAGTCTTCACATATAATAGCAGCAGGAGCGCCCCCCGCAGGCTTCAGTCTTCACATATAATAGCAGCAGGAGCGCCCCCCTGCAGGCTTCAGTCTTCACATATAATAGCAGCAGGAGCGCCCCCCGCAGGCTTCAGTCTTCACATATAATAGCAGCAGGAGCGCCCCCCGCAGGCTTCAGTCTTCACATATAATAGCAGCAGGAGCGCCCCCCACAGGCTTCAGTCTTCCCATATAATAGCAGCAGGAGCGCCCCCGCAGGCTTCAGTCTTCACATATAATAGCAGCAGGAGCGCCCCCCACAGGCTTCAGTCTTCCCATATAATAGCAGCAGGAGCGCCCCCCGCAGGCTTCAGTCTTCACATATAATAGCAGCAGGAGCGCCCCCCGCAGGCTTCAGTCTTCACATATAATAGCAGCAGGAGCGCCCCCCGCAGGCTTCAGTCTTCACATATAATAGCAGCAGGAGCGCCCCCCACAGGCTTCAATCTTCACATATAATAGCAGCAGGAGCGCCCCCCACAGGCTTCAGTCTTCACATATAATAGCAGCAGGAGCGCCCCCCGCAGGCTTCAGTCTTCACATATAATAGCAGCAGGAGCGCCCCCCACAGGCTTCAGTCTTCACATATAATAGCAGCAGGAGCGCCCCCCACAGGCTTTAATCTTCACATATAATAGCAGCAGGAGCGCCCCCCACAGGCTTCAATCTTCACATATAATAGCAGCAGGAGCGCCCCCCATAGGCTTCAGTCTTCACATATAATAGCAGCAGGAGCGCCCCCCGCAGGCTTCAGTCTTCACATATAATAGCAGCAGGAGCGCCCCCCACAGGCTTCAATCTTCACATATAATAGCAGCAGGAGCGCCCCCCATAGGCTTCAGTCTTCACATATAATAGCAGCAGGAGCGCCCCCCATAGGCTTCAGTCTTCACATATAATAGCAGCAGGAGCGCCCCCCGCAGGCTTCAGTCTTCACATATAATAGCAGCAGGAGCGCCCCCCACAGGCTTCAGTCTTCACATATAATAGCAGCAGGAGCGCCCCCCTGCAGGCTTCAGTCTTCTCATATAATAGCAGCAGGAGCGCCCCCCGCAGGCTTCAGTCTTCACATATAATAGCAGCAGGAGCGCCCCCCACAGGCTTCAGTCTTCACATATAATAGCAGCAGGAGCGCCCCCCGCAGGCTTCACTCTTCACATATAATAGCAGCAGGAGCGCCCCCCGCAGGCTTCAGTCTTCACATATAATAGCAGCAGGAGCGCCCCCCGCAGGCTTCAGTCTTCACATATAATAGCAGCAGGAGCGCCCCCCGCAGGCTTCAGTCTTCACATATAATAGCAGCAGGAGCGCCCCCCGCAGGCTTCAGTCTTCACATATAATAGCAGCAGGAGCGCCCCCCGCAGGCTTCAGTCTTCACATATAATAGCAGCAGGAGCGCCCCCCACAGGCTTCAGTCTTCCCATATAATAGCAGCAGGAGCGCCCCCCGCAGGCTTCAGTCTTCACATATAATAGCAGCAGGAGCGCCCCCCACAGGCTTCAGTCTTCCCATATAATAGCAGCAGGAGCGCCCCCCGCAGGCTTCAGTCTTCACATATAATAGCAGCAGGAGCGCCCCCCGCAGGCTTCAGTCTTCACATATAATAGCAGCAGGAGCGCCCCCCCGCAGGCTTCAGTCTTCACATATAATAGCAGCAGGAGCGCCCCCCACAGGCTTCAATCTTCACATATAATAGCAGCAGGAGCGCCCCCCACAGGCTTCAGTCTTCACATATAATAGCAGCAGGAGCGCCCCCCACAGGCTTCAGTCTTCACATATAATAGCAGCAGGAGCGCCCCCCGCAGGCTTCAGTCTTCACATGTTTAGGATGGCTGTAATTATTGTTTGGGGACCTCCTTAATTCCTATATTTGTAGCCAGTTATCAAGCAGAATTTACAAGGCATTAAAGGGAATGTCCAGGATTAATAAAACTTTACTACATTCACTCAAAAACAGCGCCACCCCTGTGTACAGGTGACATGTGGTATTACAGCATAGGCCCATTCACTTAAATGGAGCTGAGCTGTAATATCACACATAACCTGTAGACAGGGGGGGCGCTGTTTTTGAAAGAAATCCGTCATGTTTATAGAATTCTGGACAACTCCTTTAAGATCAATATTTCCACTCGTGACCCCAGAACAACACAAGACACCGGGATGGGGATAATTCAAATGTATTATTTTTATGATATGAAGAATATTGCAGATCTTATTAAAGATGACATAAGTAAATGATCCTATGGGAACATTCTCCTTACTGAATCTACAGTGTGTAAATCCTATTTTGTTAAACACTTGTAAGAGAGATGGGGATTGTGAACACAGGACTCATAATAAAAAAGCCCCAGAAATTTGTAAAATAATAAATAAATTGCTTTATTTGTCATTTTCCAAGACCCATGATGTGTTAATTTTTGAAGATACAGGGCTATGTAAGGCTTACTTTTTGCGCCCTGAGCTGACATTTTTACTGATATCATTTTGAGTCAGATACAATATTCTGATCGCCTTTTATTGCTTTGTATTGTAACAATGTGGTGGCCCAAAAAACTTAATTCTGGCGTTTTTATTTTTTTCTCATTACGCCATTTACCAGTTGGATTAATTTACTTCATATATTGATAGCTTAGATTCTTACGAACGCAGCGATACCAAATATGTGTATTTTTACATTTTTTTCACTGTTTTATTGATATTTTCAGTTCAGCTCCTTTGGGGGCCCCTAAGAGAGTGGGGGCCCTGGGCAACTGCCCAGTCTGTCCCCCCCTACCGCCAGCCCTGGTGATGCGGCTGCTCTGGTGGTGGTGAGGTGACAGCTTTGGTGGTGGTGAGGTGGCAGCTCCGGTGGTGGTGAGGCGGCAGCTTCAGTGGTGGTGAAGTGGCAGCTCCAGTGTCGGTGAGGCGGCAGCTCCGGTGGTGGTGAGATGGCAGCTCCGATGGTGGTGAGGTGACATCTCCAGTGGTGGTGAGGCGGCAGCTCCGGTGGTGGTGAGATGGCAGCTCCGATGGTGGTGAGGTGACATCTCCAGTGGTGGTGAGGCGGCAGCTCCGTTGATGGTGAGGCGATAGCTCAGGTGGTGGCAGGGTGGCAGCTCCGGTGGTGGTGAAGTGACAGCTCCGGTGGCAGTGAGGTTGCAGCTCCAATGGTGGTGGTGAGGCGGCAGCTCCGATGGTGGTGAAGTGGCAGCTCTGATGGTGGTGAGGTGACATCTCCGGTGGTGAGGCGACAGCTCCAGTGGTGGTGAGGTGACAGCTCAGTTGTTGGTGAGTAGCAGCTCTGGAGGTGGTAGCTCCAGTGATGGTGAGGTAGCAGCTCTGGTGGTGGTGAGGCTGGCGGTGGTGATGTAGCAGCTCTGATTGTGGTGTGGCAGCAGCTTCGGTGGTGCTGAAAGGTGGCCGTTCTGGTGGTGGTGAGGTGGCTGCTCCGCTGGTGGTGAGGTGGTAGCTTCGATGGTGGTGAGGTGGTAGCTTCGATGGTGGTGAGGTGATAACTTCAGTGGTGTTGAGGTGGCAGCTCCAGTAGTGGTGAGTAGCAGCTCCGGTGGTGGTGAGGTGGCAGCTCTGTTGGTGGTGCGGTAACAGCTTCGGTGGTGATGAGGCGGCAGCTCTGGTGGTGGTGAGGTGACAGCTTCGGTGGTGATGAGGTGGCAGCTCTGTTGGTGGTGTGGTAACAGCTTTGGTGGTGGTGAGGTGACATCTCCGGTGCTGGTGAGATGGCAGCTCCAGTGGTGGTGAGGTGACAGCTCCAGTGGTGGTGAGGTGACAGCTCAATTGGTGGTGAGTAGCAGCTCCGGAGGTGGTAGCTCCAGTGATGGTGAGGTAGCAGCTCTGGTGGTGGTGAGGCTGGCGGTGGTGATGTAGCAGCTCTGATTGTGGTGTGGCAGCAGCTTCGGTGGGGCTGAAAGGTGGCCGTTCCGGTGGTGGTGAGGTGGCTGCTCCGCTGGTGGTGAGGTGGTAGCTTCGATGGTGGTGAGGTGGTAGCTTCGATGGTGGTGAGGTGATAACTTCAGTGGTGTTGAGGTGGCAGCTCCAGTGGTGGTGAGTAGCAGCTCCGGTGGTGGTGAGGTGGCAGCTCTGTTGGTGGTGCGGTAACAGCTTCGGTGGTGATGAGGCGGCAGCTGTGGGTGCTGTGGTGAGGTGACAGCGTCGGTGGTGATGAGGTGGCAGCTCCGGTGGTGGTGGTGAGGCAGCAGCTCCGGTGGTGGTGAAGTGTGTGAACAGCTCCGTGGTGGGTGGTGTGGTGGAGGTGACAGCTCCGGGTGGTGGTGATAGTGTGACCCCAGCTCCGGTGGTGGTGAGGTGACAGCTCCAGTTGGTGGGGTGAGGTGACAGCTCAAGTGGTGGTGAGGTGACAACTCCAGTGGTGGTGAGGTGACAGCTCCAGTGGTGGTGAGGTGGCAGCTCCAGTGGTGGTGAGGTGACAGCTCCAGTGGTGGTGAGGGCAGCAGCTCCAGTGGTGGTGAGGTGACAGCTCAGTGGTGGTGAGGTGACAGCTCCAGTGGTGGTGAGGTGACAGCTCCAGTGGTGGTGAGGTGGCAGCTCCAGTGGTGGTGAGGTGACAGCTCAAGTGGTGGTGAGGTGACAGCTCCAGTGGTGGTGAGGTGACAGCTCCAGTGGTGGTGAGGTGCAGCTCCAGTGGTGGTGAGGTGACAGCTCCAGTGGTGGTGAGGGCAGCTCCAGTGGTGGTGAGGTGACAGCTCAAGTGGTGGTGAGGTGACAGCTCCAGTGGTGGTGAGGTGACAGCTCCAGTGGTGGTGAGTGGCAGCTCCAGTGGTGGTGAGGTGACAGCTCCAGTGGTGGGTGACAGCCTCAGTGGTGGTGAGGGACAGCTCCAGTGGGTGGTGGGTGACAGCTCCAGTGGTGGTGAGGTGACAGCTCCAGTGGTGGTGAGGTGACAGCTCCAGTGGTGGTGAGGTGACAGCTCCAGTGGTGGTGAGGCTGACAGCTCCAGTGGTGGTGAGGTGACAGCTCCAGTGGTGGTGAGGTGACAGTGACAGCTCCAGTGGTGGTGAGGTGACAGCTCCAGTGGTGGTGAGGTGACAGCTCCAGTGGTGGTGAGGTGACAGCTCCAGTGTGGTGGTGAGTGACAGCTCCAGTGGTGGTGAGGTGACAGCTCCAGTGGTGGTGAGGTGACAGCTCCAGTTGGTGGGTATGGGTGACAGCTCCAGTGGTGGTGAGGTACAGCTCCAGTGGTGTGAGGTGCAGCTCAGTGTGGTGAGTGACAGCTCCAGTGGTGGTGAGGTGACAGCTCCAGTGGTGGTGAGGTGACAGCTCCAGTGGTGGTGAGGTGCAGCTCCAGTGGTGGTGAGGTGACAGCTCCAGTGGTGGTGAGGAGCAGCTCCAGTGGTGGTGAGGTGACAGCTCAAGTGGTGGTGAGGTGACAGCTCCAGTGGTGGTGAGGTGACAGCTCCAGTGGTGGTGAGGTGCAGCTCCAGTGGGGTGAAGGTGGAGCTCAGTGGGTGAGGTGACAGCTCCAGTGGTGGTGAGGAGGCAGCTCCATGTGGTGGTGAGGTGACAGCTCCAGTGGTGGTGAGGGCAGCTCCGTGGTGGTGAGGTGACAGCTCCAGTGGTGGTGAGGTGACAGCTCCAGTGGTGGTGAGGTGACAGCTCCAGTGGTGGTGAGGTGACAGCTCCAGTGGTGGTGAGGTGACAGCTCCAGTGGTGGTGAGGTGACAGCTCCAGTGGTGGTGTAGGTGACAGCTCCAGTGGTGGTGAGGTGACAGCTCAGTGGTGGTGAGGTGACAGCTCCAGTGGTGGTGAGGTGTGACAGCTCCAGTGGTGGTGAGGTGCAGCTCCAGTGGTGGTGAGGTGACAGCTCCAGTGGTGGTGAGGGCAGCAGCTCCAGTGGTGGTGAGGTGACAGCTCCAGTGGTGGTGAGGTGACAGCTCCAGTGGTGGTGAGGTGACAGCTCCAGTGGTGGTGAGGTGACAGCTCCAGTGGTGGAGGGCAGCACCAGTGGTGGTGAGGGTGACAGCTCAGTGTGAGTGGAGGTTGACAGCTCCAGTGGTGGTGAGGTGACAGCTCCAGTGGTGGTGAGGTGACAGCTCCAGTGGTGGTGAGGTGACAGCTCCAGTGGTGGTGAGGTGACAGCTCCAGTGGTGGTGAGGTGACAGCTCCAGTGGTGGTGAGGTGACAGCTCCAGTGGTGGTGAGGTGACAGCTCCAGTGGTGGTGAGGTGACAGCTCCAGTGGTGGTGAGGTGACAGCTCCAGTGGTGGTGAGGTGACAGCTCCAGTGGTGGTGAGGTGACAGCTCCAGTGGTGGTGAGGTGACAGCTCCAGTGGTGGTGAGGTGACAGCTTCGGTGGTGGTGAGGTGACAGCTCAAGTGGTGGTGAGGTGACAGCTCCAGTGGTGGTGAGGTGACAGCTCCAGTGGTGGTGAGGTGACAGCTCCAGTGGTGGTGAGGTGACAGCTCCAGTGGTGGTGAGGTGAGCAGCTCGGTGGTGGTGAGGTGACAGCTCAAGTGGTGGTGAGGTGACAGCTCCAGTGGTGGTGAGGTGACAGCTCCAGTGGTGGTGAGGTGACAGCTCCAGTGGTGGTGAGTGACGTGATGGTGGTGAGGTGACAGCTCCAGTGGTGGTGAGGTGACAGCAGGTGAGCAGCTCCAGTGGTGGTGAGGTGCAGCTCAGTGGTGGTAGTGACAGCTCAGGTGGTGGTGAGTGGCAGCTCAGTGGTGGAGGTGACAGCTCAGTGGTGGTGAGGCAGCGCTTCGGTGGGGAGGTGACAGCTCAAGTGGTGGTGAGGTGACAGCTCCAGTGGTGGTGAGGTGACAGCTCCAGTGGTGGTGAGGTGACAGCTCCAGTGGTGGTGAGGTGACAGCTCCAGTGGTGGTGAGGTGACAGCTCAGTGGTGGTGAGGCAGCAGCTCCAGTGGTGGTGAGGTGACAGGTCCAGTGGTGGTGAGGTGACAGCTCCAGTGGTGGTGAGGTGGCAGCTCCAGTGGTGGTGAGGTGACAGCTCCAGTGGTGGTGAGGCAGCAGCTTCGGTGGTGGTGAGGTGACAGCTCAAGTGGTGGTGAGGTGACAGCTCCAGTGGTGGTGAGGTGACAGCTCCAGTGGTGGTGAGGCAGCAGCTCCCAGTGGTGGTGAGGTGACAGCTCCAGTGGTGGTGAGGTGACAGCTCCAGTGGTGGTGAGGTGACAGCTCCAGTGGTGGTGAGGTGACAGCTCCAGTGGTGGTGAGGCAGCAGCTCCAGTGGTGGTGAGGTGACAGGTCCAGTGGTGGTGAGGTGACAGCTCCAGTGGTGGTGAGGTGGCAGCTCCAGTGGTGGTGAGGTGACAGCTCCAGTGGTGGTGAGGCAGCAGCTTCGGTGGTGGTGAGGTGACAGCTCAAGTGGTGGTGAGGTGACAGCTCCAGTGGTGGTGAGGTGACAGCTCCAGTGGTGGTGAGGCAGCAGCTCCCAGTGGTGGTGAGGTGACAGCTCCAGTGGTGGTGAGGTGACAGCTCCAGTGGTGGTGAGGTGACAGCTCCAGTGGTGGTGAGGTGACAGCTCTGGTGGTGGTGAAGTGACAGCTCGGTGGTGGTGAGGTGACAGCTCCAGTGGTGGTGAGGTGACAGCTCTGGTGGTGGTGAAGTGACAGCTCGGTGGTGGTGAGGTGACAGCTCCAGTGGTGGTGAGGCAGCAGCTTCGGTGGTGGTGAGGTGACAGCTCAAGTGGTGGTGAGGTGACAGCTCCAGTGGTGGTGAGGTGACAGCTCCAGTGGTGGTGAGGCAGCAGCTCCCAGTGGTGGTGAGGTGACAGCTCCAGTGGTGGTGAGGTGACAGCTCCAGTGGTGGTGAGGTGACAGCTCGGTGGTGGTGAGGTGACAGCTCCAGTGGTGGTGAGGTGACAGCTCGGTGGTGGTGAGGTGACAGCTCGGTGGTGGTGAGGTGGCAGAGATGGGTTTTCAAGTTCCATCTAAAGGTTATGATTGTGGAAGATGATTGGCCATGTTGGAGAACAGAATCCCATAGACCTGTATGGATGGTTTTGCAGTTTAGTATAATATATCCATATTAAGGCTGGATCACACTGCTGGTTTTTGGCATCATTGTGAATCCGGCTTCCTGTTCCCCTGATCCGGGGGTTCACGGTTTTTGTACTGAGATCAATAACGCATTTGGTTGTGAATTTGGTCTCCGTGACAAATCCGGGATCACCTGGATCCGGGGCCCTTTGGGTTGAATCATGTAACTCTATGTGGCCCTATGTAACCGAGATCTGGCGGATTTTGGATCCCGTTGGATCCAGACACCGGATCCAGGTTTTCGGTCTGTGCAGGCCCCTAGGGGAATCATTTACAACCGGATCTGGCAGAAATAGGTGCGAAACCTGATGGAATGGATCTCATAGATCAATGATAATAACCAGAGCGAAGCATCCAGATTGTCCCCCACTAATCACTGTATGTGGGGGGATGGGATGATGTCTACAGACATGGGGGGTTACATTGTATCACTCACAACCTCCAGCCTTGTGTGCTGCTGATACATTGTATCCCTGGGAAGCCCCGCCCCTTGCTCTCTGTGGCTCCGCCCCCTGGATGTGCTTCCTTTGTATCAGCAGCAGGAAGGCATCGGAGTGATTGTGTCCCCGGATGAGATGTATGGGGCCCCTGGAGGACTCAAGGAAGGGCCACAGCACACAGCACCTGCACCCTGACAGCCTGCTCCCTCTACAGCACCTGCACCCTCCAACCTCCTGTGTCTGGGTGAGTCACTGCAAGCAACAAGCCCTCCCCATAGGATTAACCCTCCAGGAGATCCCAGACAGGGAACAGCATACACACGGAGGTATATACACCCACAGGTATACACATGGAGATATATACACCCACAGTTATACACATGGAGATATATACACCCACAGTTATACACATGGAGATATATACACCCACAGGTATACACATGGAGATATATACACCCACAGGTATACACATGGAGATATATACACCCACAGGTATACACATGGAGATATATACACCCACAGGTATACACATGGAGATATATACACATATATATAAACACCCAGAGCTATACACAAATGTATACATATATATATATACCCACAGGTAAATACAAATATAGATATACACCCACAGCTATACACATGGATATATATATATACACCCTGACCCACAGGTATACACATATATATATATACCCAGAGCTATACACAAATGTATACATATATATATATATATATATCTACTCTATAATTGCCGTAGGCAAAATTGTGTCGGCCCCTGAAAACGCCGTGGCTTTGTCACACTGTGACGTCACCACGCGCGAGCAATGGCCGAAAATAGAACCAGAGGCTCGGCCACAAACTTAGCGATTTACCGCTGAGGTAGCGCGAGCAATGGCCGCGAGGCCATTGCGAGTCGCTACCTCAGTCGCCGCACCTGCCGCAACTCCCCCTATACTTTCAATGGGGATCTATTGCGAGTCGCTACACTTGCAGGTTGGTGTAAAGATGTCATTGGAATAATTGGATTATTATTTGAAAATCTAAAAAAAAAATTAAAAATATTCTAGACACCCGATGCATTTGCATCGGGCTCACAGCTAGTATATATATATATATATATATATATATTATATATATATATATATATATATAATAATAACCCACAGGTAAATACAAATATAGATATACACCCACAGCTATACACATGGATATATATATACACCCTGACCCACAGGTATACACATATATATATATACCCAGAGCTATACACAAATGTATGCATATATATAATTAATATATATATATTTACACACGTGTATATACCCAGAGCTATAGTTGTGGCCAAAAGTATTGACACCCCTGCAATTCTGTCAGATAATACTCAGCTTCTTCCTGAAAAGATATTGCAATCACAAATTCTTTGGTATTATTATCTTCATTTAATTTGTCTTCAATGAAAAAAACACAAAAGAGAATGAAGGAAAAAGCAAAACATCGATCATTTCACACAAAACTCCAAAAATGGGCCGGACAAAAGTATTGACACCCCTGCAATTCTGTCAGATAATCCTCAGTTTCTTCCTGATAATGATTGCAATCACAAATTCTTTGGTATTATTATCTTCATTTAATTTGTCTTCAATGAAAAAACACAAAAGAGAATGAAGTGGGGTCTTCCTGGGTCTCCTACCATATAGTCCCTTTTCATTCAGACACTGACGGATAGTACGGGTTGACACTGTTGTACCCTCGGACTGCAGGGCAGCTTGAACTTGTTTGGATGTTAGTCGAGGCGCCGCTGTCGCCGGGATATACGCGTCTGGCCGCAGCCAACGTCAGGAGATCAGCAGGATCTCCCGACAGTGGCTGCAGCGTGCACGAGCCAACCAACCTCTGTGCAGCAGTAGCTCAACCGCGGCCGCGGTGACCAATCAGAGAAGTAGCACGGCTTGGCACGCGGTTTGAATGCCGCGTCTCTCATTGGTCGCCACAGCCGACCAATCAGAATAGCGGTGCGCTCCATGGCGCCATATTTGAAATACACTGAGCGTCGCACATTGTATTTCAAATAAATGTATTTATTTATTTTTTTATTCTAGAATACCTGATGCGTTAGAATCGGGCCACTATCTACTGTATATATATATATACTTCCACAGCTATGCAGAGTATTGATGCATCCATGGTAAAGAGGAAAACAATCTAAGGGCCCTTTCACATCAGCGGTATTTTCAAATCGCGGCAGATGCAGTGAAAAAAACGTCATCTGCCGCGATTACCGCATAATCGCGACACTTGCGGCACAGTTGCGGCAAGCCCCATGCAATGTCTATGGGGCTTGCGGTAAGGGTGCGGCAAGTGCGGTTTCAGCACTTGCGGCAGGTGCGGCCGCGAAAAAAACCGCTGATGTGAAAGGGCCCTAACAGCAACAGTTTGAATATTTAATAACATGTGGATATTATTTATTCATTTGTTTTCTCATCAGGAATGTCTGTTTACTAATTATTATTTATCTATATAATATTTATCATCTATTTGAATAGTTTCACCCCTGGGTAAGAGCTTCATCTGGGGGCTACATGTCTCATGAGCCTTGAAATCTATATTCTTATTTTGCAGACAGGCGGCCATCATGCAGGTGTCATCTCAAAAGCGCTCGTATCTCAGCAGGATCAGGGGGGCGCAGGCCCTCATCAGCATGGACCCCAACTTATTACGTGAGTGTTCAGGCACTACATATACTCCTGGTACTGGTGTGAGCAGATGTAGGAGATCATATATATACACAGAAACACCCTCATATCAAAGTCCTGGAGGTCTCTTGTTTACAACAGAGCGCCCTTCATCTGTGAAGTGTCTGCTGGGCGCCCCTTCATCTGTGAAGTGTCTGGTGGGCGCCCCTTCATCTGTGAAGTGTCTGGTGGGCGCCCCTTCATCTGTGAAGTGTCTGGTGGGCGCCCCTTCATCTGTGAAGTGTCTGGTGGGCGGTCCTTCATCTGTGAAGTGTCTGGTGGGCGCCCCTTCATCTGTGAAGTGTCTGGTGGGCGTTCCTTCATCTGTGAAGTGTCTGGTGGGCGCTCCTTCATCTGTGAAGTGTCTGGTGGGCGCTCCTTCATCTGTGAAGTGTCTGGTGGGCGCTCCTTCACCTGTGAAGTGTCTGGTGGGCGCTACTTCACCTGTGAAGTGTCTGGTGGGCGCTCCTTCACCTGTGAAGTGTCTGGTGGGCGCTCCTTCACCTGTGAAGTGTCTGGTGGGCGCTCCTTCATCTGTGAAGTGTCTGGTGGGCGCTCCTTCATCTGTGAAGTGTCTGGTGGGCGCTCCTTCACCTGTGAAGTGTCTGGTGGGCGCTCCTTCACCTGTGAAGTGTCTGGTGGGCGCTCCTTCATCTGTGAAGTGTCTGGTGGGCGCTCCTTCATCTGTGAAGTGTCTGGTGGGCGCTCCTTCACCTGTGAAGTGTCTGGTGGGCGCTCCTTCACCTGTGAAGTGTCTGGTGGGCCCTCCTTCACCTGTGAAGTGTCTGGTGGGCCGTCCTTCACCTGTGAAGTGTCTGGTGGGCCGTCCTTCACCTGTGAAGTGTCTGGTGGGCCGTCCTTCACCTGTGAAGTGTCTGGTGGGCCGTCCTTCACCTGTGAAGTGTCTGGTGGGCCGTCCTTCACCTGTGAAGTGTCTGGTGGGCGCTCCTTCACCTGTGAAGTGTCTGGTGGGCCGTCCTTCACCTGTGAAGTGTCTGGTGGGCCGTCCTTCACCTGTGAAGTGTCTGGTGGGCCGTCCTTCATCAGTGTGTCTTCAGGGATGAAGGACCACCCACCGGACACAACTCACTCACATGAATCATTGGAATGCTTAGCAGTTCTTTGTCTTTGCTATGCTCTATTAGTGATGGCACACAGAGGATTGTTGGCATGTTTTCTCCGTCAGTAGAAGTGATTACATTTTCCATGTAAATGACACATTCAGCTCTGCCTCATCTGCCTCTGTGTCAGAGAAAGATCACGATTCCCTGTTCTGATGTTATAGGAATCCCAGAGGTCGTACTGGAGAGGATCGAGATCAAGATAGAGGACGACACCTCCATAAAATTAGAAAGTAAGTGATTGATCTGTAACGTTCTGGAGCATCTCAATGAATTAGAAGATCATCAAAAATAGCATTTTTGTGTGTACTCACCGTAAAATCCTTTTCTCTTAGCCTCTAATTGGGGGACACAGGACCATGGGTGTTATGCTGCTGTCCGCTAGGAGGCGACACCAAGTATAATCTGAAAAAAAACAGAGTAGCTCCTCCCCTGCAGTAAACATTATTATTATTATTATCATTATTATTTATTTATATAGCGCCATTATATTCCATGGCGCTTTACATGCAGAAGGGGAGACTAGGACAAGTACAATAAATGTGGATGATTCGGTCGACCAGATACAAGAAGGGAGAAGATCCTGTCCGCGAGGGCTCACAATCTACAAGGGATGGGTGGGGATACAGTAGGAGGGGGTGTGCTGGTCGTGATGAGGTGCCGTGAACCGGGTCTTATTGCAGGTGGTAGGTTTGGCGGAAGAGGTGGGTCTTCAGGCTTCTTTTGAAGGTTCCCAGGGTAGGCGAGTGCTGTTTGATGTGTTGGGGCAGTGAGTTCCAGAGTCTAGGTGAAGCACGGAAGAAATCCTGTATGTGGTTGTGCGAAGAGGAGATGAGGGGGGAGTAGAGGAGAAGCTCTTGGGAGGATCGCAGGTTGCGTGAGGGTAGGTATCGGGAGACCACGTCAGAGATGTATGGAGGGGACAGGTTGTGAATGGTTTTGTATGTCATGGTTAATGTTTTAAACCGGGATCTCTGGGAAGTAGGAGCCGGTGAAGGGCTTGGCAGAGGGGGGAGACAGGGGAGTAGCGGGGAGACAGATGGATTAGGCGGGAAGCGGAGTTCAAGATAGATTGGAGAGGTGCAAGGGAGGTATTGGGGAGGCCGGTGAGCAGGAGGTTATAGTAGTTGGGGCGGGAGATGATGAGAGCGTGAATAAGGGTTTTAGCGGTGTCTTGGTCAAGAAAAGTGCAGATCCTATATTTTTTTTTTGAGCTGGAGACGGCAGGAGGTGGCGAGGGCCTGGATGTGGGGCTTGAAGGAGAGGGAAGAGTCAAGGATAACCCCGAGGCACTTGGCATGGGGGACTGGAGAGAGAGAGCAGTCGTTGACGATGATGGATAGGTCAGGTAGTGAGGGGAGCGTCTTGGGGGAAAGACGATGAGCTCGGTTTTGTCCATGTTCAGCTTAAGGAAGCGAGCAGAGAAGAAGGGATTCTGAGAGTGAGTGTAGATCAATGTGTTTTAGGTTTCTGCGGGGATGATCAAGTTTGCGGAGAGGAGGTGATGTAGTAGGGGAGGAGAGGGCGGAGAAGGTCAGCAGATTGTGGTCAGACAGGGTGAGGGTTGAGTTTGTGAGATTAGTAAGGAAGCAAAGACGGGTAAAGATGAGATCCAGCGTGTGGCCATCTTTGTGGGTGGCAGAGGAGGACCATTGGGAGAGCCCGAAGGAGGAGGTCAGGGAAAGAAGTTGAGAGGCGGTTTGGTGGGCGGTGTCAATGGGGATATTGAAGTCGCGCATCTAGTGATGCTAGAATGTCTTCTGTCCTGATTGTAATTACCCGCTGAGTACTAGCGGTACAGGTTGATATACTGAGTGGGTACAGTATATATATGTTACCCAGTCTGATATACTGGGTGGGAACAGTACATATATATATATCTGTGTGTTACACAGGTTGTGACACTGGTTGGATACCGTATATATGTGGGTACAGCCTATATGGCGCACAGGTTGATATACTGGTTAGGTACAGTATATATATAAATGTTACACTAGTTGGTATACTGGCTGGGCACAGTAAATACATGTAATGTATATATAGGTACCGTATACTGAAACAGGGAGTTGAGGTAATAGAAGAGCTGCAGCAGGGTAAAATCTGCTGAGCTCCGTCCCCTAGACTAGGTCAGGGCCACGATGATCTGGTGTCCTGCAGTGGAAGGGGGCTATGTGCCTCTGTTTCGGGGCCATGTACGGGCTGTACGTATGGGGAGGAGTGGGAGGGCCACAGAGAAAAGGCGCGCAGGAATTCTCGCGATGAGCGAGAAGCGCCAAAAATCAGCGGGACCGCCCCATGAGGGAGGTGTTCCAGCCGCAGTCACACGGGGGCAGGCGGGAGGCCGGCCTGGGAAGGAGCCATTCAGAAGTAGATCGAAGCAGGGGCCTAAAGTAGATTGCGGCCCCGGGAATGGTATGGGGGCCGGCGCGGAGGTACCGAGTGTTGCATCCTCGCCCTTGTCAAGTAAACCCTCCGTGTCTGCCACATGGCCTCCGGTACAGACTGGGTCCCCAGCATGCGATCCACCGTGGAGCGCTCAAGCGTCTGCACTGTAACCCAGGGATGACGATGGGGCTTTGGGGATATAACTGTAGCCCGAAGGCCTTACCTGGTGGTGGCCATTGCAACCCAAAGTCCCTGGGAGGGGAGGATGGGGAGGGCGGTATGTAAGGTGACGATGCAGCTCCTGCAACCCAGGGTCCCTGGTGAAGGAGGCTGGGGTGTTCTAGGGATTCCGGACGTCTCACCAGGCTCCTGCAACCCAGTGTCCCAACTATGGCATCAGGGGAGGGCTGTTGTAGAGGAGCTGCAGGGCTCCAAATCCGTCTGGAGCAGAGGGGCTGTAAGGCTCCTAGATCTATGAGATAAAAACTCTGTGTGCCCCAGTGATGTTGTGGAGATGGGAACGCTATGGAACCATCGCCATAGTATAACAATAAAAAATACTGCCCAAAGTAATGTCCCTCGTCGCAGAAGGGGGTACATGGAGGTAACACTCTGTGTTCCCGTCTGTTGTTGGTTGTGGGAAATCGGTACGCGAAGGTACCGTCGCCCGTCTAATTTCATTCCGAGGGAAAGTGAAGGAAAAAAGAGAAAAAATAAAATAATAAAGATATGATGTGGGTCCGTAAACCACATCTGCCTCCTAATGACACTAAGCTGAAACTGGTTTGGCTTGTGCCAGCCAGGGGGTGTATGCTGCAGAGGAGGAGCTACTCATATTTTTTTCAGATTATTCTTAGTGTTGCCTCCTAGTGGACAGCAGCATAACACCCATGGTCCTGTGTCCCCCAATGAGGCGATTGAGAAAAGTGACTTTATTTCAGTACTTCAATACATAATGTGAAACACATATATTATATAGAGTCATTACACACAGAGGGATCTATTTCATGTGTTTATTTCTGTTATTGTTGATGATTATGGAAACTCAAAGGTCATTATCTCACAAAATTAAAGTAGGGAGGATGAAGGGTTGAAAACCGCGCTGCCGTATTCCACGAGACATCAAAGGGTGATTATAATATTGATTTATTAGTCATCGTGTTTCAGGGCTCCCTGACCTCTTCCTCAGGACAAATCAATATTATATTGTTATGTTTTAGGATGTTTCTGGGAGCCCTGAAAACACCTCGACTAGTAAACCAATATTATATTCACTCTTTGATGTCTCCTGGAATACGGCAGTGCGGTGTTTAACCCTTCATCCTCCCTTTCCTATATGCACCACGCTGGGGACTGCAGCTGCCGTGATCTGCTTTTATAGTGGTTGTGACTCTCACAACCACACAAGGTGAAGCCTCTGATATCTATTTAGGTCATATTTTATCTCTCAGACCCTTCATCCTCCCGACTTTAATTTTCTGAGATAATGACCTTTGGGGTTTCATTAATCATCAACATTAACAGAAATAAACACATGAAATAGATCCCTCTGTGTGTAATGACTCTATATAATAGATGTGTGTCACTTTATGTACTGAAAAGGTATCAACCACTGAGGACTGAGATTGCAAATAAACTGTTAATATTCTAATTCATTGAGATGCTCCTATAGCGGGAGATAGACTGATCTGTAATACAAAGGGACTGATCTCTAATATAGAGGGACTGATCTGTAATATGTAGGGAGAGGGACTGAGCTATAGTATAGAGGGAGGGGAACTGATTTATAATACAGAGGGAGAGGGACTGAGCTATAGTATAGAGGGAGGGGAACTGATTTATAATACAGAGGGAGAGGGAATGATCAGTAATATAGAGGGAGAGGGACTGATCAGTAATATAGAGGGAGAGGGACTGATCAGTAATATAGAGGGAGAGGGACTGATCAGTAATATAGAGGGAGAGGGACTGATCAGTAATATAGAGGGAGAGGGACTGATCAGTAATATAGAGGGAGAGGGACTGATCAGTAATATAGAGGGAGAGGGACTGATCAGTAATATAGAGGGAGAGGGACTGATCAGTAATATAGAGGGAGAGGGACTGATCTGTAATATAGAGGGAGAGGGACTGATCTGTAATATAGAGGGAGAGGGACTGATCTGTAATATAGAGGGAGAGGGACTGATCTGTAATATAGAGGGAGAGGGACTGAGCTATAGTATAGAGGAAGGGGAACTGATTTATAATACAGAGGGAGAGGGAATGATGTGTAATATAGAGGGAGAGGGACTGATCTGTAATATGAAGGGACTGATCTGTAATATAGAGGGAGAGGGACTGACCTCTTTTCTCACCATCCCTAATTTTGGCAGGTAAAGAGCCGCCAGCTGTCAGAGATCCTCAGGTTAAACCTGAGAAGGAGTGGAGGACGGAGAAGCGTGATCCTCCGGTGGAGAGCGCCGCCGCTCCCTGCTACAGCCCGGGTGAGTGTGAATGAACGTGGCCCTGACCTTCAATACAAAGCTGGCATTAACCCCTTTATCACCAGTGTGCCACTGCCACCAGGGCTGCTGGAAGAGTCATTTCCATTCAATTATTGCAAGCAAAGATCTTCGATTTTTTTTTTTTTTCTAAAAAGGCAAAAAAGTGGCTACAAGGCAAATGCCTCATAAAGGCATAAAGACAACTCTGTGCCCAGATAGACAGGAGGCCTTTGCTGCCTCTTGGATACCAGTTATTATGGCCGTTCCTGATACATACGTAAAGCCCCAAATTTGATTTATTGTATTTGTTAAATCTGATAACTATTTTTTGTTTTTTTCCCTTTTCTCCTTCACTTTTTCTGTACATTTCCTCTATCCAGCTGGCACGGAGGGTGTGGCGGTGCACCAGGGGGCAGAAGACAGTATAGAATATAATCGGGAGACGGCACATACGAAGCCCGCAGGTACCGCGGAGCCTGGCAGAAAGACTTCCAGAGCCGGGTGTAATGGGCTATCGAAGCAGATCGGGAGGACCTCAGGACGGAAAAAGAGGGGTGGCTGGCGCCAGTATGTATTTAGGGACCGGCAGCAATTTGACCGAAATTTGCAGATACAAAGTGCCGCTTTTGTGGACGAGGAGCGGCAGCGGGGGCAGCGGTTCAGCGAGGAGGAGAACCAGGTGCTGATAGACAGCGTGCTCAGCTACTACAAGGAGCTCTGTGGGTACACCGCCATAAAGGGCAGCGCATCGATGAAGAGACGCCTCTGGCAGGAAGTGGTTACTAAGGTCAATAGTATTGGGTCGACCTACAGGACTATTGAGGTGTGCAAGAAGCGCTACGGGGACTGCAAGCGAGCCGTGAAAGTCAAGATGGCGGCTCTGGAACATCAGAGCATGGGAGGGAGAGGCCCCCCGGAGCAAATCAGGTTCAATAGTTGGGAGGAAAGACTACGGCAAAAGATCATCTCTACGACCATGAACGCAGCACAACGAGTACTGGATACATGTAAACCCTCCAGCCTTGAGCCATCCGGTGAGTGCAGTATAGGGGCGCTAACAAGGGTAGAGCAGGTAATATCAGAAATATAGTCCTATCCAAGAAAGGATTTACATGACAGGAGCCAAGACACAAACTGCAGGGAGTGTCACAACATTATGCCACAAAAAACATCGTAAGGTGGCTGCCTTCCCCCACTAGTCACAGCAGACTCCTCCCTCTACCAGTAGTCACAGCAGACTCCTCCTTCTACCAGTAGTCACAGCAGACTCCTCCTTCTACCAGTAGTCACAGCAGACTCCTCCTTCCCCCAGTAGTCACAGCAGACTCCTCCTTCTACCAGTAGTCACAGCAGACTTCTCCTTCTCCCAGTAATCACAGCAGACTCCTCCTTCTACCAGTAGTCACAGCAGACTCCTCCTTCCCCCAGTAGTCACAGCAGACTCCTCCTTCCCCCAGTAGTCACAGCAGACTCCTCCTTCTACCAGTAGTCACAGCAGACTCCTCCTTCTACCAGTAGTCACAGCAGACTCCTCCTTCTACCAGTAGTCACAGCAGACTCCTCCTTCCCCCAGTAGTCACAGCAGACTCCTCCTTCTACCAGTAGTCACAGCAGACTTCTCCTTCTCCCAGTAATCACAGCAGACTCCTCCTTCCCCCAGTAGTCACAGCAGACTCCTCCTTCCCCCAGTAGTCACAGCAGACTCCTCCTTCTACCAGTAATCACAGCAGACTCCTCCTTCCCCCAGTAGTCACAGCAGACTCCTCCTTCCCCCAGTAGTCACAGCAGACTCCTCCTTCCCCCAGTAGTCACAGCAGACTCCTCCTTCCCCCAGTAGTCACAGCAGACTCCTCCTTCCCCCAGTAGTCACAGCAGACTCCTCCTTCCCCCAGTAGTCACAGCAGACTCCTCCTTCTACCAGTAGTCACAGCAGACTCCTCCTTCTACCAGTAGTCACAGCAGACTCCTCCTCCCAGTAGTCACAGCAGACTCCTTCTCCCAGTAGTCACAGCAGACTCCTCCTTCTACCAGTAATCACAGCAGACTCCTCCTTCCCCCAGTAGTCACAGCAGACTCCTCCTTCTACCAGTAGTCACAGCAGACTCCTCCTTCCCCCAGTAGTCACAACAGACTCCTCCTTCCCCAGTAGTCACAGCAGACTCCTCCTTCTACCAGTAGTCACAGCAGACTTCTCCTTCCCCAGTAGTCACAGCAGACTCCTCCTTCTACCAGTAGTCACAGCAGACTCCTCCTTCTACCAGTAGTCACAGCAGACTCCTCCTTCTCCCAGTAATCACAGCAGACTCCTCCTTCCCCAGTAATCACAGCAGACTCCTCCTTCCCCCAGTAGTCACAGCAGACTCCTCCTTCCCCCAGTAGTCACAGCAGACTCCTCCTTCTACCAGTAGTCACAGCAGACTTCTCCTTCCCCAGTAGTCACAGCAGACTCCTCCTTCTACCAGTAGTCACAGCAGACTCCTCCCTCTACCAGTAGTCACAGCAGACTCCTCCCTCTACCAGTAGTCACAACAGACTCCTCCTTCCCCAGTAGTCACAGCAGACTCCTCCTTCCCCAGTAGTCACAGCAGACTCCTCCTTCTACCAGTAGTCACAGCAGACTTCTCCTTCCCAGTAGTCACAGCAGACTCCTCCTTCTACCAGTAGTCACAGCAGACTCCTCCCTCTACCAGTAGTCACAGCAGACTCCTCCCTCTACCAGTAGTCACAGCAGACTCCTCCTCTACCAGTAGTCACAACAGACTCCTCCTTCCCCCAGTAGTCACAACAGACTCCTCCTTCCCCAGTAGTCACAGCAGACTCCTCCTTCTACCAGTAGTCACAGCAGACTCCTCCTTCCCCCAGTAGTCACAACAGACTCCTCCTTCCCCAGTAGTCACAACAGACTCCTCCTTCCCCAGTAGTCACAGCAGACTCCTCCTTCTACCACGAGTCACAGCAGACTCCTCCTTCTACCAGTAATCACAGCAGACTCCTCCTTCCCCCAGTAGTCACAGCAGACTCCTCCTTCCCCCAGTAGTCACAGCAGACTCCTCCTTCCCCAGTAGTCACAGCAGACTCCTCCTTCCCCCAGTAGTCACAGCAGACTCCTCCTTCCCCCAGTAGTCACAGCAGACTCCTCCTTCCCCAGTAGTCACAGCAGACTCCTCCTTCCCCAGTAGTCACAGCAGACTCCTCCTTCCCCCAGTAGTCACAGCAGACTCCTCCTTCCCCAGTAGTCACAGCAGACTCCTCCTTCCCCCAGTAGTCACAGCAGACTCCTCCTTCCCCCAGTAGTCACAGCAGACTCCTCCTTCCCCAGTAGTCACAACAGACTCCTCCTTCCCCAGTAGTCACAGCAGACTCCTCCTTCTACCACGAGTCACAGCAGACTCCTCCTTCCCCAGTAATCACAGCAGACTCCTCCTTCTACCAGTAATCACAGCAGACTCCTCCTTCCCCCAGTAGTCACAGCAGACTCCTCCTTCCCCCAGTAGTCACAGGAGACTCCTCCTCCTCACAGTAGTCACAGCAGACTCCTTGTTCCCCTATATTCACAATAAAGCCTCCCCCCAAAAAAAATAATGATTTCCTTCTTTTCAGATTCGATATCTCCGTCAGCACCTCAGCAGTGCTCCTCCTGGGCCCCGGTCATCGATACCTCAGGTGAGACACCCATTGTTACTTACTTGTATTTACAACGGACTCTGGAGGCAGAGTGCTGTGCAAAAGATTTAGGCAGGTGTGTAAAAATGTGGAAAATTAAGAAGTTTTCATAGATTGAAGTGATATTCAGTTCAATTGTAATAATTTAAATATAAAGTGAATGAACAAAAGAGAAATATAAATCCTATCAGTATTCAGCCCTCCATCCTCAGTATTCAGTGACCGCCCGTCTCCTCCATCCTCAGTATTCAGTGACCGCCCGTCTCCTCCATCCTCAGTATTCAGTGACCGCCCGTCTCCTCCATCCTCAGTATTCAGTGACCGCCCGTCTCCTCCATCCTCAGTATTCAGTGACCGCCCGTCTCCTCCATCCTCAGTATTCAGTGACCGCCCGTCTCCTCCATCCTCAGTATTCAGTGACCGCCCGTCTCCTCCATCCTCAGTATTCAGTGATTGCCCGTCTCCTCCATCCTCAGTATTCAGTGACCGCCCGTCTCCTCCATCCTCAGTATTCAGTGATTGCCCGTCTCCTCCATCCTCAGTATTCAGTGACCGCCCGTCTCCTCCATCCTCAGTATTCAGTGATCGCCCGTCTCCTCCGTCCTCAGTATTCAGTGACCGCCCGTCTCCTCTGTCCTCAGTATTCAGTGATCGCCCGTCTCCTCTGTCCTCAGTATTCAGTGATCGCCCGTCTCCTCCGTCCTCAGTATTCAGTGACCGCCCGTCTCCTCCATCCTCAGTATTCAGTGACCGCCCGTCTCCTCCATCCTCAGTATTCGGTGACCGCCCGTCTCCTCTGTCCTCAGTATTCAGTGTCTGCCTATTTTTGGGAATACGTTTCTCATAGTATAAGGCCACTGTTACAGATACACCAGAACATCTACCAAACATAACCTAAGTTGCATTTTACAGGCCAAAAAGGTTAAGAATCAGTTTTTCCTGCATAATCACTTCTACAGTTGGGTTCAAAATAATAGAATCCAATATGACTAACCAGAATATGCCCTGCATTTTATATAGATCCTATCACCACATGTCAAACAATTGACCAGCTGGTGCAGGAGATTCTTAGAAAACCATCAGACTCCGCATTCATGATCTGATGATCTGTATGTGTTTGAGTCTGTGTATGGGAATAATGAAATGAAAGGGATGTGTTCAGAATGATAGCAGTGTGGAGTTCAATCAGTGCGGTCAATCATCCTGTGAAGAAACAGCTGTGAGTCAGATATAAGGATGAAGCCGGCAAATGTTGAAAAATCAGTGCAAAATATTCAGTTTCTCTGATTTTTCTCTTTCTAGGTAAAATGTCCATTGTTCTTTTATTCTATAAACTACCGACATCACGTCTCCGAAATTCAAAGCTAAAAATGCTGGATTTATTTGCAGCAAATGAGAAATCTTCAAAATATAATATATAAACAGAACAGGGCTTTCAGACTTCAAATAATGGAAAGATTTCATATTCATTTAGAAACAACAATACTGATGTTTTAACTCGGGAAGAGTTCAGAAATCAATATTTGGTGGAATACCCATGATTTGTAATCACAGCTTTCATGTGTCTTGGCCGCTTTCCACCGGTCTTTCGCGCTGCTTATGGGTGACCTAATGCCACTCCTGGTACAATAATGTAAGCAGTTCTTCTTTGTTTGATGGCTTGTGACTATCCATCTTCCTCTTGATTACATTCCAGAGGTTCTCAGTGGGGTTCAGGTCTGGAGATTGGGCTGGCCATGACAGGGTCTTGATGTGGTTCTCCTTCATCCACACATTGATTGACCTAGCTGTGTGGCATGGGGCATTGTCCTGCTGGAAAGAAACAGTCCTCAGATTTGGGGAACATTGCCTGAGCAGAAGGAAGTGTCTTTCAAGGATAACCTTGTACGCGGCTTGATTCATATGTCCTTCACAAAGATTAACCTGCCCAATTCCAGCCTTGCTGAAGCATCCCCAGATCATCACCGATCCTCCACCAAATGTCACAGTGGGTGCAAGACACTGTGGCTTGTTCACCTCTCCAGGTCTCCATCTAACCATTAGACGAGTAGGTATTGGGCAAAGCTCATCAGAGAAGATGACCTTACTCCAGTCCTCTATTGTCCATTCCTTCTGGTCTTTGGCAAACTTCAGCCTGGCTCTCCTTTGCTTCTCATTGATGAAAGGCTTTTTTTTCTAGCTTTATATGACTTGAGACATCAAAGAAGAACTGCTTACATTATTGTGCAAGGAGTGGCATTAGGTCACCCAAAAGCCGTGTGAAAGACTGGTGGAAAGCGGCCAAGACGCATGAAAGCTGTGATTACAGATCATGGTTATTCCACCAAATATTGATTTCTGAACTCTTCCTGAGTTAAAACATTAGTATTGTTGTTTCTACATGAATAAGAACTTGTTTTCTTTGCGTTATTATATACTTATAAGGAAAAAAATCAGAGAAACTGAAAATGTTTGCAGTGGTCCAGAGCTGGTATGGGTCATTAGAGACATTGTTCAGAAGAACAGCAGACTTTGATTAAAAAGGTGATTGTAGAGGGTGAGACTTCTACAGAAGAGCAGACAATGATCGGCTGTTCAGCTACAATCATCTCCAATGCTTCATAATGGAAAACCAGAGAGCAGTGGAAGAAAACGGAAGACGACCATCGAATGGATGGAAGAATATCCAGAATGGGAAAGGCTCAGCCAATGATCAGCTCCAGGAGGATCAAAGACGTCTCAAGATACCTCTGAAGATCATCTATAGCAAGAAGAACCCGCAAAGTCCCACTGGACTGAAGAAAGAACACATCACCCGGGCTAAAGAGGAATGGAGGAACATTGTGTGGACGGATGGAAGGAAAGTTGTTCTTTTTTGGGTCCAAGAACCGTAGACATTAGACTACCCCCGAACTCTAAATTCACCACAGTCCACTTTGCAGACAGTGAAGCTGGTGGTGAAGCTTCATGATATGGGCAGGTTCCTCTTACTATGGTGCAGACTATTTACCGCATACTAGGGCTCATCAACCAGATACTTGAGTAGGTCATGTTGCTTTACATGGAAGAGGAAATGACCTTGATATGGGCAACAAGACGACAACCCTAAACTAACCAGTCAACGATGAAAATCTTGGTTCCAGTCCAACAAAATTGAGGTTATGGAGCGACCGCCCAATCCCCAGATCTTAATCCGATAGAACACTTGTGAGGTGACATCAAAAATGCAGTTTCTGAGGCAACAAATACAAATAAATTGTGGGATGTAGTCAAAGCATCCTGGGCTGGACTAACAGTGGACAGGTGCCAGAAGTTGATTCTATGCAACATAGATGTGAAGCTGTTCTAAAAATACTAAATATTAGGCTAGTGATTCACAGGAATGATAAATCCGAAATGCAAAAGAAGAAAAGAGTACATATTTTGAGTTTGTAAAGACAAATGCAGACACTGCTATTATTTTGAACAGCCCAAAGTTAATTTTTTGTTATTTTGTATAAAGTAGTTAAATATTATCTACAGTCTATAAAGTGCAGTTTACACTTGGAGATGCTGTAAAAGGATAGTCTATGGCAAGTCCAAACAAGGAGATGTCTTATGCATGTGTATATAACTCATAACCATCATCCAGGGAGGCCGGGGAAGGAAGGGTTGTAGAAAGTTCAGAACCAGATGCAGAGCAAATGACTAAGTCCAGAACAGTCTTATGCTTAACATCTATTTGAATGTAGGAAGCAACGGAGCACTGAACAAAGCAAACAGCTCACGTGTCGGCAAAGGCAGGTGAGGCAAGAGCTGAAGTAGAGGGAGTAGCACGAGCAGCCAGAGCAAAAGGAATGCTGGTAACAGGTGTAGATAGCAGAACCTCTGAAGAGCAGCAACAGGAGATTCAAGCAGGACTTGCAGGAGTAGGAAGAAACCTTGAGAAGCCACTAGGAGCAGGAAACCAAAGCAGAATACTGTAGAAATGTCTAGAGGCTGGTGTGGGGTTTATAAAGGCAGGTGAGGCAAGAGTCGCAGCAGAGGTAATAGCATGAGCAGTCAGGACAGAAGGAACGCTGGCAACAGGTGTAGGTAGCAGAACCTCTGAAGAGCAGCAGCAAGAGATTAACACAGGACTTGCAGGAGTAGGCAGAGATCTTGAGAACCCACTAGGAAGAGGAAACCAAAGCAGAATACTCTAGAAATGTGTAGAGTCTTGGGTGGAGTTTATAAAGGCAGGAAGATAAAAGGCACATGAAACAAAGGACACCATCTTGGAAGAGGGCAGAATGCCCAAAAGGTAATTAAGATATTCAGAGTCCCAACACACTGGCTGAGTCCACTGATAGTCCATCAGTGAGCGCATTCGAATGGAAAGTTTTTAACTCTTTTATGTGCCTTTCACTGATTTCTGACCACAATGACCGAAAACTCAACTTTGATGTGGTCATAAAGAAGCACAGAGGAGATCGGTGAAAGACGGATAAAAGAGTTACAAGCTCACTGACCGATTGTCATGACTCATTCTACGGGTGTCCCTCAAGAGGTCTATACATTAAATGAGAACTAAGTTCACCCACATTTTGATGGTGCAACAAATCAAGCACAAAGTAATGGGGGTAAATCTGCATTTTGGGGGACCACTGATTTAATCATCTCTTTTCCTCGTTCTTTGCAGCTTCTCAGATGA
Source organism: Allobates femoralis (assembly GCA_033576535.1). Taxonomy (NCBI): domain Eukaryota; kingdom Metazoa; phylum Chordata; class Amphibia; order Anura; family Aromobatidae; genus Allobates; species Allobates femoralis. The sequence goes on along the minus strand of JARQOC010000005.1, from coordinate 565,298,894 downwards.
TCCAAGCCCCGATGTGTGATCCGGCGTCTGACTACGACGAGGTGTTCTCGCCGGCAGACATCCACCTTGTCGGGGAATGGTCGGAGGAAGAAGCCCCCTGCACCCCAGCAGCCCCTGATGGAGTGAACGGTGCTGAGTCCGGGTACAAATTACCGTCCCCCCTGGACACCTCTATCTGCCCGGAGTCGTCAGTCGCTGACCATCAGCTCCAGGATGAGCATGCCCGGAGCCTCCACCACCTCAAACAAGCCCACAATGCCGAACTGCACAAGTTACGAGAGAATGTGGTGGAAGGGAACGCCCGGATGGCGCAGCAGCTGGAGGGCCTGGCCTCGGAGGTGCGGGAGCTGAACGCCCACGTGCAGCAGATACACATGAACCAGACGCACTTCAATCACATGTTCCAGACCTATATGAGCGATACCAAACAGTTCTACGGGGCCATCGTACAAGCCATAAAAGCCCTACAGCCGGCCCCCGCCGTCAGTCCTATGGCGTCCCCATCACCGTCACCCAAACACCCCACAGCCCAAACTGACCCCAGCCAAATATTACAGCCGCCGGCCACATTTGACTCTACGTCATTGTCTCCAGAAGGTTCTGCAGAACCGGCGTCTGCATCCTCCACCTCCTCAGACTTCAACCCAAGCAGCCAAAGACGGAGAGCGGCCCCGACTTACCGACCCCAGGCCCGCAAAAAACATTGATGTGTTCCTACTGGCAGCTCCTTGATATCCTTGACGGTGACTTCGATCTCGGCTGGCGGAGGGCTCGTGCTCAGACACAGAAAGCAGAGCTGCAGTGTAAAGCAAGGCAACCAGCTGATCATGGGATGGGATCTGGTGGATTTCAGACTACCTCAGACTCCAGTAGGCGACGTAGCAGAGCTGGGCCAGTAATGTCCTAATGTAGCAGAGCGAAAAGGCAGCAAACGCTGGAGATAAGATAAAGCCGCCTGCAGACCCCGAGGGTGGTGACATCGGAGGACCCAGGGTGCGGGTTTATTCATGTCTTTATTTTCACTGGAGCCAATCGTGATCCTCAGATTATAATAAATCTCATGCCTCTTCTCATTTAAGGAAGATATTGGATATCAATGTTGATATTGACTCATTATTTCTCGCATCCTTGTTTTAACCCTTTCCTGAAGTGTAACCAGCGTCCATAATGCAGTCAGTGGATGCTGATGGGGTGCCATCTTGCTACACTCGGGTGGGGTGCCATCTTGCTACACCCGGGTGGGGTGCCATCTTGCTACACCCGGATGGGGTGCCATCTTGCTACACCCGGGTGGGGTGCCATCTTGCTACACCCTGGTGGGGTGCCATCTTGCTACACCCGGGTGGGGTGCCATCTTGCTACACTCGGGTGGGGTGCCATCTTGCTATACCCGGATGGGGTGCCATCTTGCTACACCCGGGTGGGGTGCCATCTTGCTACACCCGGGTGGGGTGCCATGTTGCTACACCCGGGTGGGGTGCCATCTTGATACACCCGGACGGGGTGCCATCTTGCTACACCCAGGAAGTTCAGCCACAATCTTCGCTTCATAGGGTGATCATTATTTTTACTATCACGTTATATAGAACAAGAAATCAAACAATTGAATATCCTCTAAGGGGACTGAAGAAAAAAAAAAATTAAGTTTAAAAAAAATGTAATAACATAAAAGTTTGAGTCACATCCTCACTTATCACAGCTACAAAATAGAGAATAAAAAGCTTATAGGTGTCACCACATTAGGAAAAGACAGAGCGATGGAAACTGAAAATTAAATAAAACATGATCAAGAATATATATAAATATATCTAATGGAGAACTCCAGTATTGCTGATATCTTGGTTTCTGCATCTTTCCCCCCCCAAATAAACAATTGTAAGTAAAAAGTGATTAAAATGTCACATGAACCCCAAAATGGTATTGATACAAACTTAATTCATCCCATGAAAAACGAGTCCTCGCACAGCTCCATCTTGGAACCATCCTGGTATATATGTCCCCCATCCTGGTATATATGTCCCCATCCTGGTATATATGTCCCCCATCCTGGTACACATAATCTCCATCCTCATATATGTCTCGCATTTTATTTTTCTGGTCGTCATAATGGGAGACCCAGACAATGGGGTTTAGGGCTCTGCCCTCCGGAGGTCACACTAGGTACTACAAGTTTGTAGACACCGCCTCCTCCGCTTATAAACCCCCACCGTAGGAGACATCCTCAGTTTTAAACTTAGTGTGCTCGGAGGATCACGCTTTGCTTGCACTTCACTGCATTCTCACAGCTTACGTGATGGCGTATGAAGACAAGGTAAAATGGTCCCGCTCGGGACCCCCGACAGCCTCCCCGCTCACCCTCTGCGGAACACGCTGGTGGAGGTACCGGAGGGCTTTTAGCCTGGACACTTCAGTGTTCTCCCGGTACGCTGTCGCGCTCCTTTCCTTTCCATCCCTCCATGGAGGCTCTGGTAAGGGGGAGCCTGGAGCCTTGCACAGCTCCGCTCCGTCCGAGGCCTCCCTAAATGGTGCTTACAGACCGGACGGAGCCAGCCCAGTCCGAGGCCTCCCTAAATGGTGCTTACACTCCGGACTGGTGCTGTACCCCCGTCCGAGGCCTCCCTAAAGGTGCTTACAGACCGGACCGGCACTGAGGCACCTGGTGTGTCTCCTGTGTGCCTGGGGGTAGTGTCTGTCACTGTGGTGTCATGACACGCAGACCGCGCGGTTACCCTCGGGTCCGCGGTTCTGGCGGTGACCCTGTGCTGGGGTCACCCTGGCTGACCGCCCTGTGTTTCACAGGGGCTGAGGCTGTAGACTGCAGGTGTTTTTATGTGTACATGCAGTCTGAGAGTGTGTGTGGTGATATTCACACTCTTTTCCCGCGCTGCGGGCTCCGGCACCTCCATGGCTGAGGCAGTCTGGAGGAGGAGGAGGCAGCCCTGATGGTGACATCACCGCTGGGCGTGTTGTGTGTTCTTCCCGCGTGTTCCTGGCTCCGCCCACATCTTCACTGTCGGCGGCCATCTTCTCCCTCACTTCCCGGCTGGGATCTGGCTGCAGCGCGTGTCTGCACTTGCAAGGGAGACCGGAACTCGCGGAGGTCACACACACACACCGCTTCCTCCTACCGCTTTACTGCGGTCGGTAAGCCACCGGGATTCCCGGTTTGTTTGTGAACTTTGGCTTATATTCCCCTCACTGTGGAGATGTCCTCAGTTGGGAAGCATGCTGCTAAGGCGGCGTTGGTCTCCATTGCCTGTGTTACATGCAACGGGACACTGGTGGAGGGGTCCTGCAATAACTGCGGACGCCCAGAGGCCCGGTCTGCTACTATTGAGTCTGCAAATCCGGGATTATACCCTGAGGTTCAGGTGATCCCAGGGCCATGGGAAACGCAGAATAAGATCAATGAATCTCTGCTGTCCCAGATGTCCTCCATGTCGCAAACCCTGGAGGCACTGCATAGGAGACTGGAGAACCCAGCTACTCCTCCTAGTTACCCCCGGGTGTCTCTTACTTCTGCTGTAAGACCCCCTAAGCGAGCCCGTGAGGCTTCTCCTGAGCTCCAGACTCTCTCTGAGGAGGAGCGTTCCTCTGATGGTGAGGAAGATGATGGGGGTTCTACTCTTGGGTCTATGTCTGAACCTCCAGATGGGGTGGAGGATCTGGTGTCCTCCATCAATGAGACATTGCGTCTTGTCACTCCTCCTGAGGAGGTGACTGTACACCCCAAGGAGATATACCAATGGCTGCGGCCAGAGGCTAGACCAAGTGGCTCCTTCATGGACCACACTAATTTCGGAAGGGTGATTAAAGCTCCCAGGTTGCATCCTGGGCGGCGTTATGTCCGTAAAACTAAGGACAATCGCTTTCCCTTTCCCCAGGAGGCGCTCCAGGAATGGTCGCAGTCTCCCAAGGTGGATGCTTCCATGACTAGGATTGCTGCACGCTCCTTGTTTTCTGCCTCTGATAGCTCCTCGTTGAAGGATGCTACTGATAGACAGGTCGAGCAACTCGCCAAGTCTTCCTATGAGGCTGTGGGGTCTTCGTTTGCCCCTAATTTTGCCGCGGTCTGGACCCTACAAGCGATTACTATCTGTTTAGATGGTATCACTGATCTAGCTAGGTCCAGTCCAGAGGTCCTAGCTCTCACTGAGAGAGCAAGGGCCTATGCGGACTATGCCAGGACGGCATCTTTGGAAACTGCCACTCGCTCTGCTGTGGCCTCGGCCAATGCTATAGCGATCCGCAGGCTGTTGTGGCTGCGTCTTTGGGACTCAGATGCCACATCTAAAAAGATTTTACAAAATCTTCCGTTCGCTGGTGACAGGCTTTTTGGCACCGAACTGGACAAATTGATAAAGGATTCTGCTGAGTCTAAGATCCCGCAGAATAAGCCTAAGCCACGGTACACCGTGAAAAGGAACCCTAAGCAGTGGTCCTTTCGCTCCGGTTCACAGTCATCAACGGCGTCCACTCGCTCAGACCGAGGGGGCAAGCCTGCTACTCAGTGGCGTTCCAAGAGGCGTCAGAAGAAGCCGGCGGGGGCAGCGGCTGCCACCCCCAAGCCCGCCTCGACATGACTCGCTCTCTCATCCTGCCTCCCCACAGGTGGGGGGCCGCCTGTCCCGCTTTCAGGACAAGTGGCTTCTTCACATTCAAGATCAGTGGGTTCGAGACGTGGTCTCAAGAGGTTACAGGATAGAGCTGACGTCACAACCAATACCCCGATTCCATCGGTCGGTTCCATCTCCAGAAAAGGCTCAGGCTTTTCATCTGGTGTTGGAGGGACTCCGCAGAGACGGAGTAGTGGTCCCTGTGCCCACGGAAGAGAGGTTCAGGGGTTTTTACTCCAACCTCTTTATTGTCCCAAAGAAGGACGGCTCTTTTCGCCCGGTGTTGGACCTCAAGTTGTTCAACCGTCACGTGTTGGTTCGGAAGTTCCGTATGGAATCCCTGCGCTCAGTGATCGCGGCTGTGTCACAGGGAGACTTCCTAGCGTCCATCGATATCAGGGACGCTTACCTTCACGTCCCCATTGCACCAGCTCATCAACGCTGGTTGAGATTCGCAGTGGGGAAGAGCACTTCCAATTTGTGGCACTGCCATTCGGGCTAGCCTCAGCACCACGGGTGTTCACAAAGGTGATGGCCTCCATGATGGCTCTCCTGCATGCGCAGGGTCACGCCGTCATACCCTATTTGGACGACCTGTTGGTCAGGGCGCCATCGGAAGACCTTTGTCGGGTGAGCCTGGAGGTGACCATGAAGTCCCTGGAACAGTTCGGGTGGCTTATCAACATTCAAAAGTCGACCCTGGTTCCGACCCAGTCATTGACATATCTGGGCATGGACTTCCACACGGACTCGGCCCTGGTGTCCCTACCTCAAGCCAAGCAGCTTGCGATCCAATCAGGAGTGCAGAATGTCCTCCTGTCTCCACAGTCATCCCTACGGGTATTGATGAGACTGGTGGGGCGCATGGTAGCGGCGATAGAGGCGGTGCCGTTCGCACAGTTTCGCCTCCGTCCTCTCCAGCTGGAGATTCTTCGCAGATGGGACAAGAGGACGATCTCTCTGAATCGGCTGGTGACACTGTCACAACCAACCAGGGACTCTCTACAGTGGTGGCTCCAGCCACATCACCTGTCACGGGGCCGGTCCTTCCTAAAACCGTCATGGTTAGTGGTGACCACCGACGCCAGTCTGAAGGGCTGGGGGGCGGTGTTCTTGCACCACAGGGCTCAAGGCCTCTGGACTCAGTCGGAGTCGGCGTTGCAGATCAACGTGCTGGAGATCAAGGCAGTCTATCTGGCGCTACTGGCGTTTCAGAAGTTCCTGTCAGGACAGCCCATTCGGGTACAGTCCGACAATGCGACGGCCGTCGCCTATATAAATCATCAGGGAGGGACCAGAAGTGCTCAGGCCCTCGCCGAAGTCCACCGCATTCTAGCCTGGGTGGAGGAAAACGGCTGTCTGATCTCCGCAGTTCACATCCCAGGGGTCGAGAACTGGGAGGCCGACTATCTGAGCCGACAGGGGATGGACGCCGGAGAGTGGTCCCTACATCCAGACGTCTTCAGGGACATCTGCGGCAGGTGGGGCACTCCGGACGTGGATCTGATGGCCTCACGGCTGAATCATCAGGTGCCCCAATACATGGCGAGATCTTGGGATCCCCAGTCTCTGGGGGCGGACGCCCTGATCCTGAGCTGGTCCAGCTTTCAGCTGCCATATGTGTTTCCGCCTCTGGCTCTGATTCCCAGGGTCCTGTGGAAGATCAGGACAGACTGCAGAGTGGCCATTCTAGTGGCTCCAGATTGGCCCAGGAGGTCTTGGTACCCGGACCTGTGGCAACTGTCAGGCGGACACAGGTGGGCTCTTCCAGAACGCGCAGATCTACTCGTGCAAGGCCCATTCTTCCACCTCAATTCCAGGGCCCTCAGATTGACTGCATGGCTCTTGAGGCCTGGCTGCTGACATCCAGAGGTTTTTCTCCTACAGTGGTTGCCACTATGAATCGGGCAAGGAAACCTGTTTCCAGGAAGATATACCACAGAACGTGGAAAATCTTTTTTACCTGGTGTGCCTCTGGTGGCCGCTCTCCGTGGCCTTTGTCTATCCCGACATTGTTGGCCTTCCTACAGTCGGGGTTGGAGTTGGGATTATCCCTTGGCTCTCTGAAAGGTCAAGTATCAGCACTTTCAGTGTTGTTTGACAGGCGCTTGGCGCTCCTCCCGAAGGTACGTCAATTTCTGCAGGGGGTGTCTCGGGTGGTCCCGCCCTATAGACGACCTCTGGACCCTTGGGACCTAAACATGGTCCTGGCGGCACTGCAGAAACCGCCGTTTGAGCCACTGAGAGACGTCTCTCTCTCTCGTCTGTCCCAGAAGGTGGTCTTTCTGGTGGCGATTACGTCTCTGAGACGGGTCTCAGAATTGGCTGCACTTTCGTGCAAGTCTCCCTTTCTGGTGGTTCACCAAGACAAAGTGGTGTTGCGCCCACGGCCTGAATTTCTGCCGAAGGTGGTTTCAACGTTTCACCTAAACCAGGAGATTGTTCTTCCATCATTTTGCCCCGCTCCCGTTCATCAGGTTGAGCGCGACCTCCATACTCTGGATCTCGTGAGAGCTGTACGCATTTATGTGTCCAGGACCGCCTCCTTTAGGAGTTCGGATTCCTTATTTGTCCTCACAATGGGTCGCTGTAAGGGGGCCGCGGCTTCGAAGTCGACCTTGGCCAGATGGATCAAGGCTCCCATTCAGGAGGCGTACCGGTCTTCTGGTTTGCCTCTCCCGGTGGGTTTGAAGGCACACTCTACTAGAGCTGTAGGTGCCTCATGGGCCTTGCGACATCGAGCGTCTGCTCTACAGGTGTGTCAGGCGGCCACTTGGTCCAGCCTGCACACTTTCTCTAAGCACTATATGGTGCATGCCCATGCCTCTGCGGATGCGAGTTTGGGCAGGCGGGTTCTCCAGGCGGCGGTTGCCCACCTTTAGAGGGAACCATGTGTTATCCGTCTTGTTGAGGAACTCTTCCCGCCCTGGGGTATTGCTTTAGGACATCCCCATTGTCTGGGTCTCCCATTATGACGACCAGAAAAAAGAGAATTTTGTTTACGTACCGTAAATTCTTTTTTCTTTAGTCATCAATGGGAGACCCAGCACCCACCCAGTTGTTCCGTTGCATATTTTGCACTGGTTCTGTTCTCTGTTGAGACAGTGTTTGCCGGGTTGTTGAACCGTCTGTGCACGGCATTCTTCCCGATGTTTCGGGTGTGGTTTAATTTCTCCTCGCAGCTTATGGACTAAACTGAGGATGTCTCCTACGGTGGGGGTTTATAAGCGGAGGAGGCGGTGTCTACAAACTTGTAGTACCTAGTGTGACCTCCGGAGGGCAGAGCCCTAAACCCCATTGTCTGGGTCTCCCATTGATGACTAAAGAAAAAAGAATTTACGGTACGTAAACAAAATTCTCTTTATTTATGCCCCCCTCCTGTTATATAGGTCTCCATCCTGGTATATATAAATCTCATACTGGTACACATATTACCCATCCTGGTATATATGTTTCCCATCCTTGTATATATGATCCCCATACTGGTACATATGTCTCCTATCTTGGTATATATGCCCCCTCCTGGTAAAAAAGCCCCCTCCTGTTATATATGTCTCCATCCTGGTGTATATATATATATCTCATCCTGGTACACATGTTCCCCATCTTGTAAGATCAGCTCCACTGTACATGCAGTATCTATGCAGAGGGCTAGCAGGTGCTTGTAAGATCAGCTCCACTGTACATGCAGTATCTATGCAGAGGGCCTGCAGGTGCTTGTAAGATCAGCTCCACTGTACATGCAGTATCTATGCAGAGGGCATGCAGGTGCTTGTAAGATCAGCTCCACTGTACATGCAGTATCTATGCAGAGGACCTGCAGGTGCTTGTAAGATCAGCTCCACTGTACATGCAGTATCTATGCAGAGGGCCTGCAGGTGCTTGTAAGATCAGCTCCACTGTACATGCAGTATCTATGCAGAGGGCCTGCAAGTGCTTGTAAGATCACTCCACTGTACATGCAGTATCTATGCAGAGGACCTGCAGGTGCTTGTAAGATCAGCTCCACTGTACATGCAGTATCTATGCAGAGGGCCTGCAGGTGCTTGTAAGATCAGCTCCACTGTACATGCAGTATCTATGCAGAGGACCTGCAGGTGCTTGTAAGATCATCTCCACTGTACATGCAGTATCTATGCAGAGGGACTGCAGGTGCTTGTAAGATCAGCTCCACTGTACATGCAGTTCTATGCAGAGGACCTTGCAGGTGCTTGTAAGATCAGCTCCACTGTACATGCAGTATCTATGCAGAGGGCTATGCAGGTGCTTGTAAGATCAGCTCCACTGTACATGCAGTATCTATGCAGAGGGCCTGCAAGTGCTTGTAAGATCAGCTCCACTGTACATGCAGTATCTATGCAGAGGCCTGCAAGTGCTTGTAAGATCAGCTCCACTGTACATGCAGTATCTATGTACAGAGGGCTGCAGGTCCTTGTAAGATCAGCTCCACTGTACATGCGTATCTATAGCAGAGGGCTGCAGGTGCTTGTAAGATCAGCTCCACTGTACATGCAGTATCTATGCAGAGGGCCTGCAGGTGCTTGTAAGATCAGCTCCACTGTCCATGACGTTTCTATGCAGAGGGCCTGCAGGTGCTTGTAAGATCAGCTCCACTGTACATGCAGTATCTATGCAGAGGACCTGCAGGTGCTTGTAAGATCAGCTCCACTGTACATGCAGTATCTATGCAGAGGACCTGCAGGTGCTTGTAAGATCAGCTCCACTGTACATGCAGTATCTATGCAGAGGGCCTGCAGTTGCTTGTAAGATCAGCTCCACTGTCCATGCAGTATCTATGCAGAGGACCTGCAGGTGCTTGTAAGATCAGCTCCACTGTACATGCAGTATCTATGCAGAGGGCTATGCAGGTGCTTGTAAGATCAGCTCCACTGTACATGCAGTATCTATGCAAGGGCCTGCAGGTGCTTGTAAGATCAGCTCCACTGTACATGCAGTATCTTATGCAGAGGGACTGCAGGTCCCTTGTAAGATCATCTCCACTGTACATGAGTATCTATACAGAGGACTACAGGTGCTTGTAAGATCAGCTCCACTGTACATGCAGTATCTATGCAGAGGACCTGCAGGTGCTTGTAAGATCATCTCCACTGTACATGCAGTATCTATGCAGAGGGCCTGCAGGTGCTTGTAAGATCAGCTCCACTGTACATGCAGTATCTATGCAGAGGGCCTACAGGTGCTTGTAAGATCAGCTCCACTGTACATGCAGTATCTATGCAGAGGACTGTGCAGGTGCTTGTAAGATCAGCTCCACTGTCCATGACGTTTCTATGCAGAGGGCCTGCACGTGCTTGTAAGATCAGCTCCACTGTACATGCAGTATCTATGCAGAGGGCCTGCAGGTCCTTGTAAGATCAGCTCCACTGTACATGCAGTATCTATGCAGAGGACCTGCAGGTGCTTGTAAGATCAGCTCCACTGTACATGCAGTATCTATGCAGAGGGCCTGCAGTTGCTTGTAAGATCAGCTCCACTGTCCATGACGTGTCTATGCAGAGGACCTGCAGGTGCTTGTAAGATCAGCTCCACTGTACATGCAGTATCTATGCAGAGGGCTATGCAGGTGCTTGTAAGATCAGCTCCACTGTACATGCAGTATCTATGCAGAGGGCCTGCAGGTGCTTGTAAGATCAGCTCCACTGTACATGCAGTATCTATGCAGAGGACCTGCAGGTGCTTGTAAGATCATCTCCACTGTACATGCAGTATCTGTACAGAGGGACTGCAGGTCCTTGTAAGATCATCTCCACTGTACATGATGTATCTAAACAGAGAGCATGCAGGTGCTTGTAAGATCAGCTCCACTGTACATGCAGTATCTATGCAGAGGGCCTACAGGTGCTTGTAAGATCAGCTCCACTGTACATGCAGTATCTATGCAGAGGGCTATGCAGGTGCTTGTAAGATCAGCTCCACTGTACATGCAGTATCTATGCAGAGGGCTGTGCAGGTGCTTGTAAGATCAGCTCCACTGTACATGCAGTATCTATGCAGAGGGCTGTGCAGGTGCTTGTAAGATCAGCTCCACTGTACATGCAGTATCTATGCAGAGGGCCTGCAGGTGCTTGTAAGATCAGCTCCACTGTACATGCAGTATCTATGCAGAGGGCTGTGCAGGTGCTTGTAAGATCATCTCCACTGTCCATGCAGTATCTATGCAGAGGGCTTGCAGGTGCTTGTAAGATCAGCTCCACTGTACATGCAGTATCTATGCAGAGGGCCTGCAGGTCCTTGTAAGATCATCTCCACTGTACATGACGTATCTATACAGAGAGCCTGCAGGTGCTTGTAAGATCAGCTCCACTGTACATGCAGTATCTATGCAGAGGGCTGTGCAGGTGCTTGTAAGATCAGCTCCACTGTACATGCAGTATCTATGCAGAGGGCTGTGCAGGTGCTTGTAAGATCAGCTCCACTGTACATGCAGTATCTATGCAGAGGGCTGTGCAGGTGCTTGTAAGATCAGCTCCACTGTACATGCAATATCTATGCAGAGGGCCTACAGGTGCTTGTAAGATCAGCTCCACTGTACATGCAGTATCTATGCAGAGGGCTGTGCAGGTGCTTGTAAGATCAGCTCCACTGTACATGCAGTATCTATGCAGAGGACCTGCAGGTGCTTGTAAGATCATCTCCACTGTACATGCAGTATGTATGCAGAGGACTGTGCAGGTGCTTGTAAGATCAGCTCCACTGTCCATGACGTGTCTATGCAGAGGGCCTGCAGGTGCTTGTAAGATCAGCTCCACTGTACATGCAGTATCTATGCAGAGGGCTATGCAGGTGCTTGTAAGATCAGCTCCACTGTACATGCAGTATCTATGCAGAGGGCCTACAGGTGCTTGTAAGATCAGCTCCACTGTACATGCAGTATCTATGCAGAGGGACTGCAGGTGCTTGTAAGATCATCTCCACTGTACATGCAATATCTATGCAGAGGGCCTACAGGTGCTTGTAAGATCAGCTCCACTGTACATGCAGTATCTATGCAGAGGGCCTACAGGTGCTTGTAAGATCATCTCCACTGTACATGCAGTATCTATACAGAGGGCCTGCAGGTGCTTGTAAGATCAGCTCCACTGTACATGCAGTATCTATGCAGAGGACTGTGCAGGTGCTTGTAAGATCAACTCCACTGTCCATGACGTTTCTATGCAGAGGGCCTGCAGGTGCTTGTAAGATCAGCTCCACTGTCCATGACGTGTCTATGCAGAGGGCCTGCAGGTGCTTGTAAGATCAGCTCCACTGTACATGCAGTATCTATGCAGAGGGCTATGCAGGTGCTTGTAAGATCAGCTCCACTGTACATGCAGTATCTATGCAGAGGGCCTACAGGTGCTTGTAAGATCAGCTCCACTGTACGTGCAGTATGTATGCAGAGGGCCTGCAGGTGCTTGTAAGATCAGCTCCACTGTCCATGATGTGTCTATGCAGAGGGCTTGCAGGTGCTTGTAAGATCAGCTCCACTGTACATGCAGTATCTATGCAGAGGACCTGCAGGTGCTTGTAAGATCAGCTCCACTGTACATGCAGTATCTATGCAGAGGGACTGCAGGTGCTTGTAAGATCAGCTCCACTGTACATGCAGTATCTATGCAGAGGGCCTGCAGCTGCTTGTAAGATCATCTCCACTGTACATGATGTGTCTATGCAGAGGGCTTGCAGGTGCTTGTAAGATCAGCTCCACGGTACATGCAGTATCTATGCAGCGGACCTGCAAGTGCTTGTAAGATCATCTCCACTGTACATGCAGTATCTATGCAGAGGACCTGCAGGTGCTTGTAAGATCATCTCCACTGTACATGCAGTATCTATGCAGAGGGCCTGCAGGTGCTTGTAAGATCAGCTCCACTGTACATGCAGTATCTATGCAGAGGGACTGCAGGTGCTTGTAAGATCATCTCCACTGTACATGATGTGTCTATGCAGAGGGCCTGCAGGTGCTTGTAAGATCAGCTCCACTGTACATGCAGTATCTATGCAGAGGGACTGCAGGTGCTTGTAAGATCAGCTCCACTGTACATGCAGTATCTATGCAGAGGACTGTGCAGGTGCTTGTAAGAACTCATTTGGGGCATTCAACCCCTTCCAGATGTAAGCAGTTAGTGATTTCACACATAATTCAGTTGCCCTCCACCCCTGCCCCCATCCTCTCAATAATCAGCCTCCTCTGTAACCTGAGGGAGGCAATATGCTCCCTGGCCCTGCAGCCCATGACACAGTATCCCCTGCCCCAGCCATGACTTGTGGAGCAGGTAGACATGTTAGTGCAGATGTTCACATCCAGCAGATGTTGACTTCCAGACCTCTATTAGCTTCCGAGGAGCTGGATCTCCGGCCTGTGAAGAGCCTGGGTGCGGCTCCTGGTCCTCAGGGGTCTCTGTATTACAGTGGGGTATGCAGGCTATTCGCACCCCTTGACCCGCCTGGTCCATTCATTATTGGCAGTATCCTGTTGAGGTGTTTTGTAGTTGTTTGTCACCCCAAGCTATGCGGTTCCTTTTATTTTAGGCTGCCCGGCCCCTGGGTACCAACCCGGTTTCCTTGTGACCTTCTGACACATTTGTACCCCATCACCACCTGCTTCAGGCATCGGACGATTGATACTTTGTCACAATTCCGGATGTTTCTTAGAGTACCTTTAAACGCCGCAACTACGGTGGAGCAACTGAGAGGCAATCCGGAGTTCCGTCACCGTTGTCGTGAAATTGCTATGAAATTGCGGCGTATAATTGTGGAACCCGGTGGTGATTTGTAAAGTTGCTCCCGGTTGCGGTTTCAGAGCATTGTTCAAAAACCAGACGCAACCCTGAAGGTGAATTGCCCTGGTTTTGGCGTGTGAACGGGCGATAGGGATGGAATCAGCGTCGCCTACTGATTTCCCGGAGGCGTGCCACAGCGTGCTGGACACCGCCACCCCCCAGCGATCACTGGTGGTGGCTACTGTGTTACCATTGGCTGTCCCTTCACAGGGCGCCATATTTGAACAGCTGTCCATTCACAATACACAATGGCAATGGCGTCATGTATTAGCCAGCCTTCCTGCGCAGGCTGACCAATCATGACGCTATTGCGTTGTCTAATCAGTGTGTTTTGGGGCGCGGAATACACAACTCTGTCACGTCTATGTTCTTGCGGCGCTGAACATGTACGCCCACATTCCTTTGGGGATTGCGGCGTGTGAAGCGGCGTCGGGAGGCAACCGGATGTTTCCCGCAGGTTCTGTGGCAACTTCCGGGGAACCACGTTCCCTTAGGTTGAGGAAGCAATTGCGGCGTCTGAATGCGGCATCAGCGATCGGTATCAATTGTCAAAAACGTGCACGCGCACGTCCGGTTGCCTCCAATCGCCGGTGATAGTTGTGGCGTGTAAAGGTACCCCAAAGGTACAGGTGTTTTATTCTATTGTTATTACCATTGCTTTCTTTTAGTTTAGTTTATGTACATACACTGCTAGAGCCATAGTACACACATGTCACATGGGAACAGGATTCTCCCTCCCTCCGGGTGACATCACTTCCTCCTGCGCTTTTTGGGGGGAAACTGCAGCTGTTGCGTGAATGCACCGTATTGCTGAATAGCACAACCGCAAAACACGACAAAAAATGCACCAACAATAGGGCACGGGAAACCCGCTACTGGGGGGCAGCACACAGCAGTGCCCCCATGAGCAGTGAGCTTCAGGGGCAGAGCGGCCTCCCAGACCAACATGACAGATGGCCGGGTGACCCCAAAACTGCTGCCCCCCCTGACCCCTGGACCGGCCATCTGCAGCCAGATCAGATCCCACACACTGCACTGATGAGGAGCGATCACCTCGAAACGCAGCGTCTGCAGTTTGGGGTTCTGATCTGGCACAAATCCTGAGTCATAGTAAAAGGCTTGTTAAAGAGTCGACTATGACTCAGGAGCTACCTTTATTAGGTGGAATAAGAGATCATCTATATATTTGCATAAAGTACAGTATTCACAGCAGCACAGAGTATTTTAGGAGTGAATCGCTGAATTTGACAACAGCTCGATAGCGAGTTCTTTTAGTTATTTATGATTTATGTCATTGATTCTAACAGGTTTAATGAAGGCGGGGACACATCTGAAGCTGAAATGTACAGAGGCTGAAGCGCCCTCTAGTGCCTGACTGCGGGATAGCAGCGTCCTGCACCCTTCACTGTATACAGATATAACTCAGAATCAGTAATGTAATGTATGTACACAGTGACTGCACCAGCAGAATAGTGAGTGCAGCTCTGGAGTATAATACAGGAGGTAACTCAGGATCAGTAATGTAATGTATGTACACAGTGACTGCACCAGCAGAATAGTGAGTGCAGCTCTGGAGTATAATACAGGAGGTAACTCAGGATCAGTAATGTAATGTATGTACACAGTGACTGCACCAGCAGAATAGTGAGTGCAGCTCTGGAGTATAATACAGGAGGTAACTCAGGATCAGTAATGTAATGTATGTACACAGTGACTGCACCAGCAGAATAGTGAGTGCAGCTCTGGAGTATAATACAGGAGGTAACTCAGGATCAGTAATGTAATGTATGTACACAGTGACTGCACCAGCAGAATAGTGAGTGCAGCTCTGGAGTATAATACAGGAGGTAACTCAGGATCAGTAATGTAATGTATGTACACAGTGACTGCACCAGCAGAATAGTGAGTGCAGCTCTGGAGAATAATACAGGAGGTAACTCAGGATCAGTAATGTAATGTATATGTACACAGTGACTGCACCAGCAGAATAGTGAGTGCAGCTCTGGAGTATAATACAGGAGGTAACTCAGGATCAGTAATGTAATGTATGTACACAGTGACTCCACCAGCAGAATAGTGAGTGCAGCTCTGGAGTATAATACAGGAGGTAACTCAGGATCAGTAATGTAATGTATGTACACAGTGACTGCACCAGCAGAATAGTGAGTGCAGCTCTGGAGTATAATACAGGAGGTAACTCAGGATCAGTAATGTAATGTATGTACACAGTGACAGCACCAGCAGAATAGTGAGTGCAGCTCTGGAGAATAATACAGGAGGTAACTCAGGATCAGTAATGTAATGTATGTACACAGTGATTGCACCAGCAGAATAGTGAGTGCTAGCTCTAGGATAAATTTACAGGAGGTAACTCAGGATCAGTAATGTAATGTATGTACACAGTGACTGCACCAGCAGAATAGTGAGTGCAGCTCTGGAGGATAATACAGAGGTAACTCAGGATCAGTAATGTAATGTATGTACACAGTGACTGCACCAGAGAATAGTGAGTGCAGCTCTGGAGTATAATACAGGAGGTAACTCAGGATCAGTAATGTAATGTATTACACAGTGACTGCACCAGCAGAATAGTGAGTGCAGTTCTGGAGTATAATACAGGAGGTAACTCAGGATCAGTAATGTAATGTATGTACACAGTGACTGCACCAGCAGAATAGTGAGTGCAGCTCTGGAGTATAATACAGGAGGTAACTCAGGATCAGTAATGTAATGTATGTACACAGTGACTGCACCAGCAGAATAGTGAGTGCAGCTCTGGAGTATAATACAGGAGGTAACTCAGGATCAGTAATGTAATGTATGTACACAGTGACTGCACCAGCAGAATAGTGAGTGCAGCTCTGGAGTATAATACAGGAGGTAACTCAGGATCAGTAATGTAATGTATGTACACAGTGACTGCACCAGCAGAATAGTGAGTGCAGCTCTGGAGTATAATACAGGAGGTAACTCAGGATCAGTAATGTAATGTATGTACACAGTGACTGCACCAGCAGAATAGTGAGTGCAGCTCGGAGTATAATTACAGGAGGTAACTCAGGATCAGTAATGTAATGTATGTACACAGTGACTGCACCAGCAGAATAGTGAGTGCAGCTCTGGAGATAATACAGGAGGTAACTCAGGATCAGTAATGTAATGTATGTACACAGTGACTGCACCAGAGAATAGTGAGTGCAGCTCTGGAGTATAATACAGGAGGTAACTCAGGATCAGTAATGTAATGTATGTACACAGTGACTGCACCAGCAGAATAGTGAGTGCAGTTCTGGAGTATAATACAGGAGGTAACTCGGATCAGTAATGTAATGTATGTACACAGTGACTGCACCAGCAGAATAGTGAGTGCAGCTCTGAGGATAATACAGGAGGTAACTCTGGATCAGTAATGTAATGTATGTACACAGTGACCTGCACCAGCAGAATAGTGAGTGCAGCTCTGGAGGATAATACAGGAGGTAACTCAGGATCAGTAATGTAATGTATGTACACAGTGACTGCACCAGCAGAATAGTGAGTGCAGCTCTGGAGATAATACAGGAGGTAACTCAGGATCAGTAATGTAATGTATGTACACAGTACTGCACCAGAGAATAGTGAGTGCAGCTCTGGAGTATAATACAGGAGGTAACTCTGGATCAGTAATGTAATGTATGTACACAGTGACTGCACCAGCAGAATAGTGAGTGCAGCTCTGGAGATAATACAGGAGGTAACTCAGGATCAGTAATGTAATGTATGTACACAGTGACTGCACCAGCAGAATAGTGAGTGCAGTCTGGAGTATAATACAGGAGGTAACTCATGGATCAGTAATGTAATGTATGTACACAGTGACTGCACCAGCAGAATAGTGAGTGCAGCTCTGGAGATAATACAGGAGGTAACTCAGGATCAGTAATGTAATGTATGTACACAGTGACTGCACCAGCAGAATAGTGAGTGCAGCTCTGGAGTATAATACAGGAGGTAACTCAGGATCAGTAATGTAATGTATGTACACAGTGACTGCACCAGCAGAATAGTGAGTGCAGCTCTGGAGTATAATACAGGAGGTAACTCTGGATCAGTAATGTAATGTATGTACACAGTGACGCACCAGCAGAATAGTGAGTGCAGCTCTGGGATATAATACAGGAGGTAACAAGGATCAGTAATGTAATGTATGTACACAGTGACTGCACCAGCAGAATAGTGAGTGCAGCTCTGGAGATAATACAGGAGGTACTCAGGATCAGTAATGTAATGTATGTACACAGTCACTGCACCAGCAGAATAGTGAGTGCAGCTCTGGAGTATAATACAGGAGGTAACTCTGGATCAGTAATGTAATGTATGTACACAGTGACTGCCAGCAGAATAGTGAGTGCAGCTCTGGAGATAATACAGGAGGTAACTCAGGATCAGTAATGCAATGTACACAGTGACTGCACCAGCAGAATAGTGAGTGCAGCTCTGGAGTATAATACAGGAGGTAACACTGGATCAGTAATGTATGTATTCACAGTGACTGCCACCAGCAGAATAGTGAGTGCAGCTCTGGAGTATAATACAGGAGGTAACATCAGGATCAGTAATGAATGTAGTACACAGTGACTGCACCAGCAGAATAGTGAGTGCAGCTCTGGAGGTATAATACAGGAGGTAACTCAGGATCAGTAATGTAATGTATGTACACAGTGACTGCACCAGCAGAATAGTGAGTGCAGCTCTGGAGTACAATACAGGAGGTAACTCAGGATCAGTAATGTAATGTATGTACACAGTGACTGCACCAGCAGAATAGTGAGTGCAGCTCTGATATATAATACAGGAGGTAACAAGGATCAGTAATGTAATGTATGTACACAGTGACTGCACCAGCAGAATAGTGAGTGCAGCTCTGGAGTATAATACAGGAGGTACTCAGGATCAGTAATGTAATGTATGTACACAGTGACTGCACCAGCAGAATAGTGAGTGCAGCTCTGGAGTATAATACAGGAGGTAACTCAGGATCAGTAATGTAATGTATGTACACAGTGACTGCACCAGCAGAATAGTGAGTGCAGCTCTGGAGTATAATACAGGAGGTAACTCAGGATCAGTAATGCATGTACACAGTGACTGCACCAGCAGAATAGTGAGTGCAGCTCTGGAGTATAATACAGGAGGTAACACAGGATCAGTAATGCATGTACACAGTGACTCCACCAGCAGAATAGTGAGTGCAGCTCTGGAGTATAATACAGGAGGTAACACAGGATCAGAAATTGCATGTACACAGTGACTCCACCAGCAGAATAGTGAGTGCAGCTCTGGAGGATAATACAGGAGGTAACTCAGGATCAGTAATGTAATGTATGTACACAGTGACTGCACCAGCAAATAGTGAGTGCAGCTCTGGAGTATAATACAGGAGGTAACTCAGGATCAGTAATGTAATGTATGTACACAGTGACTGCACCAGCAGAATAGTGAGTGCAGCTCTGGAGTATAATACAGGAGGTAACTCAGGATCAGTAATGTAATGTATGTATACAGTGACTGCACCAGCAGAATAGTGAGTGCAGCTCTGGAGTATATACAGGAGGTAACTCCGGATCAGTAATGTAATGTATGTACACAGTGACTGCACCAGCAGAATAGTGAGTGCAGCTCTGGAGTATAATACAGGAGGTAACTCAGGATCAGTAATGTAATGTATGTACACAGTGACTGCACCAGCAGAATAGTGAGTGCAGCTCTGGAGTATAATACAGGAGGTAACTCAGGATCAGTAATGTAATGTATGTACACAGTGACTGCACCAGCAGAATAGTGAGTGCAGCTCTGGAGTATAATACAGGAGGTAACTCAGGATCAGTAATGTAATGTATGTACACAGTGACTGCACCAGCAGAATAGTGAGTGCAGCTCTGGAGTATAATACAGGAGGTAACTCCGGATCAGTAATGTAATGTATGTACACAGTGACTGCACCAGCAGAATAGTGAGTGCAGCTCTGGAGTATAATACAGGAGGTAACTCAGGATCAGTAATGTAATGTATGTACACAGTGACTGCACCAGCAGAATAGTGAGTGCAGCTCTGGAGTATAATACAGGAGGTAACTCAGGATCAGTAATGTAATGTATGTATACAGTGACTGCACCAGCAGAATAGTGAGTGCAGCTCTGGAGTATATACAGGAGGTAACTCCGGATCAGTAATGTAATGTATGTACACAGTGACTGCACCAGCAGAATAGTGAGTGCAGCTCTGGAGTATAATACAGGAGGTAACTCAGGATCAGTAATGTAATGTATGTACACAGTGACTGCACCAGCAGAATAGTGAGTGCAGCTCTGGAGTATAATACAGGAGGTAACTCAGGATCAGTAATGTAATGTATGTACACAGTGACTGCACCAGCAGAATAGTGAGTGCAGCTCTGGAGTATAATACAGGAGGTAACTCAGGATCAGTAATGTAATGTATGTACACAGTGACTGCACCAGCAGAATAGTGAGTGCATCTCTGGAGGATAATACAGGAGGTGACTCAGGATCAGTAATGTAATGTATGTACACAGTGACTGCACCAGCAGAATAGTGAGTGCAGCTCTGGAGGATAATACAGGAGGTAACTCAGGATCAGTAATGTAATGTATGTACACAGTGACTGCACCAGCAGAATAGTGAGTGCAGCTCTGGAGTATATACAGGATGTCATTCTTTAATTAATTATATACATTTGTGTACATGGTTTAACACATTTTTCTTCCTCCCTGGACAATGCTGTAGCGCACACGTAATGTGATGTGATTCCTCGTCACCAGTCGCTATGACACGTTGTCAGTAATGATTATGAATTGTCAGGAGCTTCGCTCTTTGATGACTAATGTGAAGTCGTCGGACTGATGAATAATTCATGGGATGAGACGGTTATGGATACTTTACTTAAATGCTTCATTAATACATGATAGAAGAGTCTCTATCTCACAACCCTGGAAAAGCTGAAGCTCCTGATATTTATAGAGGAGATGAAACAATCATGGAGAACAGCAACCGTGCCGTGTATACCGGAGAGCACGCAGTGTATACCAGAGAGCACGCAGTGTATACCGGAGAGCGTGCGGTGTATTCCGGAGAGCGTGCTGTGTATTCCGGAGAGCGTGCGGTGTATTCCGGAGAGCGTGCGGTGTATTCCGGAGAGCGTGCGGTGTATTCCGGAGAGCGTGCGGTGTATTCCAGAGAGCGTGCGGTGTATACCGGAGAGCGTGCGGTGTATACCGGAGAGCGTGCAGTGTATACTGGATACTGGAGAGCATGCAGTGTATACCGGAGAGCGTGCGTGTATTCCAGAGAGAGTGCGGTGTATACCATTGAGCGTGAGGTGTATACTGGAGAGCGTGACGTGTATATTGGAGAGCAAGCGGTGTATACCAGATAGCGTGCGGTGTATACCGGAGAGCGTGCGGTGTATACCGGAGAGCACGCAGTGTATACCAGAGAGCGTGCTGTGTATTCCGGAGAGCGTGCGGTGTATACCGGAGAGCGTGCGGTGTATACTTGAGAGCGTGCGGTGTATTCCAGAGAGCGTGCTGTGTATTCCGGAGAGCGTGCGGTGTATACCGGAGAGCGTGCGGTGTATACTTGAGAGCGTGCGGTGTATTCCAGAGAGCGTGCGGTGTATACCGGAGAGCGTGCGGTGTATACTGGAGAGCGTGCGGTGTATACCGGAGAGCGTGCGGTGTATACCGGAGAGCGTGCGGTGTATACCGGAGAGCGTGCGGTGTATACAGGAGAGCGTGCGGTGTATACAGGAGAGCGTGCGGAGTATACCGGAGAGCGTGCGGTGTATGCCGGAGAGCGTGCGGAGTATACCGGAGAGCATGAGGTGTATACTGGAGAGCGTGCGGCGTATACTGGATACTGGAGACTGTGCGGTGTATACCGGAGAGCGTGCGGCGTATACCGGAGAGCGTGCAGTGTATACTGGATACTGGAGACTGTGCGGTGTATACCGGAAAGCGTGCGGCGTATACTGGAGAGCGTGCGGCGTATACCGGAGAGCGTGTGGTGTATACCGGAGAGCGTGCGGCGTATACCGAAGAGCACGCAGTGTATACCGGAGAGCGTGCGGTGTATACCGGAGAGCGTGCGGTGTATACCGGAGAGCGTGCGGTGTATACCGGAGAGCACGCAGTGTATACCGGAGAGCACGCAGTGTATACCGGAGAGCACGCAGTGTATACCGGAGAGCGTGCGATGTATACCGGAGAGCACGCAGTGTATACCTGAGAGCGTGCGGTGTATACCGGAGAGCGTGCGGTGTATTCCGGAGAGCGTGCGGTGTATTCCGGAGAGCGTGCGGTGTATACTGGAGAGCGTGCGGTGTATACTGGAGAGCGTGCGGTGTATTCCAGAGAGCGTGCGGTGTATTCCAGAGAGCGTGCGGTGTATTCCAGAGAGCGTGCGGTGTATACCGGAGAGCGTGCAGTGTATACTGGAGAGCATGCGGTGTATACCGGAGAGCGTGCGGTGTATACCGGAGAGCGTGCGGTGTATACCGGAGAGCGTGCGGTGTATACCATTGAGCGTGAAGTGTATACTGGAGAGCGTGACGTGTATATTGGAGAGCAAGCGGTGTATACCAGATAGCGTGCGTTGTATACCGGAGAGCGTGCGGTGTATACCGGAGAGCACGCAGTGTATACCAGAGAGCGTGCGGTGTATTCCGGAGAGCGTGCGGTGTATACCGGAGAGCGTGCGGTGTATACTTGAGAGCGTGCGGTGTATTCCAGAGAGCGTGCGGTGTATTCCAGAGAGCGTGCGGTGTATACCGGAGAGCGTGCGGTGTATACCGGAGAGCGTGCGGTGTATACCGGAGAGCGTGCAGTGTATACTGGATACTGGAGAGCATGCGGTGTATACCGGAGAGCGTGCGGTGTATACCGGAGAGCGTGCGTGTATTCCAGAGAGCGTGCGGTGTATACCATTGAGCGTGAGGTGTATACTGGAGAGCGTGACGTGTATACCGGAGAGCGTGCGGTGTATACTGGATACTGGAGACTGTGCGGTGTATACCGGAGAGCGTGCAGTGTATACTGGATACTGGAGACTGTGCGGTGTATACCGGTGAGCGTGCGGCGTATACCGGAGAGCGTGCGGCGTATACTGGAGAGCTTGCGGCGTATACCGGAGAGCGTGCGGCGTATACCTGAGAGCGTGACGTGTATACCGGAGAGCGTGCGGTGTATACTGGATACTGGAGACTGTGCGGTGTATACCGGAGAGCGTGCAGTGTATACTGGATACTGGAGACTGTGCGGTGTATACCGGAGAGCGTGCGGCGTATACCGGAGAGCGTGCGGCGTATACTGGAGAGCTTGCGGCGTATACCGGAGAGCGTGCGGCGTATACCTGAGAGCGTGCGGCGTATACCGGAGAGCGTGCGGGGTTTTATCTCTCACCTGAGGAGCCGTATACTGAAACGCCGCACAGGCAGCAGGAGCCTACCTGAGAGTTGCCCCGATCTCGCCCTGCAGCCAGCTCAACCCCACTGGCCCTCCAAGGACCCCAACAACCCCTCTTCTCCGGATGCCCTGGGGATCTGCTCCCACCCGTGGGGAGCGACA
This sequence comes from Allobates femoralis, assembly GCA_033576535.1. Taxonomy (NCBI): domain Eukaryota; kingdom Metazoa; phylum Chordata; class Amphibia; order Anura; family Aromobatidae; genus Allobates; species Allobates femoralis. The sequence continues at coordinate 565,275,873 of JARQOC010000005.1, read as the reverse complement.
CCATCCTAGCTGCCATTCCACCATACCCAGAGGTCCCGGCCTGCAGCAGCGGTTATTAACAGCCACATACCACGGGTGGCGTCACGATAACCACCCCCCTAATCCCCTTACTCCAAAAACTCTTTAGCCCCTTTTTATTGACCGCCCATCTGGGTGGCAATGGACCGGGTCACGCCACTGTGACAGCGCCCCAAGACGCTCGAGGATGTAGATAGGGGCCTGACTCAGAGTACCCCACGGCCCCCATGTATAGCAGAGACTGTGGAGTGTATACCAGGGAGCATGCAGTGAATACCAGAGAGTGTGCGGTGTATACCGGAGACTGTCCAGTGTATACCAGAAAGCATGTATGCCGATGGTCGTGCCGTTTATCCCTGAGATTGTGCGGTGTATACCGGAGACTGTCCAGTGTATACCAGAAAGCATGTATGCCGAAGGTCATGCCGTTTATACCGGAGGTTGTGCCGTGTATACCGGAGATTGTGCAGTGTATACCAAAGAGTGTGCAGTGTATACCAGAGAGTGTGCAGTGTATACCGGAGAGTGTGCGGTGTATACCAGAGAGTGTGCAGTGTATACCGGAGAGTGTGCGGTGTATACCGGAGAGTGTGCAGTGTACACCGGAGAGTGTGCAGTGTACACCGGAGAGTGTGCAGTGTATACCGGAGAGTGTGCAGTGTACACCGGAGAGTGTGCAGTGTATACCGGAGACTGTGCAATGTATACCAAAGAGTGTGCAGTGTATACCAGAGAGTGTGCAGTGTATACCAGAGAGTGTGCAGTGTATACCGGAGAGTGTGCAGTGTATACCAGAGAGCGTGCGGTGTATACCGGAGAGCGTGCGGTGTATACCAGAGAGCGTGCAGTGTATACCAGAGAGTGTGCGGTGTATACCGGAGAGTGTGCAGTGTATACCAGAGAGTGTGCGGTGTATACCAGAGAGTGTGCGGTGTATACCAGAGAGTGTGCGGTGTATACCGGAGAGTGTGCAGTGTATACCAAAGAGTGTGCAGTGTATACCAGAGAGTGTGCAGTGTATACCGGAGAGTGTGCAGTGTATACCGGAGAGTGTGCAGTGTATACCGGAGAGCGTGCGGTGTATACCAGAGAGCGTGCGGTGTATACCAGAGAGTGTGCGGTGTATACCGGAGAGTGTGCAGTGTATACCAGAGAGTGTGCGGTGTATACCAGAGAGTGTGCGGTGTACACCGGAGAGTGTGCAGTGTACACCGGAGAGTGTGCAGTGTATACCGGAGAGTGTGCAATGTATACCAAAGAGTGTGCAGTGTATACCAGAGAGTGTGCAGTGTATACCGGAGAGTGTGCAGTGTATACCGGAGAGCGTGCGGTGTATACCGGAGAGCGTGGGGTGTATACCAGAGAGTGTGCAGTGTATACCGGAGAGTGTGCAGTGTATACCGGAGAGTGTGCGGTGTATACCGGAGAGTGTGCAGTGTACACCGGAGAGTGTGCAGTGTATATCGGAGAGTGTGCAGTGTGTACCAGAGAGCGTGCGGTGTATACCAGAGAGTGTGCAGTGTATAGCAGAGAGTGTGCGGTGTATACCAGAGAGTGTGCGGTGTATACCAGAGAGTGTGCGGTGTATACCGGAGAGTGTGCAGTGTATACCGGAGAGTGTGCAGTGTGTACCAGAGAGCGTGCGGTGTATACCAGAGAGTGTGCAGTGTATAGCAGAGAGTGTGCGGTGTATACCAGAGAGTGTGCGGTGTATACCAGAGAGTGTGCAGTGTACACCGGAGAGTGTGCAGTGTATATCGGAGAGTGTGCAGTGTGTACCAGAGAGCGTGCGGTGTATACCAGAGAGTGTGCAGTGTATAGCAGAGAGTGTGCGGTGTATACCAGAGAGTGTGCGGTGTATACCAGAGAGTGTGCAGTGTATACCAGAGAGTGTGCGGTGTATACCAGAGAGTGTGCAGTGTATACCAGAGAGTGTGCGGTGTATACCGGAGAGTGTGCGGTGTATACCGGAGAGTGTGCAGTGTATACCGGAGAGTGTGCAATGTATACCAAAGAGTGTGCAGTGTATACCGGAGACTGTGCAGTGTATACCGGAGAGTGTGCAGTGTGTACCGGAGAGCGTGCGGTGTATACCGGAGAGTGTGCAGTGTATACCGGAGAGTGTGCAGTGTATACCGGAGAGTGTGCAGTGTATACCGGAGAGTGTGCAGTGTATACCGGAGAGTGTGCAGTGTATACCAGAGAGTGTGCGGTGTATACCGGAGAGTGTGCGGTGTATACCGGAGAGTGTGCGGTGTATACCGGAGAGTGTGCGGTGTATACCAGAGAGTGTGCAGTGTATACCGGAGAGTGTGCAGTGTATACCAGAGAGTGTGCAGTGTATACCGGAGAGTGTGCAGTGTATACCGGAGAGTGTGCAGTGTATACCGGAGATGGGGAATGAATGGGTGAGAACAGGTTTATATGTAAAGTACTATAATATCCCTTGAAATAAGACTGTCTGTACAGGTGATATCACCATGTAATGTTAAGGAACTTTTTGCCAAGTATTTTGGAAAGTTTTGCACATGATTGTCTGTGAACATGACTTATGAGAAGCAAATGATCGCCACGTGGCGCAGCACAATCTGCTATCAGACAATATTGTCTTCCTGCAGGGCTCTTGTTTCTTGTGTCTATGACAATTATCCTCAGCAGACATCAGACGGATTCTGCATGTCTGCAACTTCATAACAGTGTCAAAGGGCAAAATCCATAAAAGAACAGACACTTCTGTTCTGATCCATTTTTTTTTCAAGATGAAAAGCCAAGAGCAAGAATGACTTCAAGATAAAAGACTATAGTGATGGGAATAAGAAGACTTAGTGATCCGCCAGTCCAGAAGGAACGTCAGTGGATATGACATATGGTTCTGCATGCATAGTGTCCATCTGCCATATGTTACGGAGCCTCTCAAAAGTTCCAGGGAAGTTGGCAAATATGAGATTTGACTATGGGCATGTTGGGTCATCATGGATATGATGGACGGTCATGGGAGCATTCACTAATTGTGCAAGTAGAGAAATTCCGGGCATGTTGGGTGGTCATGGGCGCATTGAGTCCTCTTTCGCACATTGGATGGTCATGTCACATTGAATTGAGATGCCATGGTCGTGTTAAGTAATCAGAGGAAGATTGAGTGTTCATGAGTATGTCGACTGATTAAGTACACATTAGTTGGTTGTGGGAGTGTTGAGTAGTCATAAGCGCATTGGGTTAAGTCACATTGAGTAGAGTCAAGGGTGTGTTGAGTAGAGTCATGGGTGCATTGAGTAGTCCTGGGCACGTCGAGTAGTTATGGGCATGTTGAGGCACATTGGGTGGTCATGGGTTTATGTGGTCATGTGCATGCTGAGTGGTTCTGTGCACATTGAGTGGTCATGTGAGCGTTGAGTAGACATGGGCACATTGAGTGGTCATGGGCGCATACAGTGGTCATGGACGTGTTGAGTAGAGTCATGTACACATTGAGTAGAAACATGGACACATTGAGTATAGTCATGGGTGTGTTGAGTAAAATCATGGGAGTGTTGAGTGGTCATGGGCACATTGAGTGGTCATGGGCGAATTGAGTAGAGTCATGGGAGTGCTGAGTGGTCATGGGCACATTGAGTAGAGTCATGGGCGCGTTGAACAGTCATGGGTGCTTTGAGTAGTTCTGGGAATGTTGAGTAATCATGGGTGCATTGAGTAGTCCTGGGCACATTGAGTAGTCATGGGCATGTTGAGGCACATTGGGTGGTCATGGGTTTATGTGGTCATGTGCATGGTGAGTGGTTCTGTGCACATTGAGTGGTCATGTGTGCGTTGAGTAGACATGGACACATTGAGTAGTCATAGGCGCATACAGTGGTCATGGACGCATACAGTGGTCATGGACGCATACAGTGGTCATGGACGTGTTGAGTAGAATCATGGACGCATTGAGTAGAGTCATGGGTGTGTTGAGTAGCCTTGGGAATGTTGAGTAATCATGGGTACATTGAGTAGTCCTGGGCACGTTGAGTAGTCCTGGGCATGTTGAGTAGTCCTGGGGACGTTGAGTAGTCCTGGGCACGTTGAGTAGTCCTGGGCATGTTGAGTAGTCCTGGGGACGTTGAGTAGTCCTGGGCACGTTGAGTAGTCCTGGGCATGTTGAGTAGTCCTGGGGACGTTGAGTAGTCCTGGGCATGTTGAGGCACATTGGGTGGTCATGCCTTTCTTTTTAGCTACCCAAATCTCCCATATTAAAATCCATTACTGGGATCTGTGCAGTGTCCATCTGAACAAGGAAAACCCAAAGCAAGCCGTGTTACCAGGAGGTCTTAGAGGAAAAGGTTTTCATATTTCTTTCACTTGGACGAGGATTCACAGTGAAGCCGTGCCGGTGACACCACGTGACCCCCCAGGACGGGCGGCCAGAGCCATCAGATATCTCTAATACGACCGGTTCCAATCAATTACCCTCAGTCCTCCCCGGTGATGAGCATTAGGCTCTTCTGAATGAAATCTCCGGCAATTTGCTGATTTCCATTGAGATCGGAGAATGTTGAGACGCGCCATTTACATCAATGTCATCTGTAATAAATTGACCGGAGAATTCACTTTCTCTATCAGAGGTTTGTGCCCCCCCCTCCTCGCTCCTCATCGGCAGATGGCTCCGAGATATCATCATTACAATCCCCGGAGACATTACAGTCTATGTATATGTAATATGATGTTATAAAAAACCTTAGCGCGTTTCACGCTCACAGTGGGATCCAATGAGATGAAGACATGACCTCGCCATATGCTGCGATACATTGTTTACATCATTAATAAGAACATCATGGAACGCGGCGCGTCTCGTTACATGGTCATGTGACAGGTGCTACGTGTGGGTGTTTATAGAGACAGTAAAGGGGTCAGAGGTCACAGTACACCAGGCCCTGGAGGCCCCAAGAGCGTCACAATTATGGGGGGGTGGGGACGTGCGCTAAAAAACTACGGGGCCCTAAATAGAAAATGTCATTTTTTTAAAGGATATGTTCCCATCAAACTTTAACTATCGTCAATCAATTAAAATCCCCAAATCGTCTCCTTCTGTCGGGTTCATTCCGCTTTTCGACATTTCTCACATTTATTGTCCCTTGGTGTTTTGTACTGATAACAGAAGGTGGCGCTGTTGCATTGGAATTATAAATAGTCATCTGCATGGTGGTGAACGGTGGTACTGCAGGCAAAAAATAACCTGATGTCTGAATTTTTACTCTTAATTATTCTATTCTAATTATTCTAATAATAATATATCTAATTATTCTAATAGTAATTATTATGATGAGTTTTCTATTATTCCGTCAATTCTCCTGTAGGTGAATGCGTCTTAAAAAAGTTCAATTATTACAATTAGTGATTGGTTTTCTGTTCACATTTGGCGACAATCCTTTTCACTTAGATGTATGTACTGTCAGCTAAAAATCAGTTTTGCCATTGGGGTTCATTAATTATTTTACACCCTTTTCCTGCCATACTCGTTGTTTTGCATTGTCTGTTTCTGACTGGAGAATGAGTTAACTTAGAATCCATCAGCGAGCTCGCTCCAATAGTGGAGTCTGTAACGCTCCTCATGACCCCAGACCAAATCATATCTCAGCTGAATTTTGTGATCATTAAATGGGTTGTCTGGGCTTTCTGGATAACCACACACCCAGGGGTGGACTGACCCAGGTGGCAGGGGGGCAAGTGTCCCCCAGGCTGGTGCTTTTGCCCCAAATTAGGGCCGCTCCTTTAATTATAAGGGACGGTGGACGCTACTGCTTTGCGGCCGCAGCTGCTGCAATTACACAGCCGGCAGTGCGTGATGAATGAAAGCAAGCCGCCCCTCACCCAGCACCCGGCCACAACCAATAGCAACCCCCCCCCCCGCTCCTCACCCGGCCACAACCAATAGTAGCACCCCCCGCCACCCTCCCGACCTCCCGATAGTACATAGTACCCCCCCCCCGCTCCTCACCCGGCCACAACCAATACAACCAATAGCAATCAACCCAGCCCCCCCTGCTCCTCACCCAGCCACGACCGACAGCACCCCCCACCCCCCGCTCATCAGGGCTGCAGGATCCAGTTGCCACCTGGGACGAGCTCCGCCAGTCAGCCCCAGCACACACCATAATACAGGACCACAGGGTGAGACACACACCATAATACAGGGCCACAGGGTGAGCACACACCATAATACAGGTCCACAGGGTGAGCACACACCATAATACAGGACCACAGGGTGAGTGCACACACCATAATACAGGGCCACAGGGTGAGTGCACACCATAATACAGGGCCACAGGGTGAGCACACACCATAATACAGGGCCACAGGGTGAGCACACATCATAATACAGGGCCACAGGGTGAGCACACACCATAATACAGGACCACAGGGTGAGCACACACACCATAATACAGGGCCACAGGGTGATCACACACCATAATACAGGACCACAGGGTGAGCACACACCATAATACAGGGCCACAGGGTGAGCACACACCATAATACAGGGCCACAGGGTGAGCACACACCATAATACAGGGCCACAGGGTGAGCACACACACCATAATACAGGGCCACAGGGTGAGCACACACCATAATACAGGGCCACAGGGTGAGCACACACCATAATACAGGGCCACAGGGTGAGCACACACCATAATACAGGGCCACAGAGTGAGCGCACACCATAATACAGAGCCACAGTGTGAGCGCACACACCATAATACAGGGCCACAGGGTGAGCACACACAATAATACAGGGCTACAGGGTGAGCACACACACCATAATACAGGACCACAGGGTGAGCACACACACCATAATACAGGACCACAGGGTGAGCACACACCATAATACAGGACCACAGGGTGAGCACACACCATAATACAGGGCCACAGGGTGAGCACACACCATAATACAGGGCCACAGGGTGAGCACACACCATAATACAGGACCACAGGGTGAGCACACACACCATAATACAGGACCACAGGGTGAGCACACACCATAATACAGGACCACAGGGTGAGCACACACCATAATACAGGACCACAGGGTGAGCACACATCATAATACAGGGCCACAGGGTGAGTGCACACACCATAATACAGGACCACAGGGTGAGCGCACACACTATAATACAGGGCCACAGGGTGAGTGCACACCATAATACAGGGCCACAGGGTGAGCGCACACCATAATACAGGACCACAGGGTGAGCACACACCATAATACAGGGCCACAGGGTGAGCACACACACCATAATACAGGACCACAGGGTGAGCACACACCATAATACAGGGCCACAGGGTGAGCACACACCATAATACAGGGCCACAGGGTGAGCACACATCATAATACAGGGCCACAGGGTGAGCACACATCATAATACAGGGCCACAGGGTGAGCACACACCATAATACAGGGCCACAGGGTGAGCACACACACCATAATACAGGACCACAGGGTGAGCGCACACCATAATACAGGACCACAGGGTGAGCGCGTACACCATAATACAGGGCCACAGGGTGAGCGCACATCATAATACAGGGCCACAGGGTAAGCACACACAAGGGAGGAGGACAAAGACTACACCATGAAGAGCAAGGAAGGTGGCTGCCAGCTGCAGGAGAGCGAGAGTGTGGTATCAGCCCTACCCGTGGAGGGCGCATCATCCTGGCTGCAACCTCAACCATCCCCAGAGGTCCCAACTGCAGCGGTGGCTACAGCTGGCCACAAACCACGGGTGGCGTCACGATCACCTAATAAAAACTTTATTTTCCAAATCTAACTCCCCTTTTTTATTGCCTTGAATGGGACTACGGAGCCAGGTCGCGTCACTGTGACACTCCACAGACTTGGATGACGAGTGGACCCAGTCCCGAGTACCCCACAGTCCCGGTGGGCGAGACACATTCTCTCTCGCTCCCCACCTGTGCTGTCTCTCTGCCCCCACCTATGTTGTCTCAGGCGGGGGGATGATTGGGCTGCAGTAGGCTTGTGCGGGGGGTTTGTGAAGGTAGCCGCACTGCTAGCGCGCACCATATTTGAACTCCCATCACTTGGGTGTGTAACTATGGCACCTGCAACTTGTGCTGTCCATTCCCATGATAGGAGGACACGAGTGCAGCGGAAGTGGATGACGGACGCCACAAGGGAAGTATATAATAGATTTTAGGGTATTTGCTGAATTTGGCTTTTTTCTTGGGTCACCCCCTCCTTCTCACCCCCGTAGTATGTACTGGACAATTTTCCCGCCTTTGAGAGTCGGCTTTACAAGCTGCTGCCGGGGACTGGGCTTATTAGTTTCACCTGTGATGAACGTCCTCCGTGCTGGGGCCGCGTCACTTCATTACCATGTGACGGGTGATCTTGCATCATGTCCTCTTTTGCCCATTTACAGCCAATTATTCCTTAATCCTCTGGGTCCTCTATTTGGCCCGTCCTCTACCCCCTCCCCCCGCTAATTGTACCAATCTCTTATTTTGATTGAAAGGGTTTTTGCAGTTGACAATTTTATTGAAGCGTCGACCTCTAGAAAAATGTAAGATTGCTCAACCGTGGGGGAGACATTAAGGGTTCGAGGTAACAATCATTCCTCAAAATGACACATGGTGGATGATGCGGCCCCTCTTATTAATCTGGCGTTCCCAGGTAGCAGCCCTCCAACCGACATCTGTTCCCATAGAATGACAAGAGATTCAGATCAGCTTTATTCTTCCCAGCAGGTTGGAAAGTGAGATTCCTGTTTTGAGTTGTTTCTTAAGCTGACATCTAGTGGCCAAATGAGGTACTGCAACCATCAAAACACGTTTTCATTGATAAGAGTTACCACAAACTGGTTTAAAGGGTCAATAATCAGGAATAAGGAAAAACAAATGCATGCTGGGAAATTATTGACACCATTTGTCTCCACAAAAGGCCACCCTATAATTAGGATTGTGATAAGAGATCTGGATGGAACTGGTTACACTGTACGATATTACTAAATGAATAACCCTTAATACAACATTTACTATCATCTATGTATGTAACACTGAGATGAGAAGGGTCTGCAGCATATTGGAAAATATTGAACATAGGAGCAGTATTATAGTAATTATATTCTTGTATATAGGAGCAGTATTATATTAGTTATATTCTTGTACATAGGAGCAGTATTATAGTAGTTATATTCTTGTATATAGGGCAGTATTATAGTAGTTATATTCTGTACATAGGAGCAGTATTATGAGTTATATTCTTGTATATAGGGCAGTATTAATAGTAGTTATATTTTTGTAATAGGGAGCAGTATTATAGTAGTTATATCTTGTAATAGGGCAGTATTATATAGTTTATATTCTTGTATATAGGGCAGTATTATAGTAGTTATATCTTGTCATAGGAGCAGTATTATAGCAGTTATTCTTGTACTATAGGGGCATATTATAGTAGTTATAATTCCTTGGTAATAGGAGCAGTATTATAGTAGTTATATATCTTGTATATAGGGGCAGTATTATAGTATTATATTCTCATTGTAATAGGCAGTATTATAGTAGTTATATTCTTGATATAGGGGCAGATATAGTAGTTAATTCTTGTACATAGGGCAGTATTATAGTAGTTATATTCTTGTAATAGGAGTATAATAGTAGTTATATTCTTGATAATAGGAGCAGATATTATAGAGTAACTGTAAAGCGTATTATATCATTCTTTGTATTGGCCATTTACAGCATTATTCTTGTAATATGGGTCAGTATTTGCCGTTATATCTGTTAATGTGTACATTTATTAGTTATGATCTTGAATAGGGTATTTAGTTAGTAATATATTCTTGATACTAGAGCTATATAGAATTATAGCATTGTAACTGGGAGCATATAAGTAGTTATATCTGAATATGGCCATATTATAGTAGTTGTATGGGTATATTATATCTGGCGTTAGGAGCAGTATATAAGTTATGTTCCTGAATAGAGCAGTATATAGTAGTTATATTCTTTATATGAGCCAGTATTAATAGTAGTTGTTTATTTCTTGTATATAGGGACATGTATTAAAGTAGTTATATTCTTGTAATAAAGGAGAGTTATTATAGAGTTAATATTCTTGTAATAGGGCATATTAGAATAGTTATATTCTGATATCATAGGGCAATTATTAGTATTTTTCTTGTACATAGGGCATATATTAATAGTAGTATATCTTGTATGAAGCAGTATTATAGTAGTTATATTACTTGTAATATGAGCATAATTAATACAACATTATATATCTATTATTCTGAATAGGGGTCAGTATTATAGTAGTAAAATTCATTGTACATAGGAGCAGTATTATAGTAGTTATATTCTTGTATATAGGGCAGTATTATAGTAGTTATATTCTTGTAAATAGGAGCAGTATTATAGTAATTATATTCTTGTATATAGGAGCAGTATTATAGTAGTTATATTCTTGTATATAGGAGCAGTATTATAGTAGTTATATTCTTGTATATAGGGGCAGTATTATAGTAGTTATATTCTTGTATATAGGGGCAGTATTATAGTAGTTATATTCTTGTAAATAGGAGCAGTATTATAGTAGTTATATTCTTGTATATAGGAGCAGTATTATAGTAGTTATATTCTTGTATATAGGGACAGTATTATAGTTAGTTATATTCTTGTATATAGGAGCAGTATTATAGTAGTTATATTCTTGTATATAGGGCAGTATTATAGTAGTTATATTCTTGTATATAGGGCAGTATTATAGTAGTTATATTCTTGTATATAGGGGCAGTATTATAGTAGTTATATTCTTGTATATAGGAGCAGTATTATAGTAGTTATATTCTTGTATATAGGGGCAGTATTATAGTAGTTATATTCTTGTACATAGGAGCAGTATTATAGTAGTTATATTCTTGTATATAGGGGCAGTATTATAGTAGTTATATTCTTGTACATAGGGCAGTATTATAGTAGTTATACTCTTGTATATAGGGGCAGTATTATAGTAGTTATATTCTTGTATATAGGGGCAGTATTATAGTAGTTATATTCTTGTACATAGGAGCAGTATTATAGTAGTTATATTCTTGTATATAGGGGCAGTATTATAGTAGTTATATTCTTGTACATAGGTGCAGTATTATAGTAGTTATACTCTTGTATATAGGGGCAGTATTATAGTAGTTATATTCTTGTATATAGGGGCAGTATTATAGTAGTTATATTCTTGTACATAGGAGCAGTATTATAGTAGTTATATTCTTGTATATAGGGGCAGTATTATAGTAGTTATATTCTTGTACATAGGAGCAGTATTATAGTAGTTATATTCTTGTATATAGGAGCAGTATTATAGTAGTTATATTCTTGTACATAGGGCAGTATTATAGTAGTTATATTCTTGTATATAGGGGCAGTATTATATAGTTATATTCTTGTACATAGGAGCAGTATTATAGTAGTTATATTCTTGTATATAGGAGCAGTATTATAGTAGTTATATTCCTGTACATAGGGGCAGTATTATAGTAGTTATATTCTTGTATATAGGAGCATATTATAGTAGTTATATTTTTGTATATAGGGGCAGTATTATAGTAGTTATATTCTTGTACATAGGAGCAGTATTATAGTAGTTATATTCTTGTATATAGGGCAGTATTATAGTAGTTATATTCTTGTACATAGGAGCAGTATTATAGCAGTTATATTCTTGTATATAGGGCAGTATTATAGTAGTTATATTCTTGTACATAGGAGCAGTATTATAGTAGTTATATTCTTGTATATAGGGGCAGTATTATAGTAGTTATATTCTTGTATATAGGGGCAGTATTATAGTATTATATTCTTGTATATAGGGGCAGTATTATAGTAGTTACATTCTTGTACATAGGGGCAGTATTATAGTAGTTATATTCTTGTATATAGGAGTAGTATTATAGTAGTTATATTCTTGTATATAGGAGCAGTATTAAGTAGTTATATTCCTGTACATAGGGCAGTATTATAGTAGTTATATTCTTGTATAGGAGCAGTATTATAGTAGTTATATTCTTGTATATAGGGGCAGTATTATAGTAGTTATATTCTTGTACATAGGAGCAGTATTATAGTAGTTATATTCTTGTATATAGGGGCAGTAATTATAGTAGTTATATTCTTGTACATAGGAGCAGTATTATAGTAGTTATATTCTTGTATATAGGGGCAGTATTATAGTAGTTATATTCTTGTATATAGGGGCAGTATTATAGTAGTTATATTCTTGTATATAGGAGTAGTATTATAGTAGTTATATTCTTGTACATAGGAGCAGTATTATAGTAGTTATATTCCTGTATATAGGAGCAGTATTATAGTAGTTATATTCTTGTACATAGGAGCAGTATTATAGTAGTTATATTCTTGTATGTAGGGGCAGTATTATAGTAGTTATATTCTTGTATATAGGAGCAGTATTATAGTAGTTATATTCTTGTACATAGGAGCAGTATTATAATAGTTATATTCCTGTATATAGGAGCAGTATTATAGTAGTTATATTCTTGTATATAGGAGCAGTATTATAGTAGTTATATTCTTGTATATAGGAGCAGTATTATAGTAGTTATATTCTTGTATATAGGAGCAGTAGTATAGTAGTTATATTCTTGTATATAGGGGCAGTATTATAGTAGTTATATTCTTGTATATAGGGGCAGTATTATAGTAGTTATATTCTTGTATATAGGAGGCAGTATTATAGTAGTTATATTCTTGTATATAGGGGCAGTATTATAGTAGTTATATTCTTGTATATAGGGGCAGTATTATATAGTATTATATTCTTGTATATAGGAGCAGTATTATAGTAGTTATATTCCTGTATATAGGAGCAGTATTATAGTAGTTATATTCTTGCACATAGGGGCAGTATTATAGTAGTTATATTCTTGTACATAGGAGCAGTATTATAGTAGTTATATTCTTGTTCATAGGGGCAGTATGTTAGTAGTTATATTCTTGTACAAAGGAGCAGTATTATAGTATTTATATTCTTGTATATAGAGCAGTATTATAGTAGTTATATTCTTGTATATAGGGGCAGTATTATAGTAGTTATATTCTTGTACATAGGAGCAGTATTATAGTAGTTATATTCTTGTACATAGGAGCAGTATTATAGTAGTTATATTCTTGTATTTAGGAGCAGTATTATAGTAGTTATGTTCTTGTATATAGGGGCAGTATTATAGTAGTTATTTTTTCTATATAGGAGCATTATTATAGTAGTTATATTCTTGTACATAGGGGCAGTATTATAGTAGTTATATTCTTGTATATAGGAGGCAGTATTATAGTAGTTATATTCTTGTATATAGGGGCAGTATTATAGTAGTTATATTCTTGTACATAGGAGCAGTATTATAGTAGTTATATTCTTGTACATAGGAGCAGTATTATAGTAGTTATATTCTTGTACATAGGAGCAGTATTATAGTAGTTATATTCTTGTACATAGGAGCAGTATTATAGTAGTTATATTCTTGTATATAGGGGCAGTATTATAGTAGTTATATTCTTGTATATAGGAGCAGTATTATAGTAGTTATATTCTTGTACAAAGGGGTAGTATTATAGTAGTTATATTCTTGTATATAGGGGCAGTATTATAGTAGTTATATTCTTATACATAGAAGCAGTATTATAGTAGTTATATTCTTGTACATAGGAGCAGTATTATAGTAGTTATATTCTTGTACTTAGGGGCAGTATTATAGTAGTTATATTCTTGTATATAGGGCAGTATTATAGTAGTTATATTCTTGTACATAGGAGCAGTATTATAGTAGTTATATTCTTGTACATAGGAGCAGTATTATAGTAGTTATATTCTTGTACATAGGAGCAGTATTATAGTAGTTATATTCTTGTACATAGGAGCAGTATTATAGTAGTTATATTCTTGTATATAGGGGCAGTATTATAGTAGTTATATTCTTGTATATAGGAGCAGTATTATAGTAGTTATATTCTTGTACAAAGGGGTAGTATTATAGTAGTTATATTCTTGTATATAGGGCAGTATTATAGTAGTTATATTCTTATACATAGAAGCAGTATTATAGTAGTTATATTCTTGTACATAGGAGCAGTATTATAGTAGTTATATTCTTGTACTTAGGGGCAGTATTATAGTAGTTATATTCTTGTATAAAGGGGCAGTATTATAGTAGTTATATTTTGTACATAGGGGCAGTATTATAGTAGTTATATTCTTGTATATAGGGGCAGTATTATAGTAGTTATATTCTTGTACATAGGAGCAGTATTATAGTAGTTATATTCTTGTACATAGGAGCAGTATTATAGTAGTTATATTCTTGTACATAGGAGCAGTATTATAGTAGTTATATTCTTGTACATAGGAGCAGTATTATAGTAGTTATATTCTTGTACATAGGAGCAGTATTATAGTAGTTATATTCTTGTACATAGGAGCAGTATTATAGTAGTTATATTGCTGGTCTGGTGCTGTGAGGGTCATTTCTGAAAGTTTCAGTCACATTTGGCGTCAGCTGCATGTGCGGGGGCCTGATTTACCCACATTCATATGCACCAGTCTGGCACCATGGGAGCGGGTTTTGAGACGCATCAGGTAAATGCTGCTTTTAATGGTTCTGCTTTATGTGTATGGTATGTTGGAGGCCACATGGCACAGCTAAAATAAAAATATATATATGAGATTGCCTTGATGTGGCGGAGTGGCTCGAAAGGTTGATTAATATTTTACCAAATATCTCAATTTTATAATATTATACAGTTTGGAAGTAATATGTGCATTTGCATGCTTTTTAATGCAAGCTATCTTCTGGTGGTGCTGGCTTATTTGTTGCCTTTAGTATGACAGTAGTTATATTCTTGTTAATCTTTTAAATATATAATTAAATGGTTTATATGAAATTCACTGTGAATACAGAAAAATGTTCTTCATCAGCTGACTGGAAATTTCATTTGTCATCATCCGTATCCCCATGTATTTCGGTGTATACACACAGTACATCCTCGGTCTCTTTCACGTGTGACATTTATGAAGATCTCCGCTGCAGTCTTTATGCAATAAACTCAGTGTCAGGTTTGCAGTCGCCATAAAGCAGAAGGCGATATGTGGAGCTGGCAGATGGCGGCTCGATGGCTGTCAGGACTCCTGGGAAAATCCTAACTGCAAAATTGTATTTTTCCCTTGTACCTGCTGATGGAAATCACAGCTCTTGTTTCGGCGGTGTGACACCTCGGCAGGTGGAGGTCCTCGGTGTGCGGGGGCGAACGCGGTGCCTGCGGGGGCGCTGCCCTCAGTGCTGTTATCTCTAATTCCCACTTATTATTGATAGAAAGTGTTATCATACACGTCAGCTCGATTCCGATAGTAAAGTCGCCTGTTCGCCTCGCAAAAGTAATGTGGAAAAACCGCAGGAAATCCGGAATGTTACGATCGAATGTTAGAAATCGCCAAGATTCTATTGTCTTAACCCCTTCCCAGCTGGATGATTTATTTCTGTCTGTAACTTTTTTTTATTGTTCCTTTTATGACCGTTTTACAGCAATTTTTTTTCTAATTTTTTTATTTATATCATTTTGTGGTATATGTTATGTTTTCATCTCTTTTTTATTGCTTTGTTTTGACCCAAAAATGTCAATAGCCCCTTTTTGCTTTTTTCCTTTCTTTACAATATAGCATAATGAATTTTATGTCTCCATAGATCACAGTAACGTAACTTGAAGCTCATGGGCCCCGATGCAAAACCTCCAATGGGACCCCAATTATTACAGACTTTTCACGTTTAAACCTTGTCTCAGTCGTGTCTTTGTCTCACGCTAATAGATTCCTGAATTAACCACAATAGTATGACACTATACCCCAAAATCTGTAACAAGGACCCCATAAACCAGTGGCGTAACTTGAAGCTCTATTGCAGATCTTTAATATCATTAGTCCTTTTCTATAGGCTGAAGGGACTTTTGGGGCCCCCTAGGCTCCAGGGCCCGGGTGCGGGTTGCAACCCCTGCACCTGTTGTAGTTACGCCCCTGATAGATCAGACTTTTACAAATGCTTCCATAATGTATGTGTGTGTATTTTTTATTTGAAATGGGAAAAGAAGGTTGATTAACATTTCTGTTTTTTGTTATTTATATTTTTGTAACCAATTTTTCTTACTTTGCCAATTAGGAAACTTGTTCCTGCTATTATTTTATTGCATATTCATATACTGTATACTGCAGATTTACAGGAGCATCTCAATGAATTAGAATATCATCAAACAGTTCATTTATTTCAGTAATTCAATACATAAAGTGAAACACATATATTATATAGAGTCATTACACACAGAGGGATATATTTCATGTGTTTATTTCTGTTAATGTTGATGATTATGGCTTACAGACAATGAAATCCCAAAGGTCATTATCTCAGAATAATAAGTCGGGAGGATGAAAGGTTAAACACGGCGCTGCCATATCCCACCAGACATCAAAGGGTGAATACATTATTGACTAGATGGGAGGCCCATGCTATTGCATCAGGTGGGCGGGGACATCATAATGAAGCAGACTCTATGATGCAGGGGGCGGCCATCTCTCCCCCCTTTGCGGTCTCTCCCCTGTCCGCTATTTTTTCCCCCTTGCTCTCTGCTCCCTCTGTCCTGC
Source organism: Allobates femoralis (assembly GCA_033576535.1). NCBI lineage: Eukaryota > Metazoa > Chordata > Amphibia > Anura > Aromobatidae > Allobates > Allobates femoralis. Next base: position 565,259,174 of record JARQOC010000005.1, on the reverse strand, counting down.
TGTGGCTCCCCTGCGACCTGGCGGCCACAGGGTGAACTACAGCGAGACAGGTAAAGACGGTCAGCTCACAACAACACACACAACACACTCCGACCCTGAGCCCAAGTCACTTCAGGTCGGGCAAGGGGTGGCGGGAGTAGCAAAAGGTGGGTGGGAAAGAGAGAGAACCCGGACAAGTGGGTGGAGGAACTAGACTCCCGAGAGGACCTTGCAACAGTAAGTTGGGCGAGACAATTGAGAGCTTTTCAGGGAAGTTGATCGAGTGAATACCTGGAGGGAGGAGGAGTAGGGAAGCCTCCCAAGCCGAGACACCCCACAGCTAAGTTCGGACTGCGACAGACAGAGAGAACGACATGGCCAGCACCACTAATGGCTGGCCGGGAGCCCAAAAAGCTGACAACCGTGGGAGGAGCCAGGTGAGCCCGACTAACTCGGGTCACTGGTGGCGGGTCAGAGAAACCAGAGTGCCGACTCTGTACACGTGGCCGGGAACGCTTTATGCCCCTAATCACGAGACACCTGGTGGGGTGTGGGAACTCCAAGTCCCTGAGACGTAACAACCGGTACGGAGTAGGACAAAGCCATGGGACCGGACTAGGGCTAGTGACCCAGAGTGTGTGATGAATCACTACAGAGCCCGTGACAGCCGGACCGGACCCGTAGCCGTGAGAGTAGATAGAATCGAAGGGCCCGAAAGGTACACTGAGGGAGTGACGCAGAGGAACCGTCCCCGCTTCAGTGAGAGCCCCAGCCGGTGACTGTTAAGTGGACCCGGTCCACAGCTTGTGTGCAAAGTACTGTGAACTGTTTGTTGAGCTTTGAGGAAAGGAAAGTATCGGACGAACTCAAGAACTGTGTGTGTGATTCATTGAGACAGTAACTGCAGCGGCTCACCTGCAGAGCCATACTCTTGCTGCATGTGTGCGCTGGTTGGAGGAGCTGTGCAAGGAAGAGAAGTGCAGCATCCTGGGAGCACATGACCTATCCCTCCTACCCATGAAGGGCATATCATTTCGGCTGCCGCCATTACCACCGTCCCCGGTAGACCCCACGGCAGCAGTGGTCACACTGGCCACGACCCACAGGTGGCATCACGAATATCCTCACAAAGTTTATTTCTTTTTCCCTTTTCTTTTCTTGCATTGCCGCACCTGGGACCACGGAGCCAGGCCACCCCGGAGACAGAATGGTCCAGCTCTGAGTACCCCGGCCCCTGGGGGTGTGACACTGCTTCATCTCTGCCACCCTCATGCTGCCCTCTGCCCCCCTGTGCATGCTCTCTGCTCCCACCCCTGTGGTCGCCCTCTGCCCCCCCTCCCCCATAGTTGCTCTCATGCGGTGGTGGAATGAGGAAGAGGACGGTGGCATCAGGAACTGGCGCAGTTCCTCAATCGGCAGGCAGCTGGATGAGCGAGCTGTGTGGGGTGAGGGCGGGCTGTGTGGGGTGAGGGCGGGCTGTGTGGGGAGCGGGCGGGCTGTGTGGGGTGAGAGTGGGCTGTGTGGGGCGAGGGCAAGCTGTGTGGGGAGAGGGCGGGCAGTGTGGGGTGAGGGTGGACTGTGTGGGTTGAGAGCGGGCTCGGTGTCTGTGGTGAGAGCAGGCCGTGTGGGGTGAGGGCAGGCTGAGTAGGGTGAAGGCGGGCTGTGTGGGGTGAGGTGGGCTGTGTGGGGTGAGGGCTGGCTGAGTGGGGTGAGAGCAAGCTGTGTTGTTTCAGAGTAGGCTGAGTGGGGTGAGAGCAGGCTGAGTGGGGTGAGAGGGCTGTATGGGATAAGGGCGGGCTGTGTTGGGTGAGAGTGGGCTGTGTAGAGTGAGAGGGCTGTATAGGGTGAGGGCGGGCTATGTGGGGTGAGGACAGGATGTGTAGGGTGAAGGCGGGCTGCACAGGTTGAAGGTGGGCTGTACGGGTGAAGGCAGGCTGTACAGGGTGAGGGCGGGCTGTGTGGGGTGAGAGCAGGCTATGTGGGGTGGGGGCGGGCGGCGTTGGGTGATGGTTGGCTGTGTGGGGTGAGGATGGGCTGTGTGGGGTGAGGGCGGGCTGTATGGGTTAGCAGGTTGCAGTACCTGGCTGCTCTCTGTGCATTACACAACCTGTGGTGATCTGGCTCTGCCCATGACCGTGACATTACCACAGGTCCTTAGGTCAGTTTGAGTTTATCAGCAGCGGGCGGGGGGGATGGCTGGTGTCGGGCTGCGATGACGGGTATGTGACTAAACTAAAATTTTGTTTTAGACAAGAAAAAAATAAAAATAAAACCTAGAAACATTTAATCTGTAAAATGATAAAATAGTAGAGAAAAAACAGACTATACTAATAAGGAATATGTAAAATACACATGGAAATGAGACATTTAACAAACCAGTGCCAGTTTGATTCTACATAAATAATTTTCTGACTCTATAGGTCTCCTAGGGTAAATATTATTTATTAAAAAATACATATATTGAAATATAATTATCATTTTTTTTAGGATTTTGCCATTGAGATCTCCATTCTGTGGATCGTCCTTGTTTCTGGAGTGGCTCGAGGCGTTCGCCGTCCTCTCTGTGGATCCCCCCGGCCGGCGTCCCCCCGCAGCACACGAGTTAATATCGGTGATAGCGCCTGACTGGCATAGAGGAAAGATGAATAATTCAGCCGTAATCTGCGGAGAGCGAGCGCACACAGAGATAAAGAGGCGCGAAAATAACGAAAAAACGGAATTCTGAGAATCCGTGAATATATTTACACAAATTATAGTTTTTTCCCCCCTGATTATCTGACGAGCGCCGTACGCTGGGGCAATTAACCCGGCCAAAGAGTAATGATTACCAGAATCCTGTCCATAGGAACCATCCTCACATCAGCAATGTTATTTCAAAGGTTTAATTCTTTGAATGATATTATTTTTTCAAAAAATTATAACTTTTTTTTCCCCAAGATTTTTTCCATTCATTATTACAGGGCAGGAATAGGGTGAATAAAGAGTTATCTGTGTAGTATGGCGCCACCTGGTGTTCTCAGAGTATAGTTATGTGCACGTCCACCTAGGGGATGATGGTGGTCGCACATGCTCAGTCTATTCACTGCAGGGCAACCAATAGAAATCATTTGCTGCCAGTTTATAGTGGAAGGAGCAGAGCATGTGCAGTACAAGACAGCTGAGAAGATTGCTTCAAAGGTAGTAAGAAGGGGTTCTATATATTTGTTTTTGGCTGCAACTGGTGAGTTTTTCTATTGCTGCCATATTTTGAGTAGTTTTTGTGAATACTTTGTTAGGACTCCTAAGCATGGGGATCCTTGACGTGGATTACAAGCATAAAGTGTCTTGGCCAAAACATCTAACCAATACCCCATGAAAGAATTTTTTTGTTTATCATAAAAAAATTATTGGCCTTTTTTATCATCTTTGCGGGGTGCAAATGAGCCCTATGGGGAGTCATTCATCCAGTGGTGCAGAAGCATCGTGCTGGGCTGCCCATTTGTATGCAGGGTCAGTGTGGGGGCAGAGTGAGTGCAAAGGCAGAGTGAGTGCGGGCTAAGTGAGTGCAGGGTGAGTGAGTGCATGTAGAGTGCTGGGGCAGAGTGAGTGAGTGCAGGGAGAGTGCTGGGGCAGAGTGAGTGCAGGATGAGTGAGTGCAGGGAGAGTGCTGGGGCAGAGTGAGTGCAGAGTGAGTGAGTGCAGGGAGAGTGCTGTGGCAGAGTGAGTGCAGGATGAGTGAGTGCAGGTAGAGTGCTGGGGCAGAGTGAGTGCAGAGTGAGTGAGTGCAGGAGAGTGCTGGGGCAGAGTGAGTGCAGAGTGAGTGAGTGCAGGGAGAGTGATGGGGCAGAGTGAGTGCAGAGTGAGTGAGTGCAGGGAGAGTGATGGGGAAGTGAGTGCAGAGTGAGTGAGTGCAGGGAGAGTGCTGGGGAAGAGTGAGTGCAGGATGAATGAGTGCAGGGAGAGTGATGGGGCAGAGTGAGTGCAGAGTGAGTGAGTGCAGGGAGAGTGCTGGGGCAGAGTGAGTGCAGAGTGAGTGAGTGCAGGGAGAGTGCTGGGGCAGAGTGAGTGCAGGATGAGTGAGTGCAGGGAGAGTGATGGGGCAGAGTGAGTGCAGAGTGAGTGAGTGCAGTGAGAGCGCTGGGGCAGAGTGAGTGCAGAGTGGGTGAGTGCAGGGAGAGTGCTGGGGCAGAGTGAGTGCAGAGTGAGTGAGTGCAGGGAGAGTGCTGGGGAAGAGTGAGTGCAGGGAGAGTGATGGGGCAGAGTGAGTGCAGAGTGAGTGAGTGCAGGGAGAGTGCTGGGGCAGAGTGAGTGCAGAGAGAGTGAGTGCAGGGAGAGTGCTGGGGAAGAGTGAGTGCAGGTAGAGTGATGGGGCAGAGTGAGTGCAGAGTGAGTGAGTGCAGGGAGAGTGGTGGGGCAGAGTGAGTGCAGGATGAGTGAGTGCAGGGAGAGTGATGGGGCAGAGTGAGTGCAGAGTGAGTGAGTGCAGGGAGAGTGCTGGGGCAGAGTGAGTGCAGGATGAGTGAGTGCAGGTAGAGTGCTGGGGCAGAGTGAGTGCAGAGTGAGTGAGTGCAGGGAGAGTGCTGGGGCAGAGTGAGTGCAGGATGAGTGAGTGCAGGGAGAGTGATGGGGCAGAGTGAGTGAATGCAGGGAGAGTGAGTGCTGACCGTGTTGTGGGGTGAGAGTGGGCTGCAGGCAGCTGCATTAACTGGCTGCTCTCTGCTCCCCCATCTGTTCTGCTTAAGGACCTGTGGTAATATTATGGTCATGTGACCTGGCTCCGCCCATGATAGGGACATCACTGCGGGTCCTGTAAATGCCAGTTTGTCAGTGGCAGAGATAGCTGGCAGGGGGCTGGGTTAGTGTTTGGGACTGTGGGGAGTGGGAGGGGGTGGTTGGGTGGGGGTTCACCGGGCTGACTGCTGGTAGTGGGTGGGGAGAGCATGCAGCAGGCTGTGACTGCCATATTTCCATGCCCATCGCTTGAGTGTACCAATATGGCGCCGCCGGAAGTAACATAGGTGGACAACCAGACGGAAGTGGAGAAGCCACTGAGCAATTATATAATTAGATAATTGGCAGGGGTCTGAGCCAGCTTGGACTGGTCTACAGGAGAACTGGAGAATGCCCTGGTGGGCCTCTTTTCATTAGTATGAAACATAAGATTGGCAGGGGTCTGAGCCCGGTTCGGACTGGCTCATGGGAGAACCGGGGAATCCTCCGGTGGGCCCCTTTGCAGTATTTTGTCACGTACCCTCCCAACATAAGCAGTAGTTGGCACAATACACTTGTTTCACTATGTAGAAATAAAGTAATCATCTCATCAGTCATTCTACAGATGACCCAGTATATTATTAGATAGAAGAATATGTAAATGTGTTAATGTAGTTGATCAGGGGCCCCCAGAGGCAATGTTACTGGTGGGGCTGATGCCGCCAGAGTCTGACACTGTGACCAAGGTGGCCCTTGGAGAAGGGGCCCGGACTGGTGACGTCTATTTTGCTCTCCGCAGACAATCAATCTTACGATGCAAGTAGTTGTAAATCGAGAGGTTGATGCATTAGACCTTAACACCTGACATTCTATACCGAGCGTCCTCCTAATGGATGCGTCTTCCTTCGGGGCCCGATAATAATTACATGAAGAAAACTGAAATAATGAGAAGTCGCCTGATTTACTCCAAGACAGAAACAAGTAATGAGAATGTAAATGCATTAGTAATGATTCGTCTGACGCGTTTCACACTTTATACGTCCATGTAGGGGACATTGTACAGAATATATACAGCAGATGCACTATGTAGCCAGAAGGGGGCAGTCACCATCTCACTTGGAATTTATTTCTGCAGCACTTACCTGCTCACTTGGTAATAAAAAAAAGCTGCTTCCAAAAAGCATGTTTGGGTATTTTTTTGGCTGCATTTTTGCCATTTGTCTAATAAACTTTGTTTCATTCACCACAAATGCAATGTGTGAACACAGCCTAAGCATACGATGACCAGCCTGTAACCACCACAGTATATGGTGATCAAACACACCCATGACACTATTCATCATGCAGTGTTTGGCACTGACATTTTGGCAAATTGGTACCAAAGTTAAAAAATGGAAAAAAAAAAGTCAGTTCACCCCAGTGACTACAATAAGGGCAGGGGTTACAATCACACCCGGGCCCTGGAGCCTAGGGGGCCCCAAAAGTCTAATGCTATGAATGATTTGCAATAATTGGGGGCCCCGTTGGACCCTTGGCATTGAGGCCCATGAGCTTCAAGTTACGCCACGGGTCGATGGAGTCCTTGTTACAGATTTTGGAGAGTAATGTCATAACTATTGTGGATAACTCAGGAATCTATTAGCGTGAGGCAAAGACACGACTGAGACAAGGTTTAAAGGTGAAACGTCTGTATGAACACATGGGGCAGTGGCACAAACGAGAAGAGCAGCAAAGTAAACAAAGTTAATAAAACACACAATAATAGTTCTTTGGAGAAGTCAACTGGAATAATCACACAGGAAGATGCCGATAACAGAAGAAGTCTATGAGCACAGTTCATACTGAGAGATGCTGTAAGCAGAATAGTCTATAAGAACAGTACACACCCTGGGAGGCCTGGGAATGGAAGTCTCTGAAAACAAGTCCAAAATTTGATGCAGTGCAGTCATACTTAAAAGAACTCTGTCATTTTTTCAGTATCTTCATATATAATTGCCTTGTGGCTCATCCACTTCCGTCCCGATGTCCGCCTATGTCACTTCCGACCGCCATATTAGCACACCCAACTGATGGCTATGCTAATATGGTGCAGGCTGGCCAGGCAGAAACCTGCCACACACACCGCCCGGTCCACGCTCCCTCCCGCCGCTTCCGCCCACCGCTCCCCCACTCCACGCTTCCCGGCTCCAGGCCGCCGCTCCCCCGCTCCAGGCTCCGGCACCCCCGCCGCTCACCCCGGCATTCCTCCTCTTCTCCTTCTTGCTGCTTTTACATCCAGAATTCCAAAGCCGGCGGGGTGCGGGGTTAACAGAGGGGGCGTCATCATGGGCATGACTGAGGACACGCCCACCACATTATGGCAGTGCACTCGGTTACGCCTATTATGACGCCACCTCTGTTAACTCCGCCCACCGCAGCCTTTGATTTCCGGACATCAATGCAGCAAGAAGAAGAAGAGGAGGAGGAATGCCAGGGTGAGCGGTGCGGGCTCCATCCTGATATTCACCCCCAACTGCCCCTGTCACCCCTCTCACCCCCCAATGCCCCCACACTGCCCTTGCTCACCACTCTCACCCCCGACATGCCCCCACTCACCCCACACTGGCCCTGATCCCCCTGCTCACCCCCCACTACCCCTGTTCCCTCCTCTCACCCCCCCAATGCCCCCACACTTTCCCTGTTCACTCCACTCTGCCCCTGCTCCCTCCTTTCACCCCCCAATGCTCTCACACTGCCCCTGCTCCCCCCACACTGCCCCTGCTCCCTCCTCTCACCCCCCAATGCTCTCACACTGCCCCTGCTCCCCGCCACACTGCCCCTGCTCCCTCCTCTCACCCCCAAATGCTCCCACACTGCCCCTGCTCACCACTCTCACCTCCCCATATGCCCTCACTCACCCCACACTGCCCCTGCTCACCCCACACTGCCCCTGCTCCCTCCTCTCACCCCCTCAATGCCCCCACACTGCCCCTGCTCACCACTCACCCCCCACATGCCCTCACTCACCCCACACTGCTCCTGCTCCCCCCACATTGCCCCTACTCCCCTTTTCACTCCCAATGCCCCCACTCACCCACACACACGCTTAACCTCCAGTCAGCACCCACTCACACTCTGCTCAGCACACACTCACCCCTCTCAGCACCCACTAACCTCCGCTCAACACCTATTTAAATCCCTCAGGCCGCACTCACCATTGCTCAGCTTCCACTCACCCCTGCTCAGCACACACTCACACTCTTAAGCCCGCACCCAGCCCCGCTCAGCACACCTACTCACCCCCGCTCAACACCCACTCATCTCCGCTCAGCACCCACTCACCCCTGCTCAGGACCCAGTCATCCCTGCTCAGCACCCAGTCATCCCTGCTCAGCACCCACTCACCCCCGCTCAGCACCCACTCACCCTCGCTCAACACCCATTCACCCCGTCTCAGCACCCACTCACCCCCATTTCAGCACCCACTCACCCGTGCTCAGCACCCACTCACCCATGCTCAGCACCCACTCACCCCCATTCAGCACCCAGTCACCCCCACTCAACACCCACTCACCTCCGCTGAACATCCACTCACCCTCGCTCAACACCCACTCACCCCTCTCAGGCCGCACTCACTGTTGTTCAGCACATGCTCACCGCCCACTCAGCACACACACTCTTAAGCCCGTGCTCACCTCCGCTCAGCACCCACTCAACCCTGCTCAGCACCAACTCACCTTCACTCAGCACACACTCACCCCCGCTCAGCACACACTCACCCTGCTCAAAACCCACTCACTCCTGTCTCAGCACCCACTCACTCCAGCTCAAAACCCACTCATCCACAGCAGCTTCTTTCAGCACCACAAAGCCCACCCCAATCGTAACATCACTGCTCTCCCAATGCGATAGCATCGGGCCTCCATCTAGTGATACTAATAGTTTCCTTGAATAGTGCTTGGGCAGACCTTTCAGAATATGTAAAAATCAATAATGTACTCATTTGCACCTGCACACTCAGCAGGCAGCTGTAAAAGTAATTGACCTGACTCCTGAGAGTTGCAGTATGTAAATGTTATTTACTTAACCACACTTATCCAAGCTGGTGTTCTGTCCCTCCCCTCTGCTGAAGTTATACTGAATCTCAGGCTTCTGAGATTCAGTATAACTCTTGTAGTAACATCAGTAGCCTGTGCTGCCTGTGAGAGATTTCTGTTTATTTGAACTTTGGTTTTCCTGCATATATGTAATGTGTGTATCTGCTGAGCAAATGATCAAATGTACATGTAAACACAAAGAAAGATCTCCAGCACACACTACACACATGCCTCAGATACACACAATGAAGATGACAGATCTGCACTCCTAAGACCACACACCTCCTCCCCCTCCTTTCTCCTCTGTCTGCAAAGATTCCCTGCACCTGGAGAGCCAACTAAACACAGCATACAGACCAGAAGAGGGCAGTGCAGTGATGCATGAATATTAATTCCTTGGGGAGTGGACAGCTAAGAGCTCATTGTGATTGACAGATGGAGAGAATCTTTTATTTTGAAGTTTACAGAGGATAAAGGGAAATATAAGTAATAGAAATACATAAATAGAGAGAGCTTAGAGAAAGGAATTAGAAATTATATCAGTTACATATGGATTTTTGACCTGACAGATTCCCTTTAAGAAGGTCCTGACCTGTCCAGAGCACTACAACAATAAACAGTGCTAAGAGCTTATAAAGCAAACAAAGCTTACGTGACATGAGGCTGGCAGGTAGGAACTGAAGCAGGAACACACAGCACTGAGCAACTTGACGCTGGAGAGGAACTGTAACTGTAACTGGTAAGATGGACTTCAGATTTGCAGATGCTGCTGGTATTGCAGGAGGAGGAGCAAACTTGAGATGCACAAAAATCATGGATCCAAGCAAAATACTCAAGAAAGGGCAGGAAGATGGACTGGAGCTTATTAAGTCAGGGAGATACAAACACAAGGAGAATAATGAAGCAGAAGACGCCATTCTGCCAAGGAGGCACAAAACATTATCTGAAGATCTGGAGTCCTGATGAGTCGGCCAGGGTGGGGTACTCGGATACCGGGATGAGTGGGTGGCGGTAACGGGGATCACGGGTGGTCGATTTCCCGGTTCCGTGCCTTAACCCTCATTGGAAGGTGATGATGGGGGAATGGGGAAAATGTTGTCGTGACGCCACCTGTGGTACCTGGTAAGTTAGATACCAGCGCTGCAGCCGGCCGCTGAGGTGATGTGATGCATCTTGGGTGTTACAGCTCCCCACAGGTGGAGCTTTACCTCAGGGCAGCGAGGGTAGATGAGGGGAGTCGCTGTTCTTACCCCTCTTGGCGATGCAGAGGCCCTCTGGGCACTGGTGGGAAGGAGGACAGACACTGATTCAACTCCAAACGTCACTTTACTGGTACCGGCAGATGTTATAGTACACAGTTACAGTCTGGTTCCACGGGGATGTAGCTACAGGATTCAGGTTGCCTTATAGAGTCTGTCAGTGTACCTTCCTTTATGGCTTTCGGGGTCCCAGTCTTTCCTTACACTGTCCTTAACCACCTTTGCAGAGCTCCTCGCCAGTCCCCTGGTCTGTTACTGGTAGACACGGCTTGTTCCTTACCGGTACGGATGGGAGCGACAACAGACAAATCCTCCCGCCACCGGAATTTAGCCCGTTATCTAGAGTGTCCTGGACCTGTTTTGGGACTGAGGTGGAGGTACGTCTTTGTGGCACTACGGCTCCCTTATTCCGGTCCCGCAGTCGTACGGTTTGCAGTGAGGGATAGACCACTCACCGCCTCGGCTCCGGTATGCCGCTTGTTGTCCCCAGACGTTTCCAGCCGGCTCCAACTGGTCCTGGATTGTCTGTCCTGGGTCACCCTCTTGAAGACGGGTGCCCTCCTGTTAGGGGCGCTGTCAGGAGCGTCCTCTCTGGCTGTCTTCCCAGCACTGTCTGACTAAACTCTCTCTCAAGTCTCCCCCTCTAACCTAGGCTCCACACCCTTTGGGACCTACTGTATACCCAGTCCCCTATTCTAAGGTGACCTAGTGTTGTGTGTTGAGGACAGACTCTATAAAGGAGAACCCCAAGCCCATAACTTCGGAGGCACTAGCCATAGGGCGCCACACTGACACGCAGCATCTTATTCGCAAAGTCCTGTGAAGAGTTTTTCATGACTATCGACATGTTGCAGATTTCGGCTTTCAGTTGAATCATCGGTCATTGTGGTGGGACTGTTTTATTTTGCACGTACTCCATCCATTACCTCTGTCATCATCATGACCCGTTCTAGCGTTCATAGACTTGTTTTGAGATCTTGTAATATGACTGATCTGAGCTCCTGTTCTGGTCACCAGAGGAGCCTATCTCTCTGCTCCCGTGCACCGGGAACTCACGACCTCTCGGCGCCATGTTCTCTTCCTCGTGCCACGCACCTCTTTTGCTCACCAAGACCTTTCTCCCTCCCCTATGTGGGCGGGTCTCTCGCTCTCCATTGTCAGCTCCTCCCCCAGATGGAGTCAGCAGGGCCCTTTGGCTTTTCCCTGGCACTTGGGGGCAGGCCTGCTCTTTCGTGCCTTGTGCGGGCCCATCCCACGATGGAGGGCTTGGGGACACCCCCGGGCCAGTGCAAGGCATCAGTCTTTTTCAGTCGCCATTTTCAAGGACTCTTTTACACAGGCTCTCAAAAAGTCTCTCACAGGCACACAAGACCCGGTGTCACCAGGTCGGCCGTATCCTGTTCATGATGCCAGAAAATTGATACACCCCCAGGGCTGTGGGGTACTCGGAACCAGGCTTTGGTACTTCTGGGGAGTCACAGGGGTCGAGACCCGGCTCCATTGTCCTGGCCATCAACTTTAAAGATAGTTCAGAGGTTATGGTTTAGGGATGGTTGTCGTGACGCCACCCGTGATGTTAGGCTTTTGATGGCTGATGCTTGGGTGCTGGACCTCTGGGGATGATGGGTTCGCAGCTAAGGTGGTATTGCTCTCAACGGGTGGAGTGGTGCCCCAGGGCAACTGGTATAGTCTATGGCGGTGATAGGTAATGGAATCTTTAGACTGAGGGCGGGTTGTCTGTGCTCTGCTTGGCTTATCAGTCAGCGGCTCTGCAGGCGGGGAAATAAACAGTCTCACACATGGCTGCTGAATTCTATACCCGGTTTACTTAGCGTTTGCAATGCCACCGGGTACTGTCCTTAGAAAAAACTCTGTCCATATAGTTCTCGGGGAACTGGGAGAGCTTGTCCAAGACACCTTTTTATGCTCCTTTTTCAGTTACTCTTCCAGCACTAACTGTCCGCCTCTCTCCTGCTTGTGCCTCCGCACTCAATCCGGCAGCCACGTGCCCTCTCAGGCGACCGGTACATTATCCCCTGGCCCAAGTATGGCTACCTTCTCGGCGGATGTGTTGGGTGTCGGCGAAAGTTCCTCTAGATCTAGTGACCTCCGGTTCTGTGGTTGGAGTCTGGAATCTCCTCGCCACCTTCAGGGTCGGTCCCCTGGTTGCTAACCAGCCCTTCTGTCCAACTCCGCAGCGGTCCTGACCTGTCAGCAGCTGCAGCTACGTGCGCTGCACACCGGACCGGAGGGCATATTAGCCTCCCAGTCCTGTGTGCTGATCCAGTCCGCGGCTGTCTGGGTCATCACGGACAGCCCCGGACCGGATCACGCCGCAGTGTGAAGCCGGCCTAAATGATTGATAGCGACTTTTAGCATTGCTACTTCCAACAGGTGGCATTAGAGTTTGTCTTCTCCCTCTCTGAAGAGACCATTTGCATTGCAGAATCATGATTGTGGGAGAAGGAAGTGTTTAATTGGGGTCGATAATCAGCCATTATCTTCATCATCAGCATGGAGGATTACAGGAACTGAACACAACATATCAGAGATCACACACTATGGTACACAGCCATATGCTCATGTTAGTTCCTCCATAACATCAGCCTGCAGCTGTTGCACGCTCCAACAGCATTGATAGAAAATCTAGTGTTCCCTCATGTCATGTATATTTCACAACAATCCTGGCTCTCAAAAGGGGGAGTTTTTCTCCAAATGTTGGTGCTATCCAGTTTTGTGGTCTTTAACACTTGGATGACTGCGCCCCCTGTAATTGCACCATTGAACTCCAGGACTACATACCTTGTGCCAGTGCTGGACAAAGTGCAGCCCAGAGGCCACATCGGGCCCATGGATGGAGGCAGCCAAAGGGTTGAAAACAGTGGCCCATGGGCCCATCTCTCCCCTGCCACCTGTCCCCAACCTGCTTCCCACAGTCACTGCTATCTGCATCTTAAAGATACACCACATCATTGGGTGTGCTGTACAGAGAGTGGATCAGTCAGTGAAAAGAGAGCATTACTACGTCTCTATTTACTCCCTGAATACTATGAGCTCTTCTGGAACCTGACCCGGGAGTGTCGGGCAAACGGGATGAGGTTTTTTGACCCCATATGATTATGGGATGTTTATATGTATAGAGGAGACTATGTGGGGGCTCATACTGTATATAGGGGCTCATACTGTTTGAGGCTATGTAGGGCTCATACAGTATGTAAGGGGCTAGATGGGATTCATCCTGTAATGAGGAGGCTATGAGGAGGCTCAAGCTGCATAAAGGGGGCTATTTGGGAGCTCATACTGTATATTGGGAGTTATGTGGGGATGCATATTGTATATAGGAGGCTATATGGGGCTCAATGTATATAGGTGGCTCCTACTGTATTGAGGAGGCTATGTGAGGGCTCATACTGTATATAGGAGGCAGTTTTTGGGCTCATACTGTGTATTGCAGCTATGTGAGAGCTCATATTTTATATAAAGAGGCTATGTGAGGGCTCACAATGTACAAGGTCTATATGGGGGCATATCCTGCATACAGATAGCTATGCAGGAGCTTATACTGTATATTGGGAGGGCTTTCTGGGAGCTCATAATGTATTTAGGAAGCTATGTAGGAGGGAATATGTCGGGGTTCATACTGTAATAAGCGATATGTGGCAGTTCATACTGTATATGGAGGGTTAGAGGGCTTTGTGGGGGCTCATATTGTATTTAGGAAGCTATGTGGGGGCTCATCCTGTTTATAGAGAGGGTATGTGAGGGCTCCTTCTGTATATAGAAGGCTATGTGGTGGCTCAGGCTGTATATAAGAGGCTATGTGGTGGCTCATACTGTATATAGGGGCTATGTGGTGGCTCATACTGTATATAGGAGGCTATGTGGTGGCTCATACTGTATATAGAAGGCTATGTGGTGGCTCAGGCTGTATATAGGAGGCTATGTGTGCTCATACTGTATATAGGGCTATGTGGTGGCTCATACTGTATATAGGGAGGCTATGTGGTGGCTCATACTGTATATAGAAGGCTGTGTGGTGGCTCAGGCTGTATATAGGAGGCTATGTGGTGGCTCATACTGTATATAGGGGCTATGTGGTGGCTCATACTGTATATAGGAGGCTATGTGGTGGCTCATACTGTATATAGAAGGCTATGTGGTGGCTCATACTGTATATAGGGGCTATGTGGTGGCTCATACTGTATATAGAAGGCTATGTGGTGAGAGATGCCATAGCTGTAATAGTTGAATTCCGCTTAATCAGAACGTTACTAAACTCAATGACTGAGGATTTTTTAGTTTATGGAGAACCTGCTCTTTAAAAGTGTCTAAAACCAAGTATTTGTGCGGCAGAGGAGCGGCGTCTTCTAATATAATGGCTGCTGCCAGGGGCGGCTGTGATCTCGGGACAAGTTCTCATGTGAGATGAGCTCAGCGCAGTGTGAATGAGGCTCAATAGAAAAAGTGTGAAAGTGCTGGGAACGTCAGAGGCCGAATTGTTTTCCAAGGCCAAGACAATAACTCAGCAAGAAGCGCTGGGTACGGGGCGGACATTCACCCCACAGATCGGTACAGAGCCTTCTCTAGGGACAAAAAGGGAACAGAATTACCTAAATTTGGTGCAATGCCCAATGATCTGCGGTTCACAAATACCAAGAAATGACATTTCTGCTTGGAATCCTATTGCTTAATATTAATACCCAAAATTAGGATAAGCCATTTCTATCTTATTGAGAGCGAGTCCAACTCCCAACATCACCTCAGCAAGTGCCATACCCCCTTCATCAGTTACCGGGATAGGTACCAAACCTTTGCTAGTGACTCTACCTGGTGCTGCACATCTGTCCTACATAGGGGTGCAAATGTAGAAAGATATTTCTATGAATACATCACCATAACCATCATCAGTACATTAATACATCACCAGAGCCAGGTTTGGAGCATTTGAGAAGGATTTGGAGAGTTTATGCTCAAAAAAACATAAGTGTGAACATATGGTAACTTACACTAAGTTTTAGGAGCAGAATCTGAGCAGAATCTCACCAAATCTCTTTTAGAATCCGCAAACGCTAAACTTTGAGGATTCATAAGCTTTAACATAACCATGAAGCATGTTTTGGATAGCTACATGTGTACAAGACCAGAACCACTGTGAGTACAAGAATGCAGCACCAGAACCACTGTCAGTACAAGAATGCAGCACCGGAACCACTGTCAGTAGATGAATGCAGCACTGCAACCACTGTCAACTTCAAAGAATGCAGCACCAGAACCACTGTCAGTAATGAATGCAGCCCGAACCACTGTCAGTCAATGAATGCAGCACCAGAACCACTGTCAGTACATGAATGCAGCACCAGAACCACTGTCAGTACATGAATGCAGCACCGGAACCACTGTAAATACATGAATGCAGCACCAGAACCACTGTCAGTACAGAATGCAGCACGGAACCACTGTCATACATGAATGCAGCACCGAACCACTGTCAGTACAAGAATGCAGCACCGGAACCACTGTCAGTAGATGAATGCAGCACCGCAACCACTGTCAGTACAAGAATGCAGCAGCCAGAACCACTGTCAGTAGATGAATGCAGCACAAGAACTGCTGTCAGTACATTGAATGCAGCACCAGAACACCTTAGTACATAATAAATCACTAAGCTTAGCACAATGATCAGTTGCAATGTCAAGTCAGCCCATATACAATTGTATTGCTTGAATCTAAAACTCCCAGTGTGTCTTTAACAATGGTAAAGAGATAATAGGAGATGTTGTCAGTCATCATTAGACTATGGCCCATACAAGAACCACAGTACTTATGGATGCAGTTGTCACACCCCGGGGCAGGGGGTACTTGGAACCGGGCACTCTCTTCAGTCTGCGGGGGAATGTCACAGTGACTTGACCCAGGTCCGTATGCCCAGGTGCGGCAATAAAAGGGGATAAAAGGAAAAAGGGGAATAAAGTTTGTAAAGATAGTTTGTGACGCCACCCGTGGTTTTGTGGCTAGGGTGGGCCACCGCTGCCAGCAAGGCCTCTGTGGGTGATGGTGGTCAGCAGTCGGGAGCCCTCTAAAGGGTAGGGCTTGGGTCCCCAGGGCAGGTGTAGAAGAAGAGCCGTATTCGGACGCTGCACACCGTCTCCTCCAGACGATCCCTCTTGCGACTTGGACAGTCAGTGGGCGGCTCTTCAGGCGAGCCTCGTCGCAGACGCAGAAATGACAGTCTCAGACAATCAGCGTCAAGCTTGACCGGGCTCTTTACTCATACGTACAGTAGGTTACAGGGTACAAACAGTTCACGTTGTTTCACACACCCTTGCAGCTGGAACCTTTTGGCTACTACACCTCTTTTCTTGTTCCTTTCGGGGCCTCTCTCTCTGTTTCACAGGCTAGCTCCGTGCCAGCGGTCGCGCCCCTTTTCCGGGAGATCTCAGTCTGTCTCCCTAACTCTATCTGACAGCCTTTCCTGCACTGGAGGGTAGGATCCGGGCATGAAGTCCCTTCACCACACCGGTAATTCACGGTTGGGGATTAAAGTGTCCTGCTGCATCTACAGGGCCGGCACCCTGGCTTTGGCCCGGACCCCTGGTGTCCCCGTTGTTCCTGGGTACACCATGGACCCCTTATTCCTTCCCACGGGAGTCTGCCTGGGACCCGGACTGGCCATACGGTGGCACAGCTAAATATCCCTCCCCCCTGCCCCTTTCCCCCCCACACTGCCCCTCTTCATAATATGCCTCCCCACACTGCCCCTCTCCATTATGTCCCCAGACACTGCCCCTCTCCAAAATATCCCCCCACACTTCCACTCTGCAAAATATCCTTTCACACTTCCCCTCAGCAAAATATCCCCCCCAAACTGCCCCTCTGCAAAATATCCCCCCACACTTACCCTCTGCAAATTATCCCTCCCACACTGCCCCTGGGCAAATGATCCCCTCAACGCTGTCCCTCCCCATAGTACCCACCACACACTACCTGTATGAAAAATATCCCCTCGCTCTGCCTGTATGCCAAATACATGTAAATGTATGTAAATGTAGGCAATACTTGCCCCTGCCCCTCTGAAAAATATCCCCACACCGCCCTTCTCCAAAATATCCCCCCACAATTCCCCTCTGCAAAACATTCTCCCATACTTCCCCTGTACAAAATATCCTTCCCAAACTGCCCCTCTTCATAAGATGCCCCATCATGCTGCCCCTCTCCATAATGTCCCCCCACACACCGCCCCTCTCCATAATGTCCCCCCACACACCGCCCCTCTCCAAAATATCCCCCCACAATTCCCCTTGCAAAATGTCCCCCCACACTTTCCCTGTACAAAATATCCTTCCCAAACTGCCCCTCTTCATAAAATGCCCCATCATGCTACCCCTCTCCATAATGTCCCCCCACACACTGCCCTTCTCCAAAATATCCCCCCACACTTCCCCTATGCAAAATACCCCCCCCACACACACACTGCTCCTCTCCATATCACTCCCCCTCACACACTGCCCTTCTCTAAATTATTCCCCCAACACTGCTCTTCTCCATAGTACTCCCCTCACCCACTGCCATTTTCCAAATTAATCCCCCACACTGCCCTTCTCCAAAATATTCTCCAAACACTGCTCCTCTCCATAGTACTTCCCCCACACACAGCCTTCTGCAAAATATCACTCCCCACACTGCCCCTCTTTATAATATGCCTCCCCACACTGCCCCTCTTCATAATATGCCTCCCCACACTGCCCCTCTTCATAATATGCCTCCCCACACTGCCCCTCTTCATAATATGCCTCCCCACACTGCCTCTCTTCATAATATGCCTCCCCACACTGCCCCTCTTCATAATATGCCTCCCCACACTGCCCCTCTTCATAATATGCCTCCCCACACTGCCCCTCTTCATAATATGCCTCCCCACACTGCCCCTCTTCATAATATGCCTCCCCACACTGCCCCTCTTTATAATATGCCTCCCAACACTGCCCCTCTTCATAATATGCCTCCCCACACTGCCCCTCTTCATAATATGCCTCCCACACTGCCCCTCTCAATTACGCACTCCCCCACTCACAAAACTGTGCTCTTTCTCAATTGTCCCCCCATCCTGCGCCCTCACAGTAACAATAACCCGCTCCATCCCCAATGATTAGGCATTTAATCTCCGGCTCCTTGATGGAGCGCTTAGTATGGCGCTCGCTGTCTTGCAGCTTCTGCTGTGTTTAGGTGCCAGCAGCAGTGTAATGAGGTCACTGATTGCTGCCGGTGATGACGGGCGCTCCTCTGCCTCAGTCTTGGCACCAGAGTGCTCTCATATATTCCTATAGATGAGATGCGCACGGGTGTGATGTATAGACTCGCGGTTTAGGTTTAGCAGGTTTCATCTGTTCCGCTTCATCCCCTATAACATGAGACATATTAATGGTGACGGGTCTGGTGGTCCCATGGGGGAGCTGACAAGAGACGCTCCACCGCCTGCTGTACACACATCCAACGCACGCTTTGCCCTTCATCGTCCTCCAAAACACTGTCACACGTTAGTCGCACGGCAGATTGACAGCGCAAATCTCACCTGTGTTTATTTCTCCTTGTCCACAATACTTAGAAGACATGGGGAGGGCTGGGGAGGATCTTAAAGGGGAAAGTGGAGAGATGCAAAGTAATGCTTCATCCTCGGAGGCTTCAGTGCATTAATCTCATATCACGTATGGCGCCAAGAGTGATACATGCTAAACCCAGACTACCACACCCATCAGGTACCAGCTGGCGGAGCAATAGATGGGCCCTATGCTCTTATGGATATGATAAAGCTGGTGCCACATATATATCATACAACCTGGTGCCAAGTTTAATATACATGGAACCCGCCTGGTACCAAGTGGACCTGGACCTGCCTTGTGCCGTGTGTAATATGCACAGCCTTTTCCAATGTGTGTCATGGGTTAATGTTCTTAATTTGGCCCAACGTGTTGTTTTGTGACTTATGAAAAGTGGGTCACTGTTTCTTATCACACTGCTCGGAGCCCCATTATCCTAGTTTGTGTATTGCTACCTAAATTTAAACCACCTCATCCCCCTCTGTCGACATAGTTCAGAGGAGAATTATGCAGACGGATTGAACTGCCAACCATAAAGAGAACAGCCTTATTCAACCAATCCTGTGAGATAAAGTGCCCTGAGGTGAAGGCTCAGGATATATAAAAGTACCATGGGTTGTATGCTACGTGGCCTCAGTCTAGGGACTTCGGTCCCAGTTAGAGGATCACATCGCGTCTGCATGACTTCGGCCTAGGAACTTTGGTTCCGGTTCCCAGGATTACATTTTGAATTCATACTCTGCATGGCGTCAGTCTAGGACAGGGGTCCCCAACTCCAGGCCTCGAGGGAAGCCAACAGCGCAGGTTTTCAGGATTTCCTTAGGATTGCACAGGGATTGGAATCATCACCAGTGCAGGTGATCACATTATCACCTGTGAATCACTAGGGAAATCCTGAAAACCTGCGCTGTTGGCTTCCCTCGAGGCCTGGAGTTGGGGACCTCTGGTCTAGGAGCTTCAGTTCCGACAAGAGGAGCACATAGCATGGATTATATTCGATTCTAGGATTTGGCTGGAATATCAAGGTCTGCTTAAGGAACCCATGCTGGAACAATTCGGTCACCTGGCTACAAATTTTGCTGTGCTGTGCTCAGGTTCCTAAACGTGCTGCTATCCCTTTCTTGATGGGTGCCAGCTGAAAGCGGGGTGCTGCTGGATTGGAGTAAGTGGCCCTGGAAGCCCCAAAGGCAAGAATTCTCTAATCCCTGGTGAGCCAGAGGAAGGGTGAGACACTGTTGCCTGTTATACTGTGTGTTTTGCTTGGTTATGTGTGATATTCCTTTGACTGTTGGGGATACAATAAAGTCTTACGATTGTGTGGTTCCCTCACCCTGTGTTGTCTGAGCAGTGTTCTGCCCATGGGTAAGGAGTTCGGGCGTTGAGTTGGGATGAGCCCTGGTCCATGCGGTCTTTCTACAGGTGGCCGGGCCAGCGGATGAGAGCACCCACTGACCACCGTGTCTCCACAGAGAGCACCCACTGACCCCCATGTCTCCACAGAGAGCACCCACTGACCCCCGTGTCTCCACAGAGAGCACCCACTGACCCCCCTGTGTCTCCTCAGAGAGCACCCACTGACCCCCGTGTCTCCACAGAGGAGAGCACCCACTGACCCCCGTGTCTCCACAGAGAACACCCACTGACCCCCGTGTCTCCACAGAGAGCACCCACTGACCACCGTGTCTCCACAGAGAGCACCCACTGACCCCCCTGTGTCTCCTCAGAGAGCACCCACTGACCCCCGTGTCTCCACAGAGGAGAGCACCCACTGACCCCTGTGTCTCCACAGAGAGCACCCACTGACCCCCCTGTGTCTCCTCAGAGAGCACCCACTGACCCCGTGTCTCCACAGAGGAGAGCACCCACTGACCCCTGTGTCTCCACAGAGAGCACCCACTGACCCCCCTGTGTCTCCTCAGAGAGCACCCACTGACCCCCGTGTCTCCACAGAGGAGAGCACCCACTGACCCCCGTGTCTCCACAGAGGAGAGCACCCACTGACCCCGTGTCTCCACAGAGAGCACACACTGACCACCGTGTCTCCACAGAGAGTACCCACTGACCCCCCTGTGTCTCCTCAGAGAGCACCCACTGATCCCCGTGTCTCCACAGAGGAGAGCACCCACTGACCCCTGTGTCTCCACAGAGAGCACCCACTGACCCCCGTGTCTCCACAGAGAGCACCCACTGACCCCCGTGTCTCCACAGAGGAGAGCACCCACTGACCCCCGTGTCTCCACAGAGGAGAGCACCCACTGACCCCCGTGTCTCCACAGAGAGCACCCACTGACCCCCGTGTCTCCACAGAGGAGAGCACCCACTGACCCCCATATCTCCACAGAGAGCACCCACTGACCCCCGTGTCTGCACAGAGAGCACCCACTGATCCCCGTGTCTCCACAGAGGAGAGCACCACACTGACCCCGTGTCTCCACAGAGGAGAGCACCCACTGACCCCGTGTCTCCACAGAGGAGAGCCCCCACTGACCCCCCGTGTCTCCACAGAGGAGAGCACCCACTGACCCCCGTGTCTCCACAGAGGAGAGCGCCCGCTGACCCCCGTGTCTCCACAGAGGAGAGCATCCACTGACCCCCGTGTCTCCACAGAGAGCACCCACTGACCCCCGTGTCTCCACAGAGGAGAGCCCCACTGACCCCGTGTCTCCACAGAGAGCACCCACTGACCCCCGTGTCTCCACAGAGGAGAGCACCCTCTGACCCTGTGTCACACAGAGGAGAGCACCCACTGACCCCCGTGTCTCCACAGAGAGCACCCACTGACCCCGTGTCTCCACAGAGGAGAGCACCCACTGACCCCCGTGTCTCCACAGAGGAGAGCACCCACTGACCCCTGTGTCTCCACAGAGGAGAGCACCCACTGACCCCCGTGTCTCCACAGAGAGCACCTACTGACCCCCGTGTCTCCACACAGAGAGCACCCACTGACCCTGTGTCACCACAGAGGAGAGCACCCACTGACCCCCGTGTCTCCACAGAGAGCACCCACTGACCCCGTGTCTCCACAAAGAGCACCCACTGACCCCCATATCTCCACAGAGAGCACCCACTGACCCCCGTGTCTCCACAGAGAGCCCCACTGACCCCCGTGTCTCCACAGAGGAGAGCACCCACTGACCCCCGTGTCTCCACAGAGAGCACCCACTGACCCCGTGTCTCCACAGAGAGCACACACTGACCCCGTGTCTCCACAGAGAGCACCCACTGACCCCCGTGTCTCCACAGAGGAGCACCCACTGACCCCCGTGTCTCCACAGAGAGCACCCACTGACCCCCGTGTCTCTCAGAGAGCACCCACTGACCCCTGTGTCTCCACAGAGAGCACACACTGACCCCCGTGTCTCCACAGAGGAGAGCGCCCACTGACCCCCGTGTCTCCACAGAGAGCACCCACTGACCCCCGTGTCTCCACAGAGAGCACCCACTGACCCCCGTGTCTTCTCAGAGAGCACCCACTGACCCCCTGTGTCTCCACAGAGAGCATCCACTGACCCCCGTGTCTCCACAGAGGAGAGCATCCACTGACCCCTGTGTCTCCACAGAGGAGAGCACCCACTGACCCCTGTGTCTCCACAGAGGAGAGCACCCACTGACCCCTGTGTCTCCACAGAGAGCACCCACTGACCCCCATGTCTCCACAGAGAAGAGCACCCACTGACCCCTGTGTCTCCACAGAGGAGAGCACCCACTGACCCCGTGTCTGCACAGAGGAGAGCCCCCACTGACCCCCGTGTCTGCACAGAGGAGAGCCCCACTGACCCCCGTGTCTCCACAGAGGAGATCACCCACTGACTCCCGTGTCTCCACAGATGAGAGCACCCACTGACCCCTGTGTCTCCACAGAGAGCACCCACTGACCCCCATGTCTCCACAGAGAAGAGCACCCACTGACCCCTGTGTCTCCACAGAGGAGAGCACCCACTGACCCCCGTGTCTCCACAGAGGAGAGCACCCACTGACCCCCGTGTCTCCACAGAGGAGATCACCTACTGACCCCCGTGTCTCCACAGAGGAGATCACCTACTGACCCCCGTGTCTCCACAGAGGAGAGCACCCACTGACCCCCATATCTCCACAGAGGAGAGCATCCACTGACCCCCGTGTCTCCACAGAGGAGAGCACCCACTGACCCCCATATCTCCACAGAGGAGAGCACACACTGACCCCCGTGTCTCCACAGAGGAGAGCATCCACTGACCCCCGTGTCTCCACAGAGGAGAGCATCCACTGACCCCCGTGTCTCCACAGAGGAGAGCCCCCACTGACCCCCGTGTCTCCACAGAGGAGAGCACCCACTGACCCCGTGTCTCCACAGAGGAGAGCGCCCACTGACCCCCGTGTCTCCACAGAGGAGAGCACAAACTGACCCCCGTGTCTCCACAGAGGAGAGCACCCACTGACCCCCGTGTCTCCACAGAGGAGAGCACCCACTGACCCCGGTGTCTCCACAGAGGAGAGCCCCCACTGACCCCCGTGTCTCCACAGAGGAGAGCACCCACTGACCCCCGTGTCTCCACAGAGGAGAGCACCCACTGACCCCCGTGTCTCCACAGAGAGCACCCACTCACCCCCGTGTCTCCACACATAGAACCCGCCTGGTGCTGAATAGGGGCCATGTCTAGTGTTTTGTGCTGTCTTTAGATGCTCCATGTCACTTCTCTGTTGGCAATATATTGGCGTTTCTGCAGCAGAATTGTGATTGCAGCTCTGGATGTGATTGGAGCATGACACAATGTAACGAGATCAATACCAGAAAGTCTCTCTATTGTAGTTATAATGTCTTTTCCCTCCTGACATGAAATCATATCCTGAGCCATCAGATGTTACTCCTGCCCGGTCAGGTCTAGGAGGGGTTGAGCTGTCAGGATGATTTCGGAGATTTCATGACGACCTTTCTTTCAATCCTTCTTGGTGCGATGTGGCGGATTCTCTGACACAGCAAAACCATGGAGGTCATCCATTATCCATCACGTGGAATCTGCACCGGAGAGAAACCGCCACGTCCTATTAAAGTGATTGTGAGTTGACCATGGATTAAAGACTTTTGGACCAACAAACATGTAGCCGACTCTACACGACAGAGCGCTGGTTCTATTATATTATTGTGCTTTATCAGAGATTTGCTTGATCTTCAGTTTAAAGAACACAATTTGTAGGAGGAAGGTGTTGTAACCATGTGTCATCCTAGTTGGCCTCTCTGGACTCTAATGTAATCAGGCCTGTAGTAGGATTCATTTTCCTTCATCTGGTGGGGAGTTGTAGCGACCGGTGGTAAGGCCGCGGGTGTGTGTGTATGATCTTTCTCAACAGAATCCCCATACTCAGATTTAACCGGTAGTAACATTTCTTTACTGTAAAACATATCTATAACACAGTCAACTGATCTAGCTGCACACATGTATATGGTGGAGTCCCTGGATCTTCACTTTATCTGGGTGCACAGCAAGAAGAAGAAAAAAAGAAAACAAACAAAATGGAGATATCTTTCCCTAACTTTCCCTCAAATCACGTACCAGTCTATCACAGAAGAAGGTGTCGCTCCCACGTAGCAGGCCTGGGGATCTCACGATGACGGGTCCCGGTGCAGCGCTGAAGGGGTGGCAGACTCCTCAGTCCTCCTCTTCGGTCTTCTTCCGCAGGTAACAGATCTTTGTTAGTCTCTCTCTCTGTCCCGGGGCACACAGATCAGGAGAAGGGAGATCACAGTAGCACAGATGGCTCCCTTATGTCGGTCACAGCCCCTGCACATGTAATCCGGTGGCAATGTCCTGAATTCCGGAGGCAATGTCCTGAATTTGAGTTGGACCCTTGGTAAGACAAGGTCCTGCAGACCGGGGGTTGCAGCAACGATTTTCACGGGGTATTTCTTCCCAAGAATCCGGCTGCAAAAGAGCCCTATGTCAGCAGACACTACACACAGGTCTGTCCTTGCTGAAAATCTGAGTCTGCCCAGCCCTGTTTTTCTTCCTGGGTAAAAAAGAGAGAAGGTGGGGGATTTCCACCCTCTGTGATTGTACAGTCCACTAATGCCCTCTGGTGGACAAGTGCGGAAACAAAGTCTAATTCTGTGTCCATTTCTATGATACAGGCTGAATTGTTCACCTCATTACATACCCCCCCACTTAAAGGTTGGCAGTCCCTGTCAACAACCGCCGGCTCCAAGGCAGTGATGGCTGTAGATGTCGCAGGGGTTGGTTGAGAGGTGGGCCATACATACTGGTCCCTGTAAGACCGTCCGGGCGGGATCCCAGCAGTGGTGCGGTCAGTGCGTCGCAAGGGTCGGTTGTTCCCCTCCTCGTCACTGTCTTTACGCCCCACTCCAGTCAGTACTCCGGGAGAGGGACTGGTCTGTGTAGGTGGGTCACCGGTCTCAGAGTCGATGTGATCTCTATGTTGAGAAATGTCCGTGACGTCAGTCATGTCAGCAGCGTCACCCCCTCCGGTTACTGTGGGAGGGGAGTCAGCATGTTTCTGGCCCCGGATTTGTTGCCTCACCAGCCGGTGTACAGTCTCCATCTTCTGTCGGTGAGCATTTAGCCAGGAGGGGTAGTTATGGCAGACATCTTCTTCTGGGCGGAATAGGTTCAGGTCATGGACCCCTTTTCCTGGGCGGCCAAAGAGAAGAGTGTGTGGGGTGTAGCCAGTCACGGAGTGGACCTGGTTGTTGTAGGCCCATACTAGATCTGGAAGGAATTGGGGCCATCGATCTTTCTTATCTTCGGCCAAGGTGCGGATCAACTGGAGTAGGGTCCGGTTAAAGCGTTCACATGCACCGTTCCCTTGTGGATGGTAAGGAGTGGTCCTCGACTTCTGGATCCCATACATCCGATGCAGCTCCTCGATGACCCTGCCTTCGAAACAAGCCCCCTGGTCAGAGTGCAACCTCTCCGGACACCCATAGATGTGGATGAACTGTCGACAGATGGCCTGTGCAGCCGATTCGGCCGTCTGATCTTTGGTAGCAACAACGACGGCGAATTTTGTGAAGTGTTCCACCATGACTAGGCAGTATTGATAGCCACTGCTCGCCGTCCCGATCAGCAGATAGTCCACCATCAACAACTCAAGAGGCCTGGAGGTTTTAATCGTCTGGACAGGTGCACGCTGTTCAGTGGACTTGTGCAGTTCACAGGTGTGACAGGTTCTGCAGACGTCTTCGACCAGCTTGCGGAGCCCCGGACAATAGATAGATTGTTGAATCCACCGAAAGGTCTTATCTTCTCCGAAGTGTCCATTCCTTTTGTGGGCTTCGGCCACCATCTCCCGGGCTAACTGAGCAGGTACTACAACTTGTGTGCATTCCTCCAGCATGTGAGACAAGAGAACCTTCCGGTATAGTACTTCTTCTCTCAGAACCAGCCGGTCCCACTGGCTGAGCAGGGTCAAGGTTCCGGTAGACAGTCGTGACCGTGCTTTGGAGGAGGGCTTCTGCTGTTGCTTCACCCATTGCTTGAGTAGGGCCCATTCAGGGTTCTGGTCCTGGAGCCTGCACCACTCTTGGGGACACGGTGTGACCCCCACTGGAGTTCCAACTTCGCCCACAACGAACTGGAGGTAATCCATCATCTGTTGGGCAAGCCTTGCAAAGTCGGGCGTCTCGTCTCCTTCTAGTTCTTCATCCCGGTCTCTGGTAAGTAAGGGGTATGACACTCTAGACAGGCTGTCCGCATTTTGATTCTCAGCCCCAGCCCTGTATTTGATCTTGTAGTTGAACTTAGAGAGTCGAGCCATCCAACGCTGCTCCATGATTCCGAGCTTTGCATTTTCTAAGTGGGCCAACGGGTTGTTGTCGGTCAGGACCAGTACTTCCGTCCCTGTGAGGTATCCTGCAAATTTCTCCGCCATAGCCCACGTTAGGGCCAACAGCTCCAGCCGGAACGAGCTATAATTGGTGGGGTTCTTCTCGCCCTCGTGTAGGGATCGACTGGCATAGGCTATGACACGCTCCTTGCCTTCTTGTACTTGTGAAAGTACTGCCCCTAGACCTTGTAGGCTGGCATCGGTATGTAGTTGGAAAGGGAGATTGTAGTCTGCATATGCAAGGATGGGAGGTGAAGTCAAGGCACCCTTTAGGGCTTGGAAGGATTCTTCCTGGCTGGGTCCCCAGCTGATGGGTCGTCCTCTGGGGCCGTTGGTGGTCCCTCGAAGCAGTTCGTGCAAGGGTGCAGCAAGCCGGGCGAAGTTTCTTACGAACCGGCGGTAGTAACCGGCTAACCCCAGGAAGGCCCTGACCTCTCTGCGTTCGTAGGCTGTGGCCAGTCCCGCACGGCGGCTATTTTCTCCGAAGACGGCTGTACACCTTCGGCCGAGATCCGGTGACCCAGGTAATTGATCTCGGGCTGCAGAAGACGGCACTTGCTGGGTTTCAACTTCAGGCCATGTTCTCTCAGCCTACGAAACACACGGCCCAGCTGTTGCAGGTGTTCTTCAAATGTGGCCGAATAGACTACGATGTTGTCCAGGTAAATGAGGGTGAAGTCGAAGTTGAAGTCCCCAGGCAGCGCTCCATCAGTCGCTGGAAGGTCCCTGGCGCGTTGTTCAGACCAAAGGGCATCCGGTCGAACTCGTACAGGCCCATGGGTAGGATGAAAGCAGTCTTTTCTCTATCTTTCTCGTGCATAGGTACCTGCCAATAGCCGCTGGCCAGGTCCAATGACGAAAAATATTTAGCTTTCTTCAGGGCTGTCAGGGATTCTTCGATCCTTGGTAAAGGGTATGAGTCCCGGATGGTGCAAGCATTCAAACGGCGGTAGTCCACGCAGAACCTCAGGGACCCGTCTTTCTTCTTGACTATCACCACTGGTGCAGCCCAGGGGCTCTGGCTTTCTCGTACCACTCCAGCGTGTAACATGGAATTCAGGAGATTTTTCACTTCTTGGTATTGTTGGGGAGGTATTTGGCGGTACCTTTCACGGATAGGAGCGGTATCACCTGTGGGGATTTCGTGCTTGATACTGGGGGTGCATCCAAAGTCGGTGTCATGCCGGGCAAAGGACGCCTGGTGCTCTTGAAGTAACTCTTCTACCTGGGACACTTCTTGGTTGGAGTATTGGGATATGTCCAACTGGCACTTTTCTCGTAGTTCTCGCCCCGCGTTGACGTCACCCGCGACAGCGGCCATGGCAGAGACCGTCACTGTCCAATCTCCCTCTGTAGACGGTGCAAACTGGAGGGGGTTCATAGGGTTCACCTCTTCGGTTAGGGCGTAAACTCGGGCGAGTTGTGTCCCAGCCTCTAGGTCGACGCTCACGTTAGCCGTGTTACCCAGCCTGACAGGAATCCTCCCCTTTCTCACAATGGCTAGCGTTCGAGCAACTAGGGGGTTCAGCTTCCCTTCCTTCGGGGTGCGCGGCTCAATCAGCACCTCTACGCCTTCGAGCTGTCTTGTGGTGCTAAGGGGTAGCGAGATAACGGTCTCCTTCTCAGCAGGTAAAGTTATCCTAGTATGGCGGGGTACGGTGATCGTGGCTAGCGGCAGTTGTTTTTCTGTCATTCGCTGGAGATTGCAGGTCCGGACCACTTGTTGGAAGGCTCGGCGGGTGGCCCTATGTGTGGTCACTTCTTGCCAGTACTTGGGCCCCCTCTTGGTAACCAACACAAGATTCAGGTCTTTCAAGATGTTCATCCCAATAATCATGGGCGTTTCTGATCCACAGCCTTCCCTGACCACGATTATCCCTCTCTTACCGAGATCTTGCCCACACACTTCGGTGTTCATCCAGGCAACTCCCGTCACCGGAATGGGTAGATTATTGGCTGCTTTGATCTTGATAGTAGTATCAGGGTCATAGGCAACCCGCGGCTTCAGATACTCTTCGTAAAACTGCTCGGAGATGGTGGATACCTGGGACCCAGTATCCATTAATCCTTGCACGGCGGTCCCTTCCAATAATACTTCCAGGGTAGGGCTGTTTGATGCAAGTTTGTTCCGTGGCTGGCTCTGTTTTCCTACACCCCTCTCTTTGGCCTCCCCTGCCGAGTGAGCCTCTTTGGCAGGGGCGTCTAGTTTAAAGGTGGCCGCTGTTGTGGGGCATGACTTGCTGGTTCCGGTATATCGGCCCGTGGATGAACTTGAACGTTCTGGGGGCAACGGTTTGCTCTATGGCGGGGATCACCGCATGTCCAGCATCTTCCCATCGGCCGGCTGGGTTGTTGTCTCGCTTGCCTGTCCGCCTGTTGGTCCAGGGTGAGCTGCAACACCTGTTTCTGCAACTCTGCCACCATCTGCTTCAGTTCTTCCGTGTCACTGTTCGGGGTTCTGATACCAGTTATGGACCTGCAAGCCGCGGTATAAGTCTGCGCCTCCATGACAGGTCCTCTCGAACGTTCTATCGCTTCTTGCTTAACTTCAGCGAACGTAAGGGCCGGATTTATCCGGAGTAGATCTTGCAGTGAGCGGTTAAGGCATGGGTCTCTTAATCCAGTCACGAATTGATCTCTCAACACCAGGTCACGGGCGCCCGTACTAGCTATCTGTTCTTTTTTCCTGCAGGCTTGTTCAAGCAGTACTTGGAGGGCGTTGGCATATTGAGGGATGTCCTCCGACTCGAGTTGCGTACGCCGGAAGAACATATACCGTAATGTTCCCGCATATGTCGTCGGCCCATAGGTGTTCTCCAGCACCCGCACCAAGTCATCCAACGGACGCCGGCCCCTAACCGTCTCCAGCCTGACTGTCGTCCACGCTTCCCCCTCTAATGTTAGCATGGCCATTTCTGCTAAGGTCTTAGGATCAATGTTATACATCTCCCCCACTATCTTAAGTTGTTCGGTCCATTCAGTTACAGGATAGTTCCGTCCGTTAAACTTCCTCACCTGATTGACAATAGATGCCGGGGGAGCTGTCCGGTTATAAGTTACTACCGGGAGGAGATTCTGTTGATCACACATCCTGCCGACTACGCCAGATGTAGCGACCGGTGGTAAGGCCGCGGGTGTGTGTGTATGATCTTTCTCAACAGAATCCCCATACTCAGATTTAACCGGTAGTAACATTTCTATACTGTAAAACATATCTATAACACAGTCAACTGATCTAGCTGCACACATGTATATGGTGGAGTCTCTGGATCTTCACTTTATCCGGGTACGCAGCTAGCAAAGAAAAAAACACAACAATGGAGATATCTTTCCCTAACTTTCCCTCAAATCATGTACCAGTCTATCACGGAAGAAGATGTCGCTCCCACGTGGCAGGCCTGGGGTCTCACGATGACGGGTCCCGGTGCAGCGCTGAAGGGGTGGCAGACTCCTCAGTCCTCCTCTTCGGTCTTCTTCCGCAGGTAACAGATCTTTGTTAGTCTCTCTCTCTGTCCCGGGGCACACAGATCAGGAGAAGGGAGATCACAGTAGCACAGATGGCTCCCTTATGTCGGTCACAGCCCCTGCACATGTAATCCGGTGGCAAAGTCCTGAATTCCGGAGGCAATGTCCTGAATTCCGGAGGCAATGTCCTGAATTCCGGAGGCAATGTCCTGAATTTGAGTTGGACCCTTGGTAAGACAAGGTCCTGCAGACCGAGGGTTGCAGCAACGATTTTCACGGGGTATTTCTTCCCAAGAATCCGGCTGCAAAAGAGCCCTATGTCGGGAGACACCACACACAGGTCTCTCCTTGCTGAAAATCTGAGTCTGCCCAGCCCTGTTTTTCTTCCTGGGTAAAAAAGAGAGAAGGTGGGGGATTTCCACCCTCTGTGATTGTACAGTCCACTAATGCCCTCTGGTGGACAAGTGCGGAAACAAAGTCTGATTCTGTGTCCATTTCTATGATACAGGCTGAATTGTTCAACTCATTACAGAGTTGTGGGTCTTCTTTCTTCCTCTCAGCAGGGGGCTTCCCGACACACAATTCTGCAGACAGGCTGCAAACTTCAGTACACTTATTTCACTCTTAGCATTAGATGTACCTGATGATTAAGGGGGGTAGGGGAAGCTAGAAGAATAGCATCATGTTTAGCTAGGAAGTTGGTGCTGTGAATTGGAAGGGAGAGGATCCGTTGCTGAGGCCAGGTCCTGAATCCCATGGATGGACTACTATCTACCACCTGGATTTGAGGAACTATCCTGAGGACTATTGTGGAACCCCCCTCCTCTTCTTCTGGGTCTGCCCTCCTCCTACTCTGTGTGACATCAGAAGCAGAAGAGGAGGGCAGACCCAGCAGAAGAGGAGGCTGCGGCAGACACAGGGGGTGGAATACACGAGGAGGAGATGGAGGACTGTGGCAGCATCCAGGACCTCTTAATAAGATCCCACCCAGGCGACCTCTTAGGCTACTTTCACACTACAATTTTGGAGGGAGCCGATGCTGTCCGATAAAATAGGACAAAATCGGATTGGACCAAATCGGATGGCATTTAGTGCACATCCAATTCGGTCCGATACCCATAGGGCTGCATGGGGCCCAAAATCGGTCCGATGCTGTCCGATTTTTATCGGACAGCATCGGAAAAGAGAAAATTGTAGTGTGAAAGTAGC